>JAJONR010000408.1:0-211150 GCA_029582245.1 Solanum etuberosum
AGCCTTCTTGCTGCGGAACTCTTCCCTATCTCTCAACTTGTCTTCATCAACCTGTTGCACATGGATCATATGCCTTACTATGTCCATGTCCCCTAACACCAGACTCATTACCTGTCATCTTAGCCTTCTTGCTGCGGAACTCTTCCCTATCTCTCAACTTGTCTTCATCAACCTGTTGCACATGGATCATATGCCTTACTATGTCCATGTCCCCTAACACCAGACTCATTACCTGTCATCTTAGCCTTCTTGCTGCGGAACTCTTCCCTATCTCTCAACTTGTCTTCATCAACCTGTTGCACATGGATCATATGCCTTACTATGTCCATGTCCCCTAACACCAGACTCATTACCTGTCATCTTAGCCTTCTTGCTGCGGAACTCTTCCCTATCTCTCAACTTGTCTTCATCAACCTGTTGCACATGGATCATATGCCTTACTATGTCCATGTCCCCTAACACCAGACTCATTACCTGTCATCTTAGCCTTCTTGCTGCGGAACTCTTCCCTATCTCTCAACTTGTCTTCATCAACCTGTTGCACATGGATCATATGCCTTACTATGTCCATGTCCCCTAACACCAGACTCATTACCTGTCATCTTAGCCTTCTTGCTGCGGAACTCTTCCCTATCTCTCAACTTGTCTTCATCAACCTGTTGCACATGGATCATATGCCTTACTATGTCCATGTCCCCTAACAACATAGAAGCCTTACCCTATTTGCTTGATAAGCAGGACAATCCAGACAAAAATAGACTCATCTTGCTCCTTATATCAGAAACCATCTCAAGAGCTTAACAGGACAGTTGACTGAACTTTACACTGTACTCATGCACACTCATGGACTCGTGTTTAAGAGTGAGAAATTCTCTTAACTTTGCCTCTCTCAGCTCAAGGGGAAAGAAACGCCCCATGAAGGCACTTTCAAACACAGTCCAACTCACAATTTGTGCCCCTTCAGCCCCGCTCTTCTTCCATTGGTCATACACAATCCTAGCAACAAACTTGAGTTGGTATGCAACTAGCTCAACTCGCTCAGCATCAGCAACATGCATAACCTCAAACACTTTCTAAGGCTCCTCCACAAAGTTCTTTGGATCCTCAGTGACATTTGACCAAGTGAATTCTGGGGGATTCATCCTCATGAATTCACGGATCCTGGATGTATCAGCCACATCCTGTCAAACCACTTTTTGTTGACCACCTTGATTGACCACAACTTGACTCAACATCTGGATAACATCCTGGAACTCAGCATTAGTGACCTCTCCTTGAGGGGGTTGCACTTCTGGTGCACTGGGTGCCCCTTGGTCTTGTGGGTCAACATTTCTCCTTAAAGGACGACCTCGAACAAATCTTCGTGGAGGCCTGATCTTAAAAGATAATCGCAAGAAAAAATTAGAAGGAAACTTTTATAGAGTTAAACTCTATCACACGAAAAGAGTAAGAAGGAAGGGAATTATTTCCTAAATGTCGTAGACTCCTAATTATAGATGTGGCGCGCTTTAAACCGATAACAAGGACTCTACATGTACTACTTCATAGACACCCTAGGACTCTTTAACTCTATGCTTTGATACCAAGTTTGTCATGCGCCGAGCCTACACCCTGGATGTGGCTGGCCCTCGAGAACCATTATTGGTCCCCAAGAGAACCCTTAGCCTGGCTCATTACTTATTAGAAGACTTACTAATCAATATAGGAACTCAAATTCAAACTCAACTCATAAAGATGCCATGAATGAAAATAGTTTAACTTAATAAACATAACTGATCAACTCAAGTCTTTAAAACATTCAACAAAGGGAATGAGAAAAGACTCCTCAACTACTACTGTCTATGAAGCCTCTAAATTAAATACTATGAATGGAAGCTGGGACAAGACCCACGACATCCTAATAAAGCAAAAACCTTAATGTGACGCCCTCCAGAAAGCATGGAGGCTCACAAAAGCTAGCAGGAATGCGACGGGATCAACAAAGTGCTGGGTGATGATCCTGAATACCTGTATCTGCATCATGAAATGATGCAGGCCAAATAGCATCAGTATTGAATGTGCAAGCATGTACAGGGAACTCTGCAACATAAATATAGTCTTGAACTAATAAAAAGGAAGACAATACTCACCTCAACTCAACTCAAGGATACTCAACTAAACTCAATGTGAATGTAACAGTAAGAGATGCAAGATGTATCAAGCTTTTTAAAACAGTAGATAATAACTCAATGTATACAAAATACAAGAATAAACTCTTTACTCTTACTTGGGAGATTCTCTAACCGACAACTATCACTATGAGCTACGTGATGATACAATGTCTAACCCACGCTACCATAACTTTCCTATATCTTGCCAGACTATAGGACATCCTCAACTAAGTAGATCCACTAAGATATGCTTAAAAGCAATAAGGAATTATCTGAAAAGTATGATCCTTTACCCATGTTGGCATATATGATTTATGATGATTTTGAGTTGTCTGAACTCCTCCCCATATCGGTGCTTAATATTACTCCCAATAATATATAACTCATGCTTATATGTTTAAAAAAACATAACTCTTCCTCAATTTGAGATAATTACTCAAAAGATTTCTCTTAAAAGAGATGATGCTCAAAACTCCTTATATAGAAATCAGTGTTTCTCTCATTTTAATGTCAAAGTGTTTACAATTGGGAATACTCAGTTCCCGCATACTCATTTTCAAATATGTAACTCAATTCTCCTAATACTCATACTCAATTACTCAAGTCTTAAAGACAATTTATGAATAATTGTAAAAAGACTTCTCAAAATGACTAAAAAAGGTTTTCTCAAACTTTACTCTTAATCTTTACTTTAATCTGAAACGAAGATTTAAGAGTTATGATTAGGGTATAGGATTTCTCAATGATTTATGGAGGCTTAGATAGTCGATAATAAGAAACGATTGAAGACTCATATTGGAGGGCACTGGTGCGATGCAGAGGATGAATTGAATTCTTGGTCGCAAAATAATTTTTGAGACAGAGGACTATGTATCCTCTATGCGACGCGGAGAGGGGGTGACTATCTGGAGGCTCAAATTTTAAAGCATCTCCGCGACGGGGACCTGGGGGCATATTTTTGCCCAATCTTTTCTTACTCTTCCAAACTCGAATCAACTAATACCCAAAGGAGTTTCATCATCAAAATTCAAAAAAATTCACAAACCCAGAACAAAATTAATGAAACCCATATAAAAATCGATCAAGGGAATCAACTCGTTTGCAAAACCCTCACCTCAAGAACTCAAAGACCTCCCATGATAGCTAAAACTCAAGAACTTCTCAACAACTCAATAAATCAACTTCAAGAACAAATTCATGGATAAAATTATGAATGATTGGCATGAGGGCGAATATACCAATACTATGAAAGCCTACATAGCTGGAAAGAACAAAATTCTTGGCGATTTCCCAAAAATTCTTCAAGAACTCTTGAAACCTCCTCTTTTCTCCTCTTGAACTTTGCCCTAACTTTCTTAAATGTTTTAGAATGAATGAAAAACCAATTTCAATCAGCTTAGACCCCTAATTGAGTGAAAAAATGTGTAGGCCTAGTGGGGTAGGAAAAAGACCAAAATACCCCTCCTTAAAACTGATGAATTTCCTTAACTAGACCGGCTACACTATAATGAGCATATATCCTTCATTCAAACTTAGAATTTAGCAAACTTGGTGGCGTTGGAAAGAGGACTTAATGACTTTTGATTTGAAATCTCATGGGCCACCTAAATTATCATGTACTGAAAGTTATGGTCGTTTGAAATTGACCCAAAATATAAAAATGACCAAATTTCAAGGTGTTACAGGTAAGTGGTACTTAGGTTGTGAAAATGACTGTGACAGTAATCTGTAATTATGTAGAATGAGAGGTGAAGATTGATTACTTTTCATGAGGTCTTAGTGGGCGAGTGTTTCTTAATTTTTTTCTATTAGTTGTAAGTTAGTATAGTAAATGAGCAATCATATTGATATTCGAGTTTAGTAATTAACATTAAGCTTGAATTTGAGATGAGCATCGTGATAAAAAAAATGGCAACATGAGAGTGATGATGTTAGTTTAAGATCTGATCTGGTAGGTTTTATATAGAGTAGGTGAGGAGTTAAGAGGTTAGTTATAATAAATATGAGTGGTACAAGTTAGAGATCCTAACTTTTAGATAAGGGCGGTGAAATATGGCTAAGGCTTAAGAGTAACAAGAGCATTAAGAGGTGTACCCGAGATTGTATGTAATCAGACGAGTTTCCAATTAAGTTAATTATTTTCCATGTGTGCCTAGATAGTATATTTGAGTTGTCAATGTGGAATAGGCTAATGTAAGAATTATTTTATTTGTTTCCTTAACAGTTAGATGAAGCGACCTTATAATCCAATGAGAAGGGGTTAGGAGAAGCATCTGAGAAAGAGTTCTTAGAAGGAGTCTTAGTACCTGCTTATGGAGAGTTCAGTAGCCATGAGATAAGACTTTCCTGATTATTAGAGTAAAGGGAATGTAGACCAGTTTAGGGATAATGGAATAGATCCATAGCTTTAAAGTGTCAGCCTCAGACCTAAGGGGGAGATGATAAGATGAGAAACCAAGTTAAGTGTAGAGGATGAGATAGTGATATTTTCTGAATGAGTTTTAGAGGTACATCAATCCATTCATACTCTAGCGTATTCCTCGAAGTTTAGTTATTACAAAATCATGATTATGTTTCTTTTATCAGAATTTTGTTCATGACCCATGCTCATACACTTCAGAAAGATTCACATCTATGCTCAGTTTTCAGAATGAAGGGCAAAGACTTTAGCCCATTAACCTCAAGCTTAATACATAAAGTTATGGATATCAGCCTCATGATATGAACCTATTCATATAAGCATTCATGTCTCATAATATGTTCAGTCTCACAAATTCATGATTTACTCTCAATGGCTAGCAACATAATGTTATGACATGCATATTCTCATATCAGACATCTCGAATGAATCGTGCTTACGATCTTTCCTCCTAAAGCTCTTTCACTATCTTTATAGTTTTAAGAGCGGTGTTGTTGATAGTAGTTGTGTTATGATAGAGGAGAGGATTTCTATCTCTAATTGTTATAGTAATGGTGTGGTTATTCCATCTAAATTTATAAATGTAGAGGAAGAAGGAGATAAGGTATGAGTAATAAGGCAGTTCCTGGTAATAATGTATGAAGGTTCTGTTAGTAGAAATGGTGAGAGAATGAGGAGTTCTTATAAGGAGTGGTTAGTAGGAGTCCATGCAGTGGTTATAGTACTAGGCTTGAATGTGGTGTTGATTGAATGTGGGTGAATGCATGACGCATTAGGTAGTTCTTGATTTAGACTCGAGGTTGGATAAATGTAGTGGTAAGGAGAAGTGTTCTTTGGATGAGATACCCTACAGAGGTATAGAACCCAAATCTTGTGATTTGGATCAGAAAAATCACCCTATGTTAAGTACCTTGTGGGTTGAGTTAGGCGTGAATTTAGTAAGAGTAACCCTTTTCCATTCCTACTCCAGCTGTCATTCGAGGATGAATGATTCCAAGGGTGAGATATTGTAACACCCTAAATTTTTTGAAGTTAAGACTCGAACTATGCTTCGTCTATGATAAGATTTTTCCAAGAGATTTTAAATTTTCTTAGGTGTTAAGGTCACTAGATGTAACACCTCGAGTTTCAAAAAGAACTAAAGAGAAATTTGTTCAAGTCACTCTTTAGTTTAAGTTTTGGGTCAACTTCAAATGACCATAACTTTTAGCAAATAAATAGTTAGGTGACCCATTAGGTATAATATCGAAGATCTTTGAGTCCTCTTTCTAACGCTGTCGAGTTTGCTAAAATCCGAGTTTGGATGAAGGAGTTATGCCTGTTTGAGTGCAGCCTCTCTAGATAAACTCTTTTCATCAATTTTAAGGATGGGTATTTTAGTATTTTCTTTACCCCACTAGCCTAACACGTTTTGTTCACTAAAATAGGAGTCTAAGCTGATGGAAATCAGTTTCATTCATTCCAAAAAGGATTAGGGGTTTTGAGAGAATGTTCAAGAGGAGAAAGAAGAAGGGTTTCAAGCATTTTTTCAAGAACTTGAAGAATTTCGCCAAGAACTTAGTTCTTTCGAGGTATGTAAGCTTACATAGTGTTGGTTTATTCACCCTCACTCTTATCATGTAAAATTTTACCATGGATTCGTTCTTGAAGTCAAATTATTGAATTCTTGAGAAGTTCTTGAGGTTTTCACTTCATTCTTTCATAATGAAGTCTTGTTGAGTTCTTCAGGTGACGGTTTTGCGAATGAGTGTTGTTTTTGATTGATTTTGTGTGGGTTTTTATTGGAATTGTGTTTGATTTATGGATCTATGAGAATTCGGAGGAAATCATTCAATTCTAGAGGAGATAGTTGAGATAAAAAGTTCATCCAATTTTCTGGGCTCGGGCTGGCGCAATGTGCCCCCATTGCGCCAGAGGGGCTTGGGCAATGCACCCCATAGCGCCAGGGGGCTGGGGCAATTCACCTGCAGTGCGCCACAAAACAGTTTCAGTAATATGAGGACTTGCGCTCTGCGCCAGCAATGCGCCAGGGTCGTCTTGCCCATTTCACCTCTGTTCTTCGTCCCGTGTTTGTTCTTTCCAGTTTTTTCTTCGCTCTCTTCTTGATATTAATTATTTAAGTCTTCATTAATCATCGAGAGATCCGACATATTCTAATCATATCTCTTAAATTACATTTCAAATTGAAGTAAAATTAAGAGGAGAGTTCAAGAGGGTTCTTTGAGTCAAATTGAGAATTCTTTTGAAATCAACTATAGTTTTGAACTAAGTCTTGAGGAAGTAAGTATGAGAATGAGAAGAGTTGTACTCATGAGTTCTATATCTTCATTTAGATCCTTGAGTCGGGTCGTTCATGTCTATAAATCCGCATGAACTCTATGGATTGAGTATTCTTTAGAGGAGTAGTATCGTTGAGTTCTGAGTTCCGAGTTCTTGAGTACTTGAGTGCTTGAGTTCTTGAGTTCTGAGTTATGAGTTATGAGTTTCCATATTTCTATTATTATCCCTGAGTTGAGTCATTCATTTCCATAATTCCGCATTAACCCTATGAACTGGGTTATAAATTTTGAGAAGCTTTGTAAAGCCTTAAGGTTGAGTTTTTAACTGAGTTTTGAGGAAGTAAAGAGGAGTTTGAGAAAGAGTATAAGGGAACTACGTATTTCTCAATTGTTTCATTTTTACGTAAAGGAAAAGAATATTATTTTGAGAAAAGAGAAACTTTGATTTCTAAAAGAGTTATGAGTTCAAAAACATTTCAAGAACAAGTACCTCTTTTAAGAGGGTAGTTGGAGCAATTATCTCAAACTAGAGGAAGAGTTATGTTTTTAAACATATGAGCATGAGGTATATATTATTGGGAGTAGTATTGAGCACCGATATGATGATGAGTTCAAACAACTCACATTCCTCATAAACCATGCCAACATGGGTACAGGATCATACTTTTTAGATGAATCCTAAGTGCCTTCAAGCAGAGCTTAGTGGATCCACTTAGTTGAGGATGTTCTATACCCCGGCAAGGTATAGGACAGTTCTGGCAGCGTGGGCGAGACGATGTATCATCACGTTGGTCATAGTGATGGTTGTCGGTTAGAGAATCTCCCAAATAAGAGTAAAGAGTTTATTATTGTATTTTTATACATTTTGAGTTCTTGTCTACTGTTTACAAAGTTTTCTATAATGCATCTTATTATCATTGCTTCCATATTGAGTTGAGTATTCTTGAGTTGAGTTGAGTTGAGACGAGGCTAGTATGTCTTCCTTTTTATCAGTTCAAGCTTATATTTATGTTTCAGAGTTCCCCTTACATGCTCGTACATTCAATGTACTGACACCATTCGGGTTGCATCATTGTATGATGCAGATACCGGTGTTCAGGGTCATCAATAGGCGCTCCGTTGATACCACTTGCAGTTCCAGTTAGCTTTGGTGAGCCTCCTTGCTTCTGGAGGGTTCCACATTTACTTTCAGTTTCTTAGGATGTCGTGGGTCTTGTCCCAACTACCATCATTGTATTTAGAGGTTTCATAGAAAGTAGTATTTTGAGGATTCTTTTCCATTTTCCTTGTTAATGTTTTAAGACTTGAGTTACCTTCTTATTGCTAGTTAAATATTTTTAAAAAAAAAATTGAGTTATCTATTTTAAGACAATTAATCTTTGCATTTGAGTTCCTTTGTTATTGAGTAAGTCTTCCACTGAGTATTGAGCCAGGCCAAGGGTTCGCTTGGGGACCAGCGATGGTTCTCAAATGCCGGTCACGTCCAGGGTATAGGCTCGAGGCGTGAGAGATCCCAAGTTCACATTTGAACTCTCTCAATACTTGGGTGGGCAAGTATTATATAGAAAACTTTCAATATTTTTCTAGGTTAGGAGAATCCCTACTTATAAGATTTCTTCCGAATCCAAAAAGGAGAAACTAACACAGTTTGAAAATCAAGAAAACGACACATTTCCTTCCTTTTTCCCTAAGAAAATAGGATTCTGAGTTTTAATTAAATATGAGCACTATAGGGACCACAAAATTAATTATTGAGGCTTCCTATTATGGAAATAATTTCAAATAATTAATTTAAATTATTTTTATGATAATAAATTATAAATCATTCCACTAGAAATTCGTAATTGCACTCCTCTATTTATATTTTAAAATTCCCCATTAAACACTTATGTAATTCCCATGTTAAGATTGCAGATACTTATCAATAAATTAAATTACAGACCAACTTAATTTAATGATTAATTTCCTTTAGAGCACTGCTTTAACTTATTTCATGTGTCAGATTCATAAACCCACCTGCTATGTTTGACACGCTGAAAACTTCTAAGTTTCTCAAAAAGGCATATCATCAATCTCTATATCGAGACATGTAATCCATCAACTAACTTATTATTTCGCCAATATATATTATTATCATCCAATCTACCAGGCATATTGACCCATCTCAGAATCTCACCTTTTAATAAATCAAAATGATAATTATTATGTACAGTTCATAATAGTTATATCAGGATTAAGCATATAAGTACATTTAATAGTTTAGAGAATATGCTTTTGTCAGTAAGTCTAAAACAACTATCTCTACGCGGTCCTGTTCAATACATAAAAAATATACTAGCACAAGAAGTTGGAACTATACCGTTCCCATAACTTAGATAAATTATATATAATCTTGTGCTACAATCGTACCAATGGCATGTCCAATTTCCATCTTAGATTGCGAACAAAAAACTTTATAATTATAAGAACCAATGATTTAATCCTCTGTGTATAAGCTTAAACTCTATACACTAAACTTTCTACTATATAATTAAACAGACACCATAAATGAATATACGAACTATTAATTTTTTTTATTGAAACTGAATAAAGAATTATTCTATAATAAATATTATATCTTAACATATGGCTAAAATTATATATATCCCAATAGGAACTTGGAGTTGTGTTGGTTGGAAAAAATGGAGAACTGAGGTCTGTTTGGGGTTGATGTTTCACTGGTCAGTGAGAATGGGAGAAAAATTGTTGGGGTTCTGGTTGCCGGAAAAAATGGGGAAGGGAGATCGCTTGTTTGGGATCTTTGGGTGGTGGTGGTTCGGTGTTGTATTTTTGTTGTTACAGTGGAGCTTGTCAGAAATGGAAAAAGGAAAAGGAGAAAATGGGTGTTGGGGCAAAAAAAATAAAAAAAAGGTTGTGAGGGTCTGTTGTTTGGCCTGAATAAAAAATGAGGAACAATAAAAGAGAACTTTTGAAGATTAAAAAATATGAAAATTACCTCTAAATCTTATCCACCACCAACTTAATGACCAAGCTATTGCTTATATAGAAAATTGAAAACCACCAATAATACAATACCATTATCCTAAAACCGTGGGCCAAAACCATCGGTTAATAAAATATATGTGTATGTAAATCTTATCCATATTTAAATGTATTTCTAGACTGTGCTAAAAACACCAAATGAATAGTAATAAATGTAACAAATACAATAAATTGCATGTAAAAAATGCAATTTAGCAAAAAAATGGTGATTTAATCAAACGGAAAAAATATTTAAACATATTCAATCGACTGTGAAAAAACTAATATAAACAAAATTAACCGATAAAAATCCTAATATTTTGAGAAATAAGGATAATTATCAACAAATTACATTAAAATTACAAAACATGTATTTTGAACTATTTAACGAATGAAATACTTTAAAGTATCAACTTTAAAAATATCACACCAAAATTTGGTGTCAGCAATAGCCACACACAAGTATTTCCATTATGTTTCACCCTCAATTTCCTCTGGATAGCTTCGTAAAGGTTTTGCAATAAACCGTCTGAATGCCATAACACCAAAATATTCATGGCTAATACACTAGAAAAACTAAAAAAATCACTTAGTTCCTGTAAATTTAAATGGCTTCAAAATGCTCAAAATAAGTTAAAAAAATAGTGAGACTTCACATAGTGCTCCCCAACTCCCTATGAAGAGTTTCTTTAAGGTTTTTTTTAAATCGTCCGGAACCTATATCACCAAAATATTCGTGGGCTAACTTTCATGACCCAAAGAATACCCTAGGTATAACATGGTGTATAGGACTCCAAGACTTCCTACACAAGCCACTTAGCATACAACATACAAGATAATTAAATTTAAAGAATTCAAAAGAAAGTTTTATATCGTAAAGCGTTTGACAAAAATGGAAGTCTAACATAAGTCTCAAGCCATCTATTACATCATAATGAAAGTAATTGAGACGTAACCCATACATCACATACAATTTTGAAATGAAATTGACATAAAGAAATAAAAAAGTCTCGATCCTCGGAACATGAGGACTCACCAATCTTCAAAAGCCCAAAAGGATCAACTAGCCACGACTGTGCAGAATAGGAGTGTCAGTCCCTACATTAGTGAAACATTGTAGGCACAAGTATGCATTAGTACATGGAATGTACTAAGTATGATAACACTGCATAAGATTTATGAAATCATACTAAAAGGGACTTCACATGACATGCAATGAACAAGCTAAATCGTAAAATAACATGTTAGAAAACATAAGCATAATCATGGTCAATGCAAACTAAACATCTTTAAAAAACATGTGAGATACTTTTTAGAAAGTAACATTAGTTCGTTATTGTGGGAATTTTTCCATTAACCGACATAGAAAATGTGAGCTATAACATGGAATTCGGTATATATCCCACACCAAAAAGAGACGTCCTTACTTGCCAAGGTAAGAACTAAAAACTTGAGCTAAAGTAGATCCACTAGCTAATGTCGATCTATGGTGACACATAGTTATGGGACAAGGGTAATCTCCGCTAGTCCACTCGGTGCTAAGCACAATTCCCACGGAATAGTTATTAAACATATTCATCTTATTATCCATGGAAAGACACAATTAAGTAGTCAATCCAAGCTAGAGGTCATTTAGAATAGCTCCTAAATCTTTTTTCAAATTTAGTTGAGAAAACCTTTCAACTCTATGAATCCTTCATCTGAGAATAACCTTTCACATCTACAACATCGATACTTTACTCTCAAAGAAACCCTAAATCATTCGTATCAATTCCCTAGAAAGAGCATTCATATCTTCATAAATTCATAATTCATAGTTCATGGGTTTATCATAAGATCATGGTTGAAAAGTATAATTTAACCTTGGACAAGTGCAATTGAAACTAAATATCATAATTGAAAGAAACCCACATTCTTTGAATTGAAATCCTAATTTGATAATTAGAAGATTTAATTGGGAACTGGAAATCTTTAGGGACCCCATGGAGGAAAGGACTCCATGGGTGAATACACACATACCTTGATATCAAAAGCCCAAGAATAATGGAGAATTTGGAGACTTAAACTAAACCCTAGATCTTCTTCTTCTTCTTTAGACTTGAGAAGATTTGGGAGGATGAATTTGGTCAACTTTTGGGAATTTAGGAGAATGAGTTCACAATGGGTAATTTGGGGGCTTAAAACATTTATATAGTGCCTAGGGTAGAGGGTAAAACGGTATAGTATTGGGTTTAAACATTTAGGAAAAGACCCAAAAGCCCCTAAAAAATACTGTCGGGCCCCATCTACCCTTCTACGGACCGTACTGGTCAACCGTAGATAGGTAACTGGACTTCAAATATAAATCATTTTTCGACGGAACCCTATGTACAGCTCGTAGCTCTTCCTACGGACCGTTCATACCAACCGTAAATCAAACCTTGACCCTCAAAATTTAACTAAGTTTGGTACTCACCTACGAGACATATCTATGACTCGTACAATGATTGATTAATGGTCTTGGTTAACCGTAAAAAGGGTACTGAAACTTGAATTCTTGAAAATTGTTTTCTCATTATCTACGGTTGTCATCTACGGCCCGTAAAAGCATCTACAATTCGTAGATGGGATCCGTAGAAACAAACACCAGCCCAAATCTTTATTTTTCCTTCTCTTCCAAATATGAGGTGCTACACTAACACACAAGACAAACAGAGAAAATCGCCTAATTCTTGTAAAATGGCTCCTAAATCCCCAAAATATGTGCAAAAAATGGTGAGGCTTTACATATTGCTCCCCAACTCCCTACAAAGAGTTACGTAAATATTTTTTTTAAAGAAAATTGTTTGTAACCCATATCACCAAAATATTCATGAGGATAACACACAAGAAAAACTGAGAAAATCACATAATTCCTCTAAAATGGCTCCTAAATGCCCAAAATATGTGCAAAAAATGGTGAGACTTCACATAATGCTCCCAACTCCCTACGAAAAGTTTTGTAAAGGTTTCGTTTTAAAAAATTGTCTGTAACACATCACCAAAATATTAATGGGCTAACACACATGAAAAACTAATAAAATCGCTTAATTTCTGTAAAATGGATCTTAAATGCTCAAAATATGTGTAAAAATGGTGAGGCTTCACGTACTGCTTCCTCAACTCCCTACGGAGGGTTCCATATAGTGTTTTTTAAAATAAACTATTTGAAAGTCATATCACCAAAATATTCATGGACTAACACACGAAAAAGTGAGAAAAATGCATAATTCCAATAAGAATGGCTCCTAAATACCCAAACGGTTTGTAAAAAAATGGTGAGGCTTAAAATACTGCTCCTCCAACTCCCTTCGGAGGGTTACAAATTTTTTTGAAATTTTTTTTGGAGCCCATATCAGAAAAATATTCATGGGGCTAACACACAAAAAAACTTAGAAGTATGAGAAAAAAATGGACAGGCTTCACGTAATGTTCCCCTTGCTTCCTACGAAGTGTTCTATAAAGGTTTTGCAAAAAAAATCGTCTGAAAGCCATATGAACAAAATATTTGTGGGCTAACAACACGCTCGAAAAACTGAAAAAATTGCCTAATTCCTGTAAAATGACTTCTAAATGCCTAAAATATGTTAAAAAATTATTGATGCTTCACGTACTTATCCCTTAACTCCCTACGGAGGGTTCCGTAAAAGTTTTGCATAAAAATCATCCGGAAGCCATACAATCAAAATTTTTGTGGGCTAACACACACGAAAAACTGAGAAAATCATCTAATTCCTGTAAAATGGCTTAATGCCTAAAACATGTTAAAAATGGTGAGGCTTCACGTAATTATCCCCCAACTCCCTACGGAGAGTTCCGTAAAGGTTTTTGAAAACAAATCGTCCAGAAGTCATATAACCAAAAGATTTATGGGCTAATACACACGGAAAAAATAAGAAAAACCCCTAATTCTTGTAAACTGGCACAATTTCCAAAATATGTGTCAAAAATGGTGAGACTTCACATATTTCTCCCCTAACTCCCTATGGAGGGTTCCATAAAGATTTTACAAAAAGACCATTTGGAAGTCATATCACCAAAATATTCATAAGTTAACACGCACATGAAAAACTTAGAAAATCACCAAATTTCTCTAAAATGGCTCATAAATGCTAAATTATGTGTAAAAAATGGTGAAGCTTCCCTACTGCTTCCCCAACTTCCTACGGATGATTCCATAAATGTTTTGCGCAAAATCCGTTCGGAAGACATATCACCAGAATATTCATGGGCTAACACACATGAAAAAGTGAGAAAACCGCCTAAAACCTACAAAATGGCTCCTAAATATCCAAAATATTTTCCAACAAATTGTGAGGCTTAACGTACTACTCCCCCATTCCCTACAAAGGATTTCATAAAGGTTTTGCAAAAAAATCGCCCAAAACCCATATCAACAAAATATTCATGGGCTAACACACACGAAAAACTGAGAAGAACATATAATTCCTATAATATTGCTCCTAAATGCCCAAGATATGTGAAAAAAGAGTGAGGCTTCACATACTACACCCCCAACTACTCACGAAGGGTTTCGTACAGGTTTTGGAATCAAACAGTCTAAAACCCATATCACCAAAATGTTTATGGGTTAACACACACTAAAAACTGAGAAAATCACCTAATTTCTAGAAATTGGCTTTTGAATGCCCAAAATATGTGTAAAAAATGTCGAGAATTCACGTATGATCCCCTAACCCCCTCTAGAGGGTTCCATAAATGTTTTGCAAAAACACCGTCTGGAAGCTATATATCCTAGTTCATGAATTATACTTTCTATGCCAATCAGACAGAAATTCATACTTCAGATTTCGAATGCAATATTCTCGGTATATAAATGTTGCTTTCTGAGTTAGCATGTTAGTTTTTGAGCTATTCATATTTAGTGCATTTTAGCTTCATGAATATTCATATGGGAGTAGACTTAGCACCGAGTTGGACTAGCGTTCAGCGTACCCTCAAAGTCCTAAAACTACGTGCCCGCGTAGGTTTATAAGTCCCCTCTGTTGGGCATCAATTTTAGTGATCATGCCACAGTCATGCCTTTAAACTCCACATTTAGCTCACGTGGTTTATGTCGGTTAGTAGTAGCTACCATAGTCAGTCTCTTAGTTCATTGATTAGGTTTTCAGCCTTTATATCAGTATACAGTTCAGCATGTTATCTTCATGATTAGTACTTGGTCATTGCATTCAGTTCAGTTTTCATTTATACTCCAGTACATATCTATATCCTTATTCAGATTATATCATTGCTCAGTTATGCATTGTTCAGCTCATATACTTTGTTCAGCTTAGCATATCTATATCCTGCATGCTCAGTACATTCCAAGTATTAACGCATACTTTACGCTACATCGTTTCATGATGTAGGTTTAGGCACTCATCATTCAGATCACGCTTAGATCGATTATCAATTCGACTTCAGCAGCTTCAGTGGTGATTCCTCATACTTCGAGGACAATAGACATGCTTTCTATTTTAGTATTTACTTTTAGTTTTCATTTTGTTAGAGTTAGCTAGGGGCATGACCTAACAACTCAACTCAGTTAGAGGCTTTTCAGACATAGTAGTACATTCAGCTCGAGTTGTTAAGTGTTGTTTCAATCAATACTAAACTCTTATTATTTATATTTACTTTCAGACTAGTTGGGTTTTTCCCCATTTCAGATAACCACTATTGTTTTCCTCATAGTACATGTTTTACTTAGTCATTTTTTGTATGCTTGATATATGCCAGACTCAGGGTTAGTTGGGTTTACTCGTGATCCTAGGTCCCTTGTTACGTCTAGGGGGTAGCCTCGGGGTGTGACACATACATAAATGGAAAGCACATTGTTTGGCTGGGTTAAAAGGATGCAAAGGAATTTCACGAGGCTTTGGTTGCAAAATTCCTAGTGATCTCAACTTTTCAAATATAATTGAAATTGGTTCACTCAAATGGGTGAAAGTTTTAGTTTTTCTCGCTTCAGGAACTAGTGGAAGAACATGTGGTGCTTCAGTGACAATTGTTTTCCTTTTGTCCCTAGATTGTGCCTCATTCAAACTATAATGCCCCAAAGGGTATTCTGCTACTTTCTTTTGAGATTCATGCCCTTTCATTCCCTCAAGAGACTCTATACATTTCCTTTTCAACAAATCACACCATTTAGATGCACTATTTGGAGGCCCATATTTCTTAATAAAATCTTTCGCATATCGACCCAAGAGAACCATTTCCATGTGTCTTGGTTTGCATACCACATCAGGGCTGGCCATGTAAGCGTCCTAAGAAAAAGTCTCATATTAAATTCATTGCCTTGCCCTATGTGTGCTTACCAATCGAGATATTTCTTCAAGTGGTTCTGGGGTATACATGTCCCATGAATATCAACAAGATTATAAGGTGTCTCGTTCTCAGTTTCAATCTCAACCAAATTTGTCCCAAGTTGTGAAGCAAGCTCATTTGTGAAGGAAATTTTGTTTGTCTCAGTATTAAAATGTCTTCCACCATTTTCTCCATCTTTGCTTGTTTCACTCAAATTCTCAAATGTCTCATTCCGTGAAAGTGGATGAATGTTTGAAACGTACTGAGCATTACAATCAAAGTTAGGATATGCAATTGCACGAATAGAAGAGTATCCCTCTAAATCTTTATCGGAGGAGTCCTTAAGATCGTAATCCAATGATTCTTCATTGGAAGAGTTCTTAAGATCAATTATCATTTCCTTGATGCCGTCAATTTCTTGTTTCATTTTTGCCACTTTTTCCTCAAGCTTAGAAATTTTATCCTGGTATGATTCAGCTTCTTCATAGTTAAACTCATCTTCAACTAAATCAATCACAATTCGATCAGTCAGGTCGTCCTTGAATTTGTTTGTCCCTTTGATGCTAAACATAAGTCAACCTTTTGGAAGGAAAATGAAATATTTGGTAAGTGCGGAGTAAGTATGCAAAAGGTCAAGAGTAGAGCATTTAAAAACCAACGGATCTAGTCTTATAAGGGATACTATTTAAGTAAATAAATAAATAAAGAAATAATCCAAATTTGATGAAAAATCTCGAGATTAAAGAAATTATGGTTAATTGAGCACACGAGAGTTGAATTTTCTAAATCAACGGATCGCGAATAATTTTTACAACAACTATCTTTGAGTATTATCTGGTTGAAATTGTTAAAGGTGAAAAAAATGTCTAATAATTGGAGGCATATGAGATTGCCCTCGACTCGTGTGCTAAAACTCAGAATGGGTGCGTAAAAATAAATCTTGTTAAACCCTAATAAGAACGACACAATTATTATGAATTGAGGAAGTATTGCACTTGAGGGATAAAAATTGAACAAATATCAACAAGTGCTATTTGGTAAATTTCACAAATAAATTTAGATATCTACCAATTTAAGAAGCAACAAAACGGCGTGAAAATTTGAAGAAATTGAGACAATAAATAAAATCTCCACGATGTAGATCGAATGCTAAATAGATTCTACGAAATGTGAAACTAATGAAAAAAGAGTTTTGTTGTTAGAAAGATAGGATTATACTTGTAAAGGAGGGACTTGAAAAAGCTTGAGAAGGTAGAGATTTATAAGAGCAAATTTTGGCATGAGTCTAGAAAATAAATTACTTAAAAACTATAAATGGACAAAATATATAACCTAGTGATCAAGAATTATGTCTATTTTAAGAGAGTATACAAAGAATTCCTAAAGAAAGTTGCATAAATGAGTATTGAAAGGCTCAAAGGAAGAAATTCAAAGATAAAGAAAAGTCAAATTTGATAAACTTTAAAGGAAGAAAGTCTTAATTGGGGACACTAAGAGTTTGCATGAGCTGAGAATAATTATGAGCCTAAACGATGCTCTACAATTGTTAAAATGCGCTAAGCACGGAGAAATTATTATAAAATAAAAATATGTGAACATGACATAAGAATTTTAAAGATGCAATAGGTAATCAAATAAAGAAATAGATAAAGGCAAAATAATTTTCTGTTGAAAATAAGAAAAAACACAAATGATGTTAGTTACAATCAATCATGTTGCAAACAAATTCATATAAGTCACGTAGTAAGTAAGCAAACAAATATTTATAAAGCACGTAATACAAGTATACCAAATAATGCGTCCTAAAATATAGGTGACCTCTTTATGGTAGAGGTAAGCATAATGCGTATTTGAAAAATAAATGTGTCAAAATATGTCATTTCATTGCCCTTTAATTAAACAAACGAATCTATTCCCAAAATTCAATACAAAAATAACCTTAAGCTTTACAACAACAAAAAACTAAAGCTCTTTATCGCATCTACGCATCTTCGTCTCATGGCATGCTCATGGCTTAATCTCCATAGGCCAAAGCTTGAGATCTGTAGCTATCTGCATCACAAAAGGGTTAGTAATACCTTTTCTCCCAAAGTTTAATTAATTTAGAACAGACGGTCCATATTTTGGCACAACTATTTTTTAAATAATGCACACATAAATGATAAGAGTCACTCGGGGTCATGAACCCACTTGGACATTTGGATAAAGTTGACTAATGAACTTAATACACCAAGGGTATTAAGCCTCTTAAGTTTTTATGATGCATGCACCTTAAAAGGTGTTGGTTTAGCTCTATCCTGGGTAAATTAAGAATGGTTTACTAGACACAAGGTCGCCGAGTGCAAAACTCGAGTGAGAAGGCTACGCGGTCACAAAAAAAATGATTCGGACACCCCGTGCATATGCCAACATTCCTAAATTTTGAGATTGTGAATGAAATTTGTGGGTGTGCAAAACACACCTCGCATGTACGTGTGATAATGTGAATTTTCCAAAATCGGATGAAATATGAACGGAATGACAATCTATATTAAGCACTAACAAATAAACAATTTATATAAAGTAGTGACAAATAAGAACTTTCTATCACATAGGCATGATAAATAAAACATTAGGCAATTAAAATAAAACAAACAACTAAAATGAAACAAACAAATGTTAAAAGCTTAATTATTAACCTAAGTTTGTTATGGTTTAGAACCTAAAGTTCCCAGCGGAGTCGCCAAGGTGTTATTCTCTATTTTAACTCACGTCAAATAGTGTACAACATATTGGTGATTATTAAATAATTAATTTAGGAGTCGCCACCTAATTATTTTTAAGGTAAATTAGGATACCTAAATTATTAACTAAGTAAGACTAAAACTAACTCCAATTAAATGGTCTACTTAACCTTATGAAGTTTTAGGTAAGGTTTCTAATTTATCATAAAGGAAAGGTGTAAGGCATCCTTTAAGATCCGTTAAAAAACAATTATCAGTCAAAATTAGGTTAATTAGATTAAAGCTACAAAAAGTGCTAAGAAAAATAAAAAAAGAACCGAAGAGATAAGTAGGAAATATTTGATTTTAGAATCGACGACATGGCTAAATCTTTAAAATAAAGGAGCATTTTGTTGTAGATAAAATTAGACTTAATTAAAAATATGGCATAAGCATAAATATAACTTAAAAGATATGTTTTAAATATTTTAAGAGAAGTATCTGATAACAAAATAATTTAGGCTTCAAAATTTAAGAAGTAAATAAATAGTATATAGAAGAACACTTATAACATATGTTAATGAAAGAAGCGATTTAGACAATTAAATATATAAAAAAAAAAGATATTGTTCTCATGAGTTTGAGTTTAGAAACTAAAGTTACAAGTTAAACTATCTTCTCTTGAGTATTCAACTAAAATTATATCAACCCATTTTTGAAAGTCAAAACATGTACTAAAATTGTGATTTATTCGCATATCATAACCAAAACATTCGACGCAATACTATTTGAACAAAATAGAGTAACATTCTTTAGGCAAGTGCTTCTACGGAAATAAATTTAACTTATTTAAAATAGGCTTGTTTAAATATAGGAGTAAATAATAAGTCATTAAAAGTATTTTCCAAGGTTAAGAAACAAATTCTGAAAAATAATTTTTGGCTACTAAAATAATTGTCAAGCTATAGGATATCTCAAGTAATCGACTAGTATTTAACTAATATTCCTGTGTTAATCATAAATCTCAATATATAATTAAAAACATGAAAATAAATTCAAACACACAAATAATTCGAGATCACAAAGGGTTAATTCATAAGGAATCAGGAAGGAAAGGAAAGAGGACGCCATATAAGGCACCCCAAGCATGTCGCTTTCTCTTCAGGCTATCGGGTATGCCTTAAGAATATAGAGAGATGACTCGTTGCTTGGATGAGAGGTAGCGCCGAGTCTCATTTCGAGACTTCTCATGGCATCACGAGTCTTTTTAAAGACCCCAATAGCTTCCGAAGTGTACCTACAAAAGAAAAAAATAATAATAATAAAGGACTAGTGCAACGAAATTCATTCCAAACGAATTAGACTACCACCACAAGTCAAAACAAAATGGAATGATATAAAGAGTTTTTACTTATCTTATTAGGAACCTAGGCTTGATAATTCATATAAATTTCATGTGCAAATACATTTAAGACAAAGACATAGGGAATCTTATTGCGAGCAGAACCTTCTACGACATAACTAAAGAAAATGATCCAATTCAGGTTGCATCATAGAGCTAATCACTTCACAGTTTATAATACTTAAATGGCTGAAATTACTAGCTTGAGAAAATATATGTTTTGATGATTAGTAATTCATGCTATAAAGAGGGAACAAAAAGTATACACATGAATGCAAGTTTTAATGGCTAAATCTTTTTAACAAACCGATAAATACAGAATGAATTCTCAAAAACATAAGTACCATTTTTTAAGAAAATGATAGGGAACATGTGAATATTGTTTGTCTAGACAAACGAAAATAGAGCATCATTTTTGGGTCACATAACGAAGCCCAAAACGCAGTTTAATAACTTCCTAAGAACATGATTTCAACATAAATAAAGTCGAGCAGATAACCCTTTCTCATACACCAACTAGTGATCATGCTTCAATAGTAAAGACACCATAAGGAGCAGATTTGATTTTCATTTAAACTGACACTTCGAAATGCAGCGAACTAAGGTGTTAATCTCCACCTCAGATATACTTGCCGACTCAGATGACCATCGAGCACACAAATTTGTTATTGTGGCTGGAAAGCCAAAGACTAGAGGGAAAAATACAAAAATGAGAGAGCTGAGTTCCTCTTGTTTGGAGGAGAATAATGAACTTTAAGAGATGAGAGGCGGTAAAAACAAAAGCTCCCGAAATAAGATCTGAATGCAAGTATTTATAGGGAAAAATTAGGGTTCTTCATTTGTTGAGCGGGAATTCGAATATAAAAATTTGAAAACTGATCAAAACAAATCTCCAAATTCGTATCTTTGAAGCTCAAACAGACCTCGTATGATTTGGTCAAATTTGACTGAGTTTTGCTTTGGATTCTTCCAAAAATAGTGAAACTTCACCATCCTTATGAAGATATACATCTGTAAAGTACAGTAAAGGTAAAACAGAATTGCACCAAAATGGGATCACAAGGTCTGGAATGGTTTATGAAGGACAAATGTTATGTCAAAAATGGAAAGAAGGGGGAGAGGGGCGTTTTTGGGTTTGAAAAACCTAGCTTCTGGGTATGATGATAGGAGTTGGGCTGAATTGGCAAGTAGACTGATCTGAAGGTTTCTTTGGGCCATATTTTGGAGTGGTTTCGGGCTCGTTTTGCTGCCTCCTTTTGGACTGAGTTTGGGATCTTTGGGCCGAGTTTAAAGGTCTTTTCTCTTCTTTCTTTATTTTATTTTTGACTTCTAACAATAACTAATACAATATATATTATGATATGATAACAATTAAAATTTTACATAGCAAAATTATTAATATAATGACTTTACGCTAATATGAAAATAGATACAACAATAAGGATTTATAATTAATTTAATAAATACAAAACTTAAAATAAGATGACGACAATCGATTATTTAAGAAAAGAGGTGTAAAACGTCATATTATAATTTTAAGAATAAAACATACATTTTTAGTGTAATTATTGAATTGTGATATAACGATAACAATAGAAATAATAAATAGTCGATGTAGTAAGAATAGTTATGAAAAAAAATTAGATACATCATAAATTTAGTAGCTCGAAAACAATAAATTAGTAGAAATGAGGGTCAAATTTGGGTGTCAACAAGGACCTCCGTAATGAGTTGGGGAAACATTATGTATCGTCCCACCTTTTTTCACGCATATTTTAGCATTTACGAGAAAAGTTTTAGGAATTACCCGACTTTCTTAGTTTTTCGTCTGTTTTAGCCCATTCTGGCGCCTTTAGGCACCCGAATTTTTTTCCCTGAAAAACCTTATGAGGACCTCCTTAATGAGTTGGGGAAGCATTACTTATAGTCCCGCCATTTTTTTCACAGATATTTTTGTATTTACCAGCCAACTTTTAAGAATCACCAGAATTTCGTGATTTTTCATGTGTATATTAGCCCATGGATCTTTCTCCTTTGATTCACCTAAAAAAATTTTCTGAAAAAACTATATGACTACCTCCGTAATAAGTTTGGTAAGCATTACGTATAGTCCCACCATTTTTCATGCATATTTTCGCATTTATAAGCTAACTTTTAGGAATTCCCTGGCTTTAGCCGTTTTGTGTGTATTATCCCATGGATTTGGCGCCTTTAGGGCACCTGAATTTTTTTCTGAAAAAAACTATATGAGGACCTCTATAATGAACTGGGGAAACATTATGTATATACCTACCATTTTTTTTTACTTATTTTTTTGTATTTACGAGCAAACTTTTAGGAATTACCCGACTTAAGTCGTTTTTCATGTGTATTAGCCCATGGATCTGGCAACATTGGAGCACCAATTTTTGTTTTCTAAAAAACTATATGAGTAGATTTGTAATGAGTTGGGGAAACATTTCGTATAGTCCCACCTTTTTTTCACGTATATTTTTACATTTACGAGGCAATTTTTCAGAATTACCCGACTTTCGCTGTTTTCGTGTGTATTAGCCCTTGGATCTGAGGCCTTTGGGGCACCTAAAAAAAAATTCTGAAAAAACTATAAATGGATATCTGTAATGAGTTGGTGAAGCATTAAGTATAGTTCAGCTATTTTTTGTATGCATATTTTCACATTTACGAGCTAACTTTTAGGAACTTCCTGAATTTCATCATTTTTCATGTGTATTAGTGTCACGCCCCGAGACTACCCCCTAGACACAACACGGTGCTTAGTGTCCCAAGTGACCCTAAGCTAACCCATGGCATGACATATTTATACATGTTCAATTAAAACATGCACTACGCGGAAGTTAAAAACTGTTTAATATCTGAAGTGAGGAAACACCTAAAATATCTGAACATACATAAAATATATGAAGAGTATAGTGATGATTGAAAACAACACTAACAACTCATGCTGAATCTAATCTATGTCTAAAAACCTCTAACTGATCTGAGTTGCTGGGACATACCACAACTAACTCTAACAAGTAAGAAACTTAAAAATGAAGAATTTCTATCTTCCTCGATCTATGAGGACTGACTACTGAAGCTGTTGAGTACGGACTGAAAGTTGAGCTAAGTGAGGTCTGGATGTTGAGCGCCTGAACCTGTATCATACAATGATGTAGGACAAAAGTCGGCGTCTTTACTTTGAATCTGCTGAGCATGAAGGATATGTGCTAAGCTGAATAATATAGAAACTGAACATGGAAATAGATATATTGAAGCATAAATGAAAGAAGCGCTGGATGCAATGACAAAGTACTAATCATGAAAATATAACATGCTGAACTGAATACTGAAATAAATACTGAATATATGGTCAATGCAACATGAATCTGACGGTGGGAGATACTACTAACTGACATACCCCAAGCTGAGATAACTATAGGGCAAACCGGTAACCCTGGATGGAAGGGTGTTCATACCTTGCCAAGGGTACAAACAAGTCGGACATGGATCCACTAATTGTTGTCCACAAGGAACAAGGGTGTCAAGCCTAATCTGATGGGTGAACCCTTTAGAACCTACGGTGGCACCGCAGTTCTGGAACTCAGGAATTGCTACTAAAGGTCTCAGCCTAAACTGATGGGTGAACCTTCATCCTTTTGTTTGCTTAGTACTAAGTTTACTCCCAATTGAATATAAAGCTAAACATGCAACTATAATACTGGATAGCTAGAAATACTGATAATTATCTGAGAATGCATCATACATATACTAAAAGATATGGCATTCGAATTCTGAAGCATGATTCTCCGAGTAATCTGCCTAGCAAATAAAATTCATGAAATATGGATAATTAACATAAGCTAGGGCTTCTGAGTTTTATACATGAGATATACTATTTCTCCAAGAAACATGTAATTAATATCATAGAAACTATAGCAGCTGAATTACAATAAATCCCTAAGATTTAGGAACCCTAGGTCTGAATAATTCATAGAGAAGTTGAAGAACTGACTGAATTCTAGAGACCTAATGGGTGAAAGGAACCCACTAGTGAAAATCCACATACCTGGTGAAGAAAATTACGGTGAAATCTTTTGGATTTCGGGGCTAAACTTGAAGGAGAACTCTGCTTGTTCTGGAGAGAAAATTGTCACCTCTTTCTCTTCTTTTCTTTCTAAGTCTAATGATTTTAGGAGAATGAACATTTCAGTTAGTTTTTGACTAATTACTTAGGCTTAGACGAAGTAAAGCGACGTAGTTTAGGGACCACACACTTGAGGAAAGACTAAAATTACCCTAACTTCAAAATAGACAAGGTGACTTAAAAGAGGGACTTCATGAGCCGTCTAAGGCTTCACGGGCCGTATAGCTGGTCGTGAAGCTTCACCTTCCCGATAGGGCTTCACCAAAATGGGTATAACGTCTTACTCAAAATACGAAATGAGGCAAATATTGTGGCGTTGGAAAGAAAACTCAAAGATCTTTAATTTGATAGGTCATGGGCCACCTAATTCATTTTCTGTTGAGAGATATGATTGTTTGAGTTGGGCCAAAATTTAAAAACTAATTGGGTGACTTGTACGGACGCCTAGATGGGCCATCCAAGTTACCATGGGCCGTCTAAGGTGCTGTCTAGGTGACCCCTACCGAGGAAGCCTTGGATGGTCATTCATGATGCCCTAAACGGGTCATCGACCCTTAAACGGACCGCCTAGGGTGCCCTGATGGGTCCATGGTCCCTTTTGGGTTCGTGGACTTGCCCGTTTTCCCTTTTTAGCCCTTTCTGAAAGTCTGAGGTATTACAATATCTCCCCTTTGGGATCATTCATCCTCGAATTAAGACAAAAAAGCTGAGTTTGGAGGAAAAGAGCTGCAATCCCTACCAACTGAGTACTAGAAACTGATACCTAACTGAGTTGAGTCTGTGGACATGAAAACATGCTGAAATATAAGAATAGTTAAGGGAACATGATACTGATACTGAATTACACATGAGAAAACTAAGAGACTGGAGAGGAAGTATTACCTCAAACTGAAACTTAATCAAAGGAGAAGAGTTGAGGGTACTTGGCCATCATGGCTGTTTCGGCTTCCCACGTAGCTCCCTCTACAGACTGATTCCTCAAAAAACCCTTTACTGAAGCAACTTAGTTATTTCTCAACCTATAAACCTAACGGTCAAGATTCTCAAGTGGAACCTCCTCATAGTTGAGGTTATCCTTCACAGTCACACACTTTAAAGGTACTCTCAATGCCGGATAACCCACACACTTCTTCAACAAGAAGATGTGTAAGACTGGATGAACCGCTGCTAGTTCTGCTGGCAACTCTAACTCATAAGCCACATTACCGACCCTTTTCAGGATTCTTTAAGGACCTACATACCTGGGACTGAGCTTCTCTTTCTTGCCAAATCTCATCACCCCCTTCATGGGTGACACTTTCAGGAAAACCCAATCATCGATTACAAACTCTAAGTCCATTGTCCTCAGATCTGCATAGAACTTCAGATGACTCTGAGATGTTTTTTGTCTATATTTTATGAGCTGAACTTTATCCATAGACTCATGAATAGAATCTTTCCCAATCAAGCTGCTTCACCTACTTCGAACAAACCAACCAGAGACCTGCATCTACGCTCATACATTGCCTCATAAGGGGTCATCTCAATACTGAAATGGAGGTTGTTATTATAGGAGAACTCTATGAGAGGTAGGTGATCATCCCAACTACCCTTGAAATTAATCATCCAAGCTCTCAACATGTCCTCTAAGGTTTGAATTGTATGATTTACCTAACCATCCATCTACAGATGAAATGTTGTACTGAGATCTACCTGAGTACCAAGACATTTCTAATACAATTTTCTGAAATGAGAGGCAAATTGAGGACCTCTATTTGAGATGATAGAAGAAGGATCCCCATGCAATCTAACTATCTCACTGATGTAGAGTCTGGCATAATCCTCCGGCTGAATCTGTAGTCTTGACTGCCAAGAAGTGAGCTGACTTAGTTACTCTGTCCAGTCTCACCCAAATGGATTCATGCTGTCAGCGAGTTCAAGGATAACCCGTAATGAAATCCATATTGAACACTTCCTACTTCCAAGTAGGAATGCCAATGTCCTAAGTCACACCTCCTTGTTTCTGATGTTCTACTTTAACTTGCAGACAGTTGGGACACTTAGCCGCAAAATCTGTGATGTCCCTCTTCATGTTCGTTCCACCAATAGACTTCTCTCATAGATTGTCAGTACATCTTAGTTGCACCCGGATGAATAAAATATCTGGAATTATGGGCTTCTGTAAGGATCTGCTGCCTTAACTTACCCACATTAGGGACACATAAGTGACCTTGGTAACGAAGCACACCATCTCCCCTTTGGGAGAAAACCTCAACTCTCTGCTGATGAACTTCACCTTCAACTAAAGTAATATAGGATCACTATCCTATTTCTCCTTAAACTCCGCTACCAATGAAGATTCAGATCTATTTTAGACCATCACACCACCATTTGACGTGTCCATAAGGCAAACTCGTAAGCGAACAAGCCGGTGAACATCTCTAGCTAATTCTTTCTTCTCTTCCTCAACTTGTGCCACACTACCCATGGATAGTTTGCTGAGCGCGTCTTGTTGACACCCAATTTTGGCCTAACATTTTCAAAATTCGCAACTTTTAAGTTTTATTTATATAATAGTTCAAAATACATTTTTTTTAAATTTTAAATAAGTTTATCGATATTTATCTTTATTTGTCAAAATTTTAGGATTTTTTATCAGTTAATTTTAATTACATTATTTTTGTCATAGCCGGTTGAATACATTCAAATATTTGTTCATTTTGATTAAATCGTTATTTCTGCTAAATTGCATTTTTCACATGTTGTTAGTTACTTTCATTATATTTTTAATATTCATTTTATTCGCTACATTTGTTAATATTCATTTTGATATTTTGCACAGTCTAGAAATTCATTCAAATATGGATAACATTTTATACGCAGATATTTTATTAAGCTAGTAATTTTAGCCCGTGGTTTTAAGATAGTGGTATTGCATTATTGGTGGTTTTCAATTTCCTATTTAAAGAATAGCTTAGTCATTAAGTTAGAGGGTGGTGGATAGGATTTTAGGGGTAATATTTAGATTTTTTAGTCTTGAGAAATTTCTTTTAGTGTTCATAATTTCCGGGTGACAAGTTCACTGGAGTTCCGGCGAGTCCACTACCAAAACCCCTTTTGTTTTTTCTCTTTTTCCAGTGAAATAGTCACCCGAAACAGCTCCAAACAACAACCCACCCAAAACTAGTAACCAACTAAACCAAAACACATTTTTCCGGCAGCCTTGAACTCCACCACCGCCGGAGAAAAAATCTGAAACAGCCAACAATAACAATCAGTTCCACCGGCAACCCAAACAAACCCACTGCCTCTCTCTCACTCACTCACTTTCCGACGAGGAACCCACCATCACGAGCTCAGATGCAGCTCTTTGACCTCCAAAAAATCATCGCCGAACCAGACCACCAAAACCTTCCCATCGCTGCCACCTCTACACCAGTTCAACACCACCGTGAGCTTCAAGCTCCGGCGAACAACAGTCCACCAACGATTTTTCCTTCCCCTTCCCTCTTTTTTGATTTTCTTTTCATTTTTACAGGTTATTAGTGAGCTCAAAGCTCGAAACGGAGAAGACGATGTCGAACAAGATCTCAAAAGCTCCACCAGATGCCGCTGTCTCCTTCTCCCTTTCCTCACTCCACGTCAAAAAACGAACCAGCACCGCGAAACAACCACCTTCTCCGGCAACAACCACCCCGAACTCCGGCGAAATCGGTAATTCTAGTGAGAAATCTTTATAATCTTGTTCTCATTATTCTCGATACCTTTGTATTGAATGGATTGATTCTAGTATTCCTATTGAATTCTATATTTTTCCGGTGAACACCTTTCTTCAATCTTTATATTTTTGGCTCTGTTTTGCTCACTGATTGTTTTGTTTGTTATTTTATTATTTTGTGCTTTAATGACTGTTGTAGTATTCTAGTAAATGTGTTTATATTTTTGCCAATATTTTGTTATATAAGTTTGCTTACTTTGTGTTCATTACTTTGGTACTGTTCGTTTTATTTTTTTAAATTTGTGGGGGCGTATATACTTTTGATTATATTATTTTGTTACTGTCTAGGATTGGGGATATATGGCTACTGATTAAATTGCTATTTGTTTTGGTATTTGATTTATTTGATAAATTATTGTCATGACATTTATTCATTTTACATAATTTTGTTGAGTTTCTCATTGTTAGTTGTGATAGATTATTTATAAGTTAAAATTGGCAAATGAAAAAATCTCTCCGTCGATTTTGGAGGCCTCCATATTTTAAAAGACAAAAATTTAGTTTAAGTTTATATATTTTTGTATGTTAAAATTGGCCAGTGAAAAAATCTCTCCGTCGGTTTTCGAGGCCTCCCAATTTTAAAAGACGGAAATTTAGTTTAAGTTTATATACTTTGTATGTTAAAATTGGCCGATGAAGAAATTACCATCGATTTCCAAGGCCTCTCATGTATATAAGACGGATTTTTATTTTTAGTTATTATTTAATTCATTTATTTTTATTGCATATGTATTTATTACTAACACTTTTATTAAGTGTCTTTACAGGTACCCCGAGTTGCTTCCCATTGAAGCTATTCGAATGAAGTTTGAATTATACTCTTTATTCATTATTTTGTATATATTGACGTTAGGCAAACTTAGGCCGTTTATTATATTATTGTTTTATTTTATTACTTGTGTATATTGCATGTTTGTTTTACTTATATATTTGTTTTTATCTCCTCCTCAATTTGAAAAAAATGAATTTAGTCGGGACCCACATTTGTGGATTTCGAAGGATGCCTAACACCTTCCCTTCGAAATAACTTGAACCCTTATCTAGAATCTAATGGTTTCGTAGACATTTTTAATTGGTTTCCTAGTTTTTTCCTAAAATTAGGTGGCGACTCCTCTAAAACATCTTTCTTCTTGAAATTCTTTAAAAATTGACTTAATAATTGTTTATTTTTCGAGCCACCGCGACGTTTCGCCCTATTTGAATAGAGTAGGGATGCAAACACGTCTACCACTACATTGGCCTTACCTGGATGGTAGAGCATATTCATGTCATAGTCTTTGAGGAATTCAAGCCATCTCCTTTGGCGAAGATTCAACTTTTTCTAGGTGAACACATATTGGAAGCTCTTATGATCTGTAAACACATCAACATGAACACCATAGAAGTAGTGTCTCCAAATCATTAGGGAAAACACGACAGCTGCAAGCTCGAGATCAAGAGTCGGGTAGTTCTTCTCATGGAGCTTAAGCTGTCTGGAATAAACCACATAACCGTCTGAACCCTCTTGTAGAGTAAAGACATGAGCTGTAGTCAACATGGTCTCCAGTTCTAAGAAGCTTTTCCCTCACTCATCTAACCATTGAAACTTAACCTTTTTCTGTGTCGACTTAGTCAATGGGGTAACTATGGATGAAAATCCTTTAACAAACCTCCTGTAGTAACTGGTCAAACCCAAGAAACTTCTGATATCAGTCAAAGAGTTGGGTCTGGGCCAGTGCTTTACTCTCTCAATTTTTTGAGAATCCACTCGGATCCCTTCGTTGGATACTACATGACCAAGGAACGCGATCGACGGTAACCAAAATTTACATACGCTGAACTTAGTGAACAGTTGGCGATCTTTGAGGGTTCACATGACCAAGGAAAGCGATCGCTGGATACCTCCGGGAAGATCTTCTGGAAACTTATTCACCACTGGTACTAACTCAAGAGTTGGGATCTCAGAGTTTGAATTCTTAACCCGAAAATGATGATATATATACTTTTTGGAAATCATTTACATAGTCTTAAGGTAAGAGATAAATCGACCTACATGCACTGGGTTACTGCCTTTCCACACTAAGATCAACTCGTTTGGAAACTGAAGTTGAATGTCACGACTAAAGGTAGCCCCTAGACGTAACATGGGGTATAGGACCCCGAGAGGCCCCATACAAGCCACTTAGCTTTCTGATAACACTCAACTACACTTCATTCGATTCTAAGTGTAGGCGGTCGCAATCAAGTATAAACCTAACAAAGAGTTGGGGTTGATCCCACAGGGAGTGATATGGTAGAGAATTCAATTACGAAGTGTTCCAATCGTTTGTAAGAGCAGATATCTTTGAAACAATTAACGTTAATGGAAGTGGTTTTACAACTAGTGACAATTGGGGGGGATCAGAGTGAGCAATTAACAACTATGAAAATATGAAAGTAATCAAATAGAGAGGGATCCTTGGGGATGTGATCGATTAAATGCCAATTTCGCTGTACGAGTTTACTAAAAACCGCTGAATTTTAGTGGGTAGGCTAGGCTTCAGGTGTAACAACTATTTCTCAATCAAATATTACGAATCAAGCGAGTTGTCTCGAACCTCGACTAGCCCAACAAATATGAACTTCCCAAAACCTCAATAAATCTACTCTCTCGAGCTAGATTAGTAGGATTGAATTTAGACCCACTTTCTCAAACTGAATTCATAAAAACCCAATCACTACAATCATCAATTGATAGCTTTAATTGTAAAACCTTTTTTATCAAGCAAGCCGAGAATGCTACACTAGAATTGTATTTGCAACTATAATTCATCAATTAAAACTCAACTATCAATTGAACCCACTTCAAATCAACAAATAAATTAGTAAATACTAACACCCATAAGCTAATTGAAACATTCACTCACATAATCACACCCCAAAGAATGGGGGGTTTAGCAAAACATCATAAAAGACAAGAAAATGTTACCAACTATGTTGTCCATCAGTTTGGGTAACAAATTGCAAGTCTTCACAATGCTCAAAATCAGTTCCAAATCAAAACCCAACCCTAAATTCCTACTCTAAAAGACTAAAAACAATGTCTAGATTGCTTTAGATAAAAAACCCAGAATTAGAATGTGTGGGAACTTCTTTTCCTCTTTTCAAAATTCCATTTATACGTTCCGAGATTTTTGACTTCGGGGCAGTTCGGAGGAATAAGTTGAGCATCGCCAACCAGGTCGGTGATGCGCCAAATGCTCCTTTCCATCGCCTTCTTGGTTTGAGTCTTCACCACTTCCCTTTTATGACATTAGGCGATTAGGATTGCCATCGCTGACCCAGTCGGTGGTTCGCCAATTCTTCTTTTCAATCTCTGAGTTATCTTTGTCCAAGGGCTGGCCTGCTGTAACTTTTGGCGAGCTGAAGAGCTACTGGACGAGTCGCCGAATGGCTTTGGGGATCACCAATCTTTTTTTCTTCAGCGTTTTCAGCTTTTTTTCTCCTTTTGCTCGGTAATGTCCTTTCCCTTTCTCTTTTGCCTTCATTTCTGCAAATAAGCATTTAAACATCAGTTTAGAGCATAAAATAGGCATTGAGGACACTAAAACTCTAAATATTAAGCCCTTAATGAGTCGAAATCCCAGACTCATCAACACCCACAACTTAAACTTTTGCTTGTCCTCAAACTTTTGCTTATCCTCAAGTAAAACACAAGATCAATCAGTTCAACATGGATGTCTACAAATAGTGCTACTCAAGACTCAACATGAGTGCATATGAGGTTAAATATACCCATGTAATGTTCAATTGTGCACTACAAGTTTCAAACTGTGACTAGCAATCATCAAATAGAACTCAAGCTCACAATGCTTGCTTCAAATGCAAATTCAAGCTCAACAAAAGTATTTGAATGCCCTCACATCAAGAATGATTCCATGCTCAGACAAAGCTCATTAAAATTTCAGAATTAAAGAATCAGAGTCAACTCTCTCACTTTGAAAGATGAACACATGCATGATGCTATCCAAAGGCTTGCCCGTATTTTCCAATCAACATGAAATTAAGCTCAATCAAGATCACAAAGGTCTTTCTAGGCTTGTAATGGGGTTGAGGGTAAAGGTATGGTCATTTTAGTTTAGTGACTTCTACCTTCATGAAGCATGGCCTGCATTTCACTTTTTCTCCTCTTCCTTCACTATTTTTGATCTTCACAATCCACCCTATGTTATTTTAAGCATGATTCATTGGACATCCCATTTGTTTTATCCATAGCACAAACTTTATTTCAACATTCTCTTTCTTTTGCCATCTTTTTCTTCTTTTGCTTTTTTTTTTATATGGTGGGGTTCAATCTTTTTCAACACAATCCATCAAGGGCAAATTTCTTACAAACTTCTTGACTTTCCTTCATTTTCACCACACCACCAACATTGGCTTTTGGCCAAAGTTGTCTATTCAAACGGACCAATGCTTCATGAAGGTTATAGGTGATGGGACAAAGAGGTCAAAGTTGTTCATGTTTCATCCAAAGAAAATGGTAGGCTCAAATGGTGTCAAGCTAGGTTCACACTCTCACAAGGTGGTCACAAAGAGGTATAATAGCAATTTGGCTCACTCTCAAATTTATTTGCCTAAGATCATCTCTATCATTCGCCTACATTAGTCAATTGGTCTAACGGGGCAAGTTCTAGGTATTACCAAGCACATATTTCAAGGAAATCTCACCACACATGGCATTCAACATAATCATCAAACAAAATTCTACAATTTAACTAGCGTGCAAAGATCATCACATGATTCATTTCAATAACCGGTCAGTTACAATGAGATGCTACGAGTTCACACATGACTTATGCAACTCACATTTGACTTATTGGAATTGCACATACATATCGTTCAATCAAGAACACTATTCAAGTCATCGGTATTGATCACAACCGATACTCAAATATGCAAGAGAACAACCACCTTCACAAACATCAAGAGGTGGAATTTCAAAATTAGATAAAAAACAACCAGCATTCATATTAAAAACCACAAAGCCACAATCGCACAGTATAAGCATATCAAGCCATATCAAAATATTCACTAAAACAACCCAAAAGAGGTGGGTATGAAGATACCTCACCCAGCCAAACTAAACTAAAATTTTCCTCAATGTAAAAGAAATAAAACAAATCTTCAAATAAAACTAAGGAGAGTCAAAATCCCCTTGTCAGGCTAAGCTTGAGGCAAACTTTACATATCTGTGACTCCCTCAATCTGGGCATCAGTGCCCGGCTCTGCTCCATCCTTCGCTCCACTGGAGCACACCATATATGTATCCCGAAGGGAGGCCTCCAAAGTTGTCAGCACCATCGTGCCCTCTAGGTCCTCCAGATAATCATACACTGCTGCCTGTCGTGTACCAAACTCCTCCTCATCAGTCTCGGGAGCATCCGACTCTGGCTAGAGGAATCTCAGAGATGGCTGGCAACTCTGTACTCGAGACCTCGGGAAGGTCCACCGTGCCGAAGAACATGTACAGATCTGTGGATTTTAGCTTATCCACATCACGTCTCAAATATGTAATATCAGCTCTCAAAGCCGTCATATCCTCAGACTGGCTCTTACCCTACTCACATACCTCTACTCTCACCTTGAGGGCATCTAATGCTAATCCATGCCAGTGATCAGCTCCCAGTGTTCTCTCAACTAAGCCCGAATAGGAGCTCAGACAGCAGCAATGGTTTTCTCAATCATCCTAGGAATAACAGCCTCTACCCGAGAGGCACGTACATCAGGACACTGGGTCAGATGGCCCATCTTGAACAATATGGCCTGGGTCAATGGGGTTCGGGAAGCATCAACAGCATTAGTGGAAGTGGTAGCAGCAGCAGAACTAGAAGGAACAAAAGTAGAAGTGCCAGCGGTACCTGCAGGCTCACCAGCCTGAGTAGGAGGGGTTGTGTCAGTCTGCAACATCTCCACATCAACAACAAGGGAAGTGTCCACCGGTGCAATTCTCCTCCTCTTGACCTCATCTCTAGTGTACTCGGCCTCGATCCTCAGGATGTCAGTAGAGGAAGTGAGAGTCACTTCCACATCCGTCTTCTCTATCAATGGTTCTCGAGCACGCCGGCATAACTCCGTAATTAACACCGAGAACGGGAGTGAGGTCTGACTCTTCTTGGCCCTCATGACCATCTCCTGCTTGATAATCAACCCAATATTTAGTCTATCCCGATCAATGATGCAGCCCAAAAAAGTAGCCTTCAGATGCTGGAGTATAGACTTTTTCTATGAAGGCATCAAGGTACTGATAATAAACTCAAACCAATACCGGGCAGCCACATTCAAATCCTTATTCTCTAATTGAACTCCCGGCTTGATCCATAACAGTGTGATATCCGAGATAATAGGAGCCAACCAACCCTTCAGATCATCCAGGGTCTTCTTTTGTATCTGATCCACCAAGAAGTGGATTACGTTCATTGTACATCCTAGCACCTCATTAATGTCGGTGCTTCTACATTTTCTCTTCTTCCCCGCACCACTACATGATCCACAGGTGCAAAAGAGCTAGCCTTCTTCTTCCCTTTCGGCGCTAACTTCCCATACTCGGCATAGAATTCTCGGACCCAAGAAGGATCGTAGGAGCCTCGGGGCCGGGTAAAGATCTCAAACTTGTGGAACTTGATGGTGTTCCACACTTCCAAATACATGTCTACCACTCTGTCTGTAGACATTCTCTTCTCCTCTAGGATGGTCCTCAATCCCGTAGCCTTTATTCTGTTCAACGACCTGGGAGGAGGTGCCTGTACTGGTGGCACTGGAGGTACCGATATCCTGGCTGGGTCATGGAGTGCTTTTGAGCACAGCTCCGCTCTCCTCCTCTGTAATGTTTGGTCATCCTCTGGCTCATAAATGGGGACTGGCGATCTAGACCCCGAGTTTGCCTCACCGTCAGACTCTGATGTGGTGAGGTGAGTGTCATATATGATCATGCTGTCGAAGCTCTCCTCAGCCGGACTTGGCTCTATGGCCCCTTGCCTTTCCCAATGTTCTTCCCCCCAGTCGGAGGAAGTTTAGCTTGTGTGGCTCGCGAGGGGGTAACACCCTCATTGATAACTATGCCACGGGCTCGCTTCTGGTGTGGTTGATTTATTCCGGGTACCTTTGGTCTGGCCATAGCTGCAAAACAACATAGAATAAACCAATAAGTTAGAAATAGTTCAAGAATATCAAAGTATAAAAACTGCAGGAAAACTCGTCGAGTGGTTTAGCGAGTCGCCGAACCCATTCAACGAACCAAATCGGGCTCACCGAAAGGTCCAGAATAAAATTACTCAGAATTCAGCATAGGTCAGTGATGGACAGGGCCTTACAGTGATTCACCGATATCATTCGGCAAACTTAAGGTAGCTCGCAGAATGTTACAAAATACTTTCTAAAATTTCGGGCTTAGAAAGGGTGATCTAACAGACACTCAGTGAGCTCAGGCATATTGCCGAATGTTACAGAAACAATTCAACAAACTTGGAGAATAAAAAGGCGATCCAAGAGTCACTTGGCGAACCGCTGAACCATTCGGCGAGCTTGACTATGCTCGCCGAAAGGTCCTTCGTGCCAATTTTTTACCCCGACCTCCAATTTCCAACCCACAACCCACGATAATGAAATCAACACCTATTCTATGCAATTAAGCCCAGACCCATACCACTAATTACTTTGGCGTACTCAGACTTTCCCCCATTTGGCCAAAATTGATCAATCAACGTCTTTTTCCCTTAAGAATGATGTCACCGGCTCTATCATTGGGCAAAATCAGTCGATCGGTACAATTCGGGTTACTTAGACTTCACCCACAACAGACGCAACACATAAATGAACCAAACCCACGATTTCAATCATTCAAAGCATGGAAATAAAAAATTATGGGCTAAGAATAAAAATAAACACGCTACGCAATGGCCCAAACTAACAAGAATCAATCAATCAATCAAAATTACGCAAGTAATTCAACAATATTACGAGCATGCATAGAAAAATCTTAAAAACTAAACCAAGTTTGGGACACCAACCTCAAATGTAGATAGATAAATGCTAGGCTAGCGATTACTGAAGCAAAAAAGCAAAATCCCACCGAGTATTTGATCTCCAAACAGAAACAACGAGCAAAATATAATCGATTAATGGAGTGCAAGAGTAGAAAAGTTTGAAAATATGGAAAGAAATGGAAATTTGAATTCAAAACAGTTAAGGTTCTTTTTTGACCCTTCAGTACGCACCCCAGTCGACGACACCAACTTATGTCGCCGACCATTCGGCGATGCGCCAAATGGTTGTTTTGCCCGCTGAATTTTATAGAAATCCAGCCTTTTGGTAGGTCAAAAAGGCGATCCTGATTGGGCTCACCGACCTGTTCGGCGAGTCAGCGACTTGTACCCAAGCTCGCCTGATTATCTCTTTTTTGCAAAACTTCAAATTTTCAACCTGCACATCGATCACCCGTTAATCAATCAACAGTAATAAAAACTAAAAACTTGGGTTGCCTCTGAAGAAGCACCATATTTAACGTCGTGGCACGACGAAGACACGCTTTAAAGCTTCATTCTTTGGGTTAACCATGGTATCACTCGGTAATCCTCCTTTTGGTCTTGGATTCAAATGAGTCGAGATTTGACTCATTTGTGCTTCCAGCTGCTTAATCGATACCGAATGTGAGGTAACTGTTTGGTTCAAAGATGAGACGTCATATTTCATTTCCTTTAATACTTTTTTCAACCTTCCACTTTGTTGAGAATGCGGGATAGCATATCTTCAGTGTGGAAATTTTCAGGATCAGCCCTTTGCTCCTTTGGCTTTTGAAGCTCATGGGGAGGTACATATTTCTCTTTGTCACCATCCCACTCTCTCCAATTTGTACCATAGTCACGCCATTCCCTATCTCGGTCTCTCAAACCATCATCACGATCCAGCCTTGGTTCCTACCCGGCCTTGGATAGTTCGGGCGGAAACGTCCTCCTTGATTTGATAAGAAGTGAACTTCTTCATTGTACATAGCTTCAAATTACTCTTCATCAGGATTTAATAAATTAACTCCAATCGCATGCAAAACCATAGAACCACTACCCATGATGTGTTTTGATAATAGGTCCATTTGGGTCATCATCTTGGCCATGTTTTCATCCCGCTCTTGGTCCTTTTCAATTTGTTCCTTTGTCAACCTGAAGTTCAAAGGAGACACTTGATCTTCTCTAGTGTACCAAGCACGGTTGATCTTTTTCATTTCATCGAGGAGAGTAGATGCTACTTCAAACGGTTGTTGCATGATTCCTCCACGAACAAGCTGGTCAGCCACACCCTTGTTTGACTGAATCTAGACTCTGGTAGAAATATTGTAGCAACAAATTATTTGGGAGTCCATGAGTTGGTTCACCATCCACTCTCTCATGAATCAGTTAACCATCCACTCTCTTAAAGTTCTGAATATTATCTCTCAAAGTCACCATCTTCGAGGGAGGATAAAACCGTACATAAAACGCATCCGTGATCTTTACCCAAGAAGTGATTGAATCCCTTGGTAATTCAGCCAACAACTTCGTTGCTTCCCCCATTAGGGAAAAGGGAAACAAGAGAAGTCGGACCGACTCTTCAGTAATGTTCTAGAAGGAAAATGCCCCACACACATCGATGAAGTTTCAGATCTGGTCATGAGGATCCTCATTAGCTAAACCTCCAAATAGACACTTCATTTGCAACAGTTTCAACATAGTACTAGTCACATGAAACATCACATTACCCACAACCAGAGGCAATCGAATAACACCCGCACTTCCCAACTGATCTTCATTGACATTGTGCAAGTTACCGATGTTGTCATTATGCCCAAGTCGGCTAGCATTGCTCCCGTTAACACTCATTTCGTCACCTGTTCAAGAGCAGCCAACAAAACACAAAAACAAAATAAGTTGATTCAACTACAACACAATCAGTTCACAACTAAACTTCACTAAAAGAATTCTAAACACCACTTCCCCGGTAGCGGCGCCATTTTTGATAACGCTCAACTACACTTCATCCGATTCTAAGTGTAGGCGGTCGCAATCAAGTATAAACCCAACAAAGAGTTGGGGTCGATCCCACAGGGAGTGATACGGTAGAGAATTCAATTACGAAGTGAAAGAAGTGTTCCAATCATTTCTAGGAGTAGACATTTTCAAAATAATTAAATTAAATGGCATGGGTTTGAGAACTAGTGTCAATTGGGGGGGATTAGAGTGAGCAATTAACAGCTACAAAAATACAAGAGTAATCAAGTAGAGAGGGATCCCTGGGGATGTGATCTATTAAATACCAATTTCGCTGTATGGGTGATTATTATTTACTAAAAACCGCTGAATCTTAGTGGGTATCCTAGGCTTTAGGTGTAACAGCTAATTCTCAATCAACTATTACGAATCAAGTGAGTTCTCGCCAACCTCGACAAGCCCAACAAATATGGACAACTCAAAACATCAATTAAGCTACTCTCTCGAGCTAAATTAGTATGATTGAATTTAGACCCACTTTCTCAAACTGAATCCATAAAAACCCAATCACTACAATCATCAATTGAGAGCTTTAATTCTGAAACCTCTTTCTTAAGCAATCCTAGAATGCTACACTAGAATTGTATTTGCAACTATAATTCATCAATTAAAACTCAACTATCAATTGAATCCACTTCAAATCAACAAAAAATCAGTAAATACAAACACCCATAAGCTAATAGAAACATTCACTCACATAATCACACCCCCAAGAATGGGGATTTTAGCCAAACATCATAAAAAATAAGAAAATGTTACCAACTATGTTCTTCATCAGTTTGGGTAACAGATTCCAAGTCTTCACAATGCTCAAAATCAGTTCCAAATCAAAATCCAACCCTAAATTCCTACTCGAAAAGACTAAAAAGAATGTTCAGAGTGCTTTAGATCAAAAACCTCTTTTCAAAATTTCATTTATACGTTTCCAGATTTTTGACTTAGGGGCATTTTGGTAGAATAAGTCGAGCGTCGCTGACCAGGTCGGCGACGCGCCAAACGCTCCTTTCCATCACCTTCATGGCTTGAGTCTTCACCACTTCCCTTCTATGACTTTAGGTGATCAGGATTGTTGTCATGCCCCGAGGCTACCCCCTGGATGTGGACACGGGACCAAGGATCACGAGTGACCCCAAGCTAACCCTGCTGGCATAACATAAGCATACTAAAAGATTTCTAAATTAATAAACACTGTGCGGAAGCTAATCTTAAGATAAATCTGAAATGATGGAGAATACCCATACTACATCTGAATATATAAATGCGGAGAGTCTAACAACAACTAAAAAGTCAAACTCAAATACTAAAGCTGATTCTAACTATGTCTGAAATAAAGCCTCTAATTGACTAGAAATGTTGGGACATGCCCCAGCTAAATCTAGCAAAAACTGAAACTAAGACTAAAAGCAAAGGAACCATGTGTGTCGTCCTCGGAGAATGAGGACTCACCACTAATACTGTTGAGCTGAAGATCGGGAACCGATATATGCGTGATCTGGAAGCTGAGAACCTGAACCTACATCATGAGAAGATGTAGCGCAGAGTATGCATCAGTACTTGAAAGGTACTGAGCATGCAGGATAGAATAAAGCTAAACAATATACATAACTGAAAATAGCATATAACTGAGCAATGATATAATCTGAACTGAATGTAAATACTGAGATATACTGAATACTGAGCTAACTGAATGCAATGACCAAGTACATGATATGTTGAGTCTGAATACTGAACTATAACTGATAACCTGGTAAATGCACTAGAATCTGACTGTACTGTGGGAGCTACAAATAACCAACATAAAACCACATGAGCTAAATGTGGAGTCCAATGTATACCCCCCATCGAGAGGACCCAATATACCCTGCCAGAGGTATAAAGGTATGACTGGCGTGATCACTAAAATGATGCCCACAGAGGGGACTTACAACCTACGGGGAACGTAGTTCTGGGACTATACGGGTACGCTGAACCCTAGTCCAACTCGTTGTTAAGTCTACTCCCAACTAAATATGTATGTAACACATTATGACTGAATTCTGTAAAACATGGATAGCTCGATGTTTTGACATGCATACTATGAGAATGCAACAATTATATCTGATAATATGACATTCGTAAAATGAAGCATGTATATAACTGAAATAGCTGGCCTCGCATGTGTAATTTATGAACTAATGGAACTACATAGCTTGGGTTCTGAATTTCATGCAAGAAACTCAGAAACAACATGATAATTTGATTTGGATTATTCTAACAGCTAAAACCCAACAATTTCTAACATTCAAAAATCCTAGGTCTAGATAATATCAAGGGAATCAAGATTCTGACTGAATTCTAGGGACCTAATGGGCGAAAGAAAGCCACTAGTGCAATCCCACATACCTGGTGATGAATTCCATGGAGAAATCTTTTGATTTCGGGGCTGGAACTGAAGAAACCTTACTGCGTTCTTGGACTGGGGCTGGTTGACTCTTTCTCTTCTCTTTGCTCTGAGTTTTCTAAATTTTAGAGAATGAATTGACTAGGGTAAATTCTCATTAAGTTACTAGGCTTAAACTGACCAAAACTACGTAGTTTAGGGGTCAAACCACGTAGTTTAGGGGACCCCTGATTTAACTGCTATCAGACCAACCGACGGACCATGGCTGGACCAAAGGTCCATGCTGGTTGTTCGTCGACTGGCGTCTGGGCTTGGACCTGAAGGCCACAATTCACAGACCTAGACCACAGACTGTGGTCTGACCTACGGTCCGTAGGTCCTGGCCGTGAGTCATGCCTTGGCTTAATTTTCTGGAGTTCTGGGCTAGAAATCTAGGGTTCGACCTACGGCCCTAGACCACGTACCGTAGTCTGACCTATGGTCCGTAGGTCCTGGCGTAAGTCTGGACTTAGAATAATTTTCTGGGCTTTTCTTGGAGGGGCTCTAGGTGGTGAACCACGGACCACCAGGACGGACCGTGGGTCACCCTATGATCCGTAGGTGGTGCCCTAGGTGGCACTTGTAGCTTCTCGAATCTGCAATCTGGTCTGTATAGGATACAAGGTGTTATATTATCTCCCCCGTGGGAACATTCGTCCTCGAATGAAGACTAAACTAGCTGAATATGGAAAGAGCTGCAAACCCTACCATTAATTTATGAAAACTTATTTCTGACTGAACTGAGTTCCAAGGACATGCAAATACACTGAAAATGCAAGTACAAACTGAAGGAACATGATACTAAGACTGAATCTGTGCATGAATGACTGAAAAACATAAGAGGAACTATTACCTCAAGCTGGAATGGAATTGGAAGGAAAGAGATGAGGATACTTGGCCTTCGTGGCTGCTTCTGCTTCCCAAGTAGCTCCCTCTACGGACTGACTCCTCCATAAAACCTTAACTGAAGCGACTTCCTTGTTTCTCAACCTTCTAACCTGACGATCAAGAATCTCAAGAGGCACATCTTCATAAGTGAGACTATCTTTCACAGCCACTCTCTAAAGGTACTATGGATGCTGGATCACCCACACATTTCTTCAACAACGAAATGTGAAAGACAGGATGCACTGCTGCTAATTCTGCTGGCAACTCTAACTCGTAAGCCACTTTACCAACCCTTTTCAAGACCTTGTAAGGTCCTACATATCTAGGACTGAGCTTTCCTTTCTTGTCAAACCTCATCACCCCCTTCATAGGTGACACTTTCAGGAAAACACAATCATCAACTTGGAACTCCAAGTCCCTTCTCCTTACATCTGCATAGGATTTCTGGCGACTCTGGGCTGTCTTAAGTCTATCTCTAATGAGCTGCAATTTTTCCATAGCATCATGAACCGAATCTAGTCCTATCAAGGCTGCTTCACCTACTTCAAACCAACCAACTGGAGATCTACATCTACGCCCATACAATGCCTCATAAGGGGCCATCTGAATGCTGGAATGGTAGCTATTATTGTAGGCGAACTCTATAAGAGGAAGGTGATCATCCCAACTCCCTTTGAAGTCGATCACACAAGCTCTCAACATGTCCTCTAAGGTCTGAATGGTATGATCTGCCTGACCATCCATTTGCAGATGAAACACTGTGCTAAGATTTACTTGAGTACCAATACCTTTCTGAAATGACTTCCAGAAATGAGAGGTAAACTGAGGACCTCTATCTGAGATGATAGATAAAGGAACCACATGCAACCTGAATATCTCATTAATGTAAAGCTTGGTGTAGTCCTCCACCGAGTCTGTAGTCTTAACAGGCAAAAAGCATCCAGATTTAGTAACTCTGTCTACTATCACCCAAATGGAGTCATGCTGTCTGCGAGTACGAGGTAAACCTATAATGAAGTCCATGTTGATCACTTCCCACTTCCAAGTAGGAATGTTGATCTCTTGAGTCATACCCCCTGGTTTATGATGTTCTACCTTCACTTGCTGACAATTAGGGCATTTAGCCACAAAACCTGCTATATCCCTCTTCATGCCATTTCACCAAAAGACTTCCCGTAGATCACGGTACATCTTAGTGGCACCTGGATGAATAGAATTCCTGGAGTTATGGGCTTCTGCAAGAATCTGCTTTCTCAACTTACCCACCTTAGGAACATATAATCGACCCTAATAGCAAAGCACACCATCTCCCCCTTGGGAGAATACCTCAACTCTCTGATGGTGGACTGCACTCTTTAGTTGAAGAAATATCAGATCAGTGTCTTGCTTTATCTTAACCTCTGCTACCAATGAAGATTCTGACCCATTTTGAACTGTTCACCATCATCTGATATGCTCATAAGGAGAACTCCCAAGCGAGCAGGCCTGTGAACATCCTTTGCTAGTTCTTTTCTTTCTTCCTCAACATGTGCTACACTACCCATAGATAGTGTGCTAAGGGCATCTGCTACTACATTGGCCTTACCAAGATGGTAAAGAACATTAATGTCATAATCCTTGAGGAACTCAAGCCATCTCCTCTGGCAAAGATTCAACTCTTTCTGGGTGAACACATACTGAAGGCTTTTATGGTCTGTGAACACATCGACGTGAACATCATACAAGTAATGTCTCCAAATCTTAAGTGCAAACACCACTGCTGCAGTCTCGAGGTCATGAGTCGGATAATTCTTCTCATGCACCTTAAGTTGTCTAGAAGCATAAGCTATAACCTTACCTTACCGCATCAACACACAACCTATGCCGACTCTGGACACATCACAATAGATAACATAACTGTTTGAACCCTTTGGTAGAGTCAAAACCGGAGCTGTAGGCAACCTAGTTTTCAGTTCTGTGAAGCTTTTCTCACAATCATCAGGCCACTGAAACTTAACCTTTTTCTGAGTAAACTTAGTCAATGGAGAGGCTATGGATGAAAATACTTCTATGAACCTTCTGTAATAACCTGTTAGACCCAAGAAACTTCTGATATCTGTAGGAGAGGTAGGTCTTGACCATTGTTTCACCGCTTCTATTTTCTGAGAATCCACTCTGATCCCTTCGCTAGATAATATATGCCCGAGGAAAGCAACTGATTGTAAACAAAACTTACATTTGCTAAACTTAGCAAACAACTGGCGATCTTTGAAAGTTTGCAGAACAACTCTCAATTGAGTCGCATGTTCTTCCTCATTCCTAGAGTAAATGAGGAGATCATCAATAAAGACGATAACGAACAAGTCCAAATACTGCTTGAACACTCTGTTCATCAAATCTATGAAAGCTGCAGGAGCATTGGTTAGTCCAAATGACATAACTACAAATTCATAATGACCATACCGAGTTTTGAAGGCTATTTTTTGAATGTCACTATCTCTGACTCTAAGCTGATGATAACCGGATCTGAGGTCTATCTTTGAAAAATGACTAGCACCCTGAAGTTGGTTAAACAAGTCATCAATGCTGGGGATGGGATACTTATTCTTGATTGTGACTTTGTTCAACTACCGATAGTCAATGCACATCTTGAGAGAACCATTTTTTTTTCACAAACAACACCGGTGCACCCCATGGTGAAATACTAGGTCTGATGAAACCCTTAACTAGAAGGTCTTTCAACTTCTCTTTCAATTCCTTAAGCTCAGCTGGAGCCATTTTGTAAGGAGGAATAGAAATAGACTTGGTATCTGGAAGGAGATCAATTTCGAAGTCGATTTCCCTTTCAGGAGGAACTCTGGGAAGATCTTATAGAAACACTTCTAGGAACTCATTAACTACTGGAACTGACTTAAGAGTTGGGGTTTCAGAGCTTGAATCCTTAACCCAAACTAGATGATAGAGATAACCCTTAGTGATCATCTTTATGGCCTTAAGGTAAGAAATGAATAGACCCATAGGCGCTAAGCTACTGCCCTTCCATTCTAATATTGGTTGGTTTGGAAACTGAAAATGAACCATCCTAGTTCTACAATCGACTGAGGCATAACATGAATGTAACCAATCCATGCGTAGAATGATATCGAAGTCTACAATTTCTAACTCTACAAGATCTGCTGAGGTGACTTTCTGAGAGACTGTGATAGGGCAATTTCTGTATACCTGTCTAGCTATAACTGGGTCACCAACTGGAGTAGAGACTGAGAAGGGTTATGAGAGAGTTTCTGGACTAACATCGAATTTGACTGCTATATAAGGAGTTACAAAGGAAAGAGTAGCCTCTGGATCTAACAAAGCATAAACATCTAAGTTAAAAACTCGTAACGTACCAGTGACCACATCAGGAAATCTTCCTGGTCCTGGCGAGCCTGAAGAGCATACAACCTGTTTTGGCGCTGACCACCACATGTACCAGATGAGTTACCCTGCTGAGTCTGGTAACCTGCTGGTGCTGCTGAAATTGTGGACTGAGCTCTACCATTATTACTCCTTGACCCTGTTTAGAAGGACAATCTTGCAACCTGCGACCAGATTGACCACACCCAAAACATCCTTCCTTTCATGCAAGACACTCGCCCGGATGGTTCTTACCACACTTAGGACAAGTTGGGTAGGTTCTGGTACCTGAAACACTCACTGAGACTTAGATCCTAATGCCCTACCTTTCTGATCATGTCGGAACCTGGAGAATGGAACACTAGCTGATGAAGGTGCCAGAGCTGAAGATTTCTACTGAAACTGAGAGAGATTTCCACCACCCGATTTTGTTGAGAGTACTCATAGTTACCTGTTCTAGATTTTTCGTTGTCCTTAGCTATTTCCTTAAGCTTATCCCCCTCAACCTGCTGAGCATGGGTCATAAGCCTAGAAATGTTCATATTTTCTAGCAACATAGCATTTCTGCACTCTATTTTCACTAAGTCTGACACTCCATACAGAAACTTGTTCATTTGAGCCCTGGAATCGGCAACCATGTGAGGAGCATACCTAGAGAGTTGGGTGAACTTAAGTCCATGCTCTTGGACTGTCATGTTACCTTGTCTCAAATTCATGAACTCCTGAGCTCGTGCCTCCCTCAACTCTCTTGGGAAGAACCTGCCTAGAAAAGTCTCACTAAAGCATTTCCAAGTGATTGGAGCTGCATCTGTACCCCTGTTCTCTTTCCATTGAGTATACCAGATATGAGCAACATTCTTAAGGTGATAGGATGCCAACTCTACCCTATCATTACCTGTCACTTGCATCACTCCAAAGATCTTCTTGACCTCATCTATAAAGTTTCGGGGATCCTCATCAATCCACGATCCTAAGAACTCAAGCGGATTCATCCTAACAAAATCACAAACTCTAGCTGCAGCTGACCCAACATTATCATTTGCAGGAGCTGGAACCTGCTTATTGTTCTGGTTAGTCACACTCTGAGCCAAAAGTTGGATAGCGTTTCAAAACTCTACATTCAAAACTTCCTGATCTGGGACTGGAGGAGCTGCATTAGCATTCCTTGCATTAGCTCTATGAGGAGACATGATCTGAAACGCATAACGCTGAGTTAGAGAGAGATCATACAAACGCATGACAAGAATATCAAGAAAGTGAGGCTTTCCTAAAACACTTCGTAGCTTCCCCCTCATTAGATGTGGTGCACTTCACACCCATGAAAAGGACTCTACTTAGTGCGGCTTTTCAAACATCCTAGGACACTTAAACCTAATGCTCTGATACCAAGTTTGTCACGTCCCGAGGCTACCCCTTGGACGCAGACACGGGACCTAGGATCACGAGTGACCCCAAGCTAACCCTGCTGGCATAACATAAGCATACTAAAAGATTTCTGAATCAATAAACACTGTGCGGAAGCTAATCATAAGATAAATCTGAAATGATGGGGAATACCCATACTACATCTGAATATATAAATGTGGAGAGTTTAACAAAAACTAAAAAGTCAAACTCAAATACTAAAGCTGATTCTAACTATGCCTCAAATAAAGCCTATAACTGACTAGAAATGCTGGGATATGCCCCAGCTAAATCTAGCAAAAATTGAAACTAAGACTAAAAGCAAAGGAACTATGTCTGTCGTCCTCGGAGAATGAGGACTCACCACTAATACTGTTGAGCTGAAGATCAGGAACCGATCTATGCGTGATCTGGAAGCTGAGAACCTGAACCTACATCACGAGAAGATGTAGCACAGAGTATGCATCAATAATTCAAATGTACTGAGCATGCAGGATAGAATAAACATGAAAAATATACATAACTGAATAAAGCATATAACTGAGCAATGATATAATATGAAATGAATGTAAATACTAAGAAATACTAAATATTGAGCTAACTGAATGCAATGACCAAGTACATGATATGCTGAGTCTGAATACTGAACTGTAACTAATAACCTGGTCAATGCACTAGAATCTGACTATACTGTGGGAGCTACAAATAACCGACATAAAACCACATGAGCTAAATGTGGAGTCCGATGTATACGCCCCATCGAGAGGACCCAATATACCCTGTCAGAGGTATAAAGGCATGACTGGCGTGATCACTAAAATGATGCCCACAGAGGGGACTTACAACCTACGGGGAACGTAGTTCTCGGACTATACGGGTACGCTGAACCCTAGTCCAACTTGGTGTTAAGTCTATTCCCAACTGAATATGAATGTAACACATTATGACTGAATTCTATAAAACATGGATAGTTCGATGTTCTGACATGAAAACTCTGAGAATGTAATAATTATATCTGATAATATGACATTCGTAAACTGAAGCATGTATATAACTGAAATAGTTGGCCTAGCATGTGTAATTCATGAACTAAAGGAACTACATAGCTAGGATTTTGAATTTCATGCAAGAAACTGAGCAACAACATGATAATCTGATTTGGATCATTCTAATAGCTAAATCCCAACAATTTCTAACATTCAAGAAACCCTAGATCTTGATAATATCAACGGAATCAATATTCTGACTGAATTTTAGGGACCTAATGGGCGAAAGAAACCCACTAGTGAAATCCCACATACCTGGTGATGAATTCCACGGAGAAATCTTTCGATTTCGGGGCTGGAACTGAAGAAACCTTGTTGCGTTCTTGTACTAGGGCTAGTTGACTCTTTCTCCTCTTTTTGCTCTGAGTTTGCTAAATTTTGGAGAATGAATTGACTAGAGTAAGTTCTAATTAAGTTATTAGGCTTAAACTGACAAAAACTACGTAGTTTAGTGTTGAACGATGTAGTTTAGGGGTCCAACGCTCAAAGAAAAGACAAAAAGACCCCTTACTTAATTACTGTCGGACCAATCGATGGACCGTGGCTGGACCAATGGTCCGTGCTGGTCGTCCGTCGACTGGCGTCTGGGCTTGGACCTGAAGGCCACGATCCACGGACCGTGGTCTATCCTTCGGTCCTGGCCGTGGGTCATGCCTTGGCTGAATTTTCTGGTGTTCTGGGCTAGAAATCTGGGGTCCGACCTACGGCCCTAGACCACGGACCGTGGTCGTACCTACGGTCCGTAGGTCCTGGTGTAGGTCAGGTCTTAGATTAATTTTCTGGGCTTTTCTGGGAGAGGCTCCAGGTGGTCAACCACAGACCACCAGGATGGACCGTGGGTCACCTTACGGTCCGTAGGTGGTGCCCGTAGTTGGCACCTGTAGCTTCTCATATCTGCAATCTGGCCTATCTAGGATACAGGTTGTTACAATTGCCATCACTGACCTAGTCGGTGGTTCGCCGATTCTTATTTTCAATCGCCGAGTTGTCTTTGTCCAAGGGCTGGCCTATTGTAACTGTTGGCGAGCTGAAGAGCTACTCGGTGAGTCACCAAATAGCTTTGGCGATCATCCGTCTTTCTTATCTTCAGCTTTTTCAGCTTCTTCACTCCTTTTTACCCAGTAATGTCCATGCCTTGCTATTTTACCTTTATTTCAGTAAATTAGCATTTAAACATCAGTATAGAGCACAAAATAGGCATTAAGGACACTAAAACTCTAGATATTAAGCTCAAAATGATTCAAAATCCCCGACTCATTACGTTCATCATACAAGATACTAGAATATAAAATATTAAAAGACAGTCTAAGCATATAAAAGTTTTATAGAGAAAAGTGGAAATTTAAACATCATCTCAAAGCCATCTAGTACATAAGAGTTTATCGGGGCGTAGCCTGTACATCAAGTTCCAAAACTGAAAATAAAGACAAAAAGTAAATCAAGCTCGGTCCTCGGAATATGAGGACTCATCAAACTTCAATATTCTAAATGAGATCCTAGCCACGAAAGTGCAAATCTGTAAGGTCGGATCACATTTGGGGAAATGTAAACAAGAGTATGCGTTAGTACAAACATGTACCAAGTATGATAGCCATGCATAAAACATTTAGAAACATACTTAAAAAGAGATATCTTTCATGGTATGCAATGACCATGCTAAAACATGATATATAAGGGTTAGAAGACATAAGTCATAAAACATGGTCAATGCAAATAAACATCATCTTAAAGACATGTGACATACTTCTTGAAGTAGCCTTGATCCATTAATCTAGGAGAATTACCTTTAACCGACATGTAAGACCATGTGAGCTACTAACATGGAATCCGGTGCCTTCCTCACCGAAAAGAGGTGTCTTACTTGCCAAGGTAAGACCATGAACTTTCTAGCTTATGTGGATCCACTAGCTAATATCTATCTAAACAATCCTATGTTCGCACATAGTTTATTAGACGCGGGTAATCGCCACTTGTACACTTAGTGCTAAGAATAACTCCCAGGGAATATCTATTATTCTTATTCATCCTTTCTTTAAGGGACATGGGTAATCGCCTCTTTTCCTTACAATATGTGACATGGGTAATTGTCTCTTGTCTTTCTTTAGAGGTCATGGGTAATCGCTGGTTGCCTCATTCTTAGATAGCTCCTTATCTTTTAGTCATTTTAGTTGAGAAGACCTTTCAAACTTATAATCCTTTCTATGAGAAAACCTTTCACATTCATGCATGAGGTAGTTATGTGAGCAACCCTTTCACAACAATAACCACAATAACAACATACATTCTTTTACTATCAAGCAATCTACATCATATCTCATAAATTTCATAAGAAGATGCATAATTCCATAATTCACCTTTCATAGTTCAAAACCCACTTTTAATAATCAATATCTATAAAACATGCGTTAAACATGGGTTCATGGGAAATCATCTTAAAATCATGAAATTTTATCAGTTCATGCATAATAATTAATAAACTAATCAAATAAATCAATATTTAAAAGAATCATGACAAGGAAGAAAACTCTAACTCAATTGCGGAATTCTAACTTTGTAAATTGAAGAATTTGGGAACTCCATGGAGAAAAGGGCTCTATAGATAAAAATTATTATACCTCAATGCCAAAAGCTTGCCTTCAATGGTGGAATACGAGGCTTTACTTGAAACCCTAGGTTGATCCCTTCTTCTTCAAGCTTTCTAGAGAGAGAAATATTTTTAGAGAGGAAGACTTGTTCTTCTTTTTAGGAATTTTAGAGAATGATTTCAATTGGGGAAATTTAGGGGTAAGAAAACTTATATAGGACTTCTAGGTAATAGGAAAACGACATAGTGTTAGGATAGAATAATTTGGAAAAGACGCCAAAACTCCCGACTTAAAGTTGACACAACCCCCAGATGGTGCTCTTCATAAGCTGTCAAGGACCTCATGGGCCATTCTGGCAATCGTGGTCCTTGAACAGTTGCCTAGAGAGAGGTCCCCTTCTGCCTTGCTCCTTCACGACCAACCTGACGAGCCGTTTGGCTCTTTACGACTCATCTAGGGGCTCGTAGGAGGAGGCCAACTCTTGGGTTGGTTCTGCCTCCCCTACACGGGCGTCATAACGACCCGCCCCTCTCCACACGGGCTGTTAAGGCCCTCATGGGAGGAGTCCTTGCTCAGCCTGCCTTGGGGGACTTACCACGGGCCACCACACAGACCGTGGTCCCCTTCACGACCCCTATCCGTAGAGGGTCCCGGGTTCAGGTGTTGGCCTGTGAGTTCTTCCCCATTACACCTTTTTAGTTTTTTCTCGAATCTAAGGTGTTACAATATCTCCCCCTTTGGGACATTCATCCTCGAATGAGATTCAAGACATCATAAGGAAGGAAGAAACTTAATCTAACAGCCCAACACGCATGCAACTACATAAATGGACATATCCGAGGAGGAAACACCGACTCCAAGCTAAAGCATGTTCAAAACATCATACCATGAAGTCTATATTCAACTCATACTCAATGCACATAAACAAGTAGGAATCATCAAGTAAACTCATTTCCTTCAAAATTTATTTTTTTCATGAATCATGCACAATGAGGAAATGATGGAAATATCTAAGTCACATAACACCAAGAGAGTAAAACATAAGGAACTAAATACCTCAAGATAAAGTACAATTGGAAGGAAAGAGATGAGGATAGCGGGACATTATATCGGCCTTGGCCTCCCAAGTAGCACCCTCAACTAACTGATTCCTCCAAAGAACTTTCACGGAGGAAACTTTTTTATTTCTCAACTTCTTAACTTGCTGGTCTAAAATCTCAATCATAACTTCCTCATAAGAAAGATTCTCCTTAACTCCCAAAACTTCTAAGGGAACTATAGATGTTAGATCTCCAACACATTTCTTCAACAAGGAGACATGGAAAACTGGATGTACCAATGCCAACTAACTAGGCAATGCAAGTTCATAAGCGACCTTGCCAATTCGTCTCAAAATCATATATGGGCCCACATAACGGGGACTAAGCTTCCCTTTCTTCCAAAATCTCATTACACCCTTCATGGGTGAAATTTTTAAGTAGACCCAATCATCTACCTCATACTCAAGATCACTTCTCCTCACATCGACATAGGACTTTTGTCTACTTTGAGTTGTTTCAACCTTTTTCTAATAAGTCAAACTTTCTCCATAGCCTCATGTAGAAACTCGAGACCTATTAGGTCAACTTAAACCACCGAAAACCAATATATTGGAGATCTACACCTCCTATTATATAGGGCCTCAAATGGAGCCATACCAATACTTGAGTGATAGCCATTGTTGTACGCAAACTCAATCAAAGGCAAACGATCATCCCAATTACCTTTGAAGTCAATTACACATGCTCTCAAAATATCTTCCAAGCTTTGGATAGTCCGCTCCGCTTGCCCATCAGTTTGTGGGTGAAAGGCCGTACTAAACTTAACACAAGTACCAAGACCCTTTTGGAAAGATTCCAAAACTGTGAAGTGAATTGGGTACCACAATCAAAGATAATGGATAAGGACACTCCATGCAACCTCACCATTTCCTTCAAATACAACTTGGTATAGTCCTCAACCAAATAAGAAACCTTGAGGGGAATGAAATGAGATGATTTCATCATTTGATCTACTATAACCCAAATCTAGTCATGTTGTCGCCGGGTGCGAGGCAACCCAACAATGAAGTCCATGTTCAAGTCTTCCCACTTCCAATTAGGAATGCTAATATCTTAGGATAAACCTCCCGGCTTTTGATGCTCAAATTTCACTTGTTGACAATTGGGAAACTTAGCCACAAATTCCGCATTATCTTTCTTTATCCCATTCCACCAATAGATCTCCCGCAACTCACAGTATATCTTGGTGGCTCCCGAGTGTATGGAATATCGAGAACTTTGGGCTTCTGACAAGATTTGTTCTCTCAAATCATTTATATTAGTAACACACATACGACCTTGATATATAAGTATACCATCTGCCCCTTGGGAGAAAGCCTCTACGGACCTTTTAAGCAAAAGTTGAATTAAGACCTTGCTTGGCTTTCACATTTGTCACAAAAGACGATTCTGAACCATTGTGAATCGTAACACCACCCTTGGGATAGTCAACTAACCGAACACCCAATTGGGCCAATCTATGAACATCTCAAACTAACTCTCTCGTATCATCCTCAATACGAGTTGCACTGGCCAATGACAATCGACTAAGAGCATATGCCACCACGTTCGCCTTACCGGGGAGATAGAGAACATTCATGTCATAATCCTTCAATAATTCAATCCACCTTTTTTGGCAAAGATTCATATTTTTTTGGTTAAACACATACTGCAAACTGTTGTGGTCGGTAAAGACATCCACATGAACACCATACAAGTAATGCCTCCAAATCTTTAAGGCAAAAACGACCACCGCAAGTTCGAGTTCATGGGTAGGATAATTCTTCTCATGAATCTTAAGTTGCCTTGTGGCATAGGAAATGACTTTTTCATTTTGCATAAGGACACATCCTAACCCAATTCTCGCAGCATCGCAATAAATGAAAAAACCATATGTCCCTTTCGGTAAAGTCAACACCGGAACGGAAGTAAGTCTAAATTTTAATTCTTGAAAACTCTTTTCACACGCTTTGGACCATATGAACTTAACCTTCTTTTAAGTCAATGCCGTCAATGGAGAAGAAATCAAAGAGAACCCTTAAATAAACCTTCTATAGTAACTGGCTAAACCCAAGAAACTCCTAATATCCGAAGAGAATAGAGGTCTAGGCCAACTTTTGAACGCATCCAACTTCTAAGGATCTATCTCAATACCCTTACCGGAAATAATATGCCCAAGAAAAATCATGGACCTTAGCCAAAATTCACATTTACTAAACTTTGCAAAGAGTTGTTGGTCCTTGAAGACTTGCAACACAATCCTCAAATGATTGGTATGCTCGTCTTCACGTCTCGAGTAGATCAATATGTCATCAATGAACACCATGACAAACATGTCAAGGTATTGTCTAAACACCCTATTCATCACATCCATAAATGTCGTCGGAGAATTAGTCAAACCAAATGACATTACCAAAAACTCATAATGACCATACCGAGTTCGAAAAGCCGTCTTCGGAATGTCATCTTCTTTCACCCTCAATTAATGATAACCCGACTGGCGGTCAATCTTGGAAAATAGCTTGCCTCTTGAAGTTGGTCAAACAAGTCATCTATTCTTGGAAGATGATACTTATTCTTAATGGTTACTTTGTTCAATTGCCGGTAGTCAATACACATACGAAGCGAACCATCTTTCTTTCTAACAAATAAAACTGGGGCACCCATGGAGAGATACTTGGTCGGATGAAACCCTTATCCAACAAACCTTTCAACTGCTCCATTAATTCCATAAGTTATGTTGGGGCCATACGATAAGGAGAATAGAGATAGGTTGCGTATCTAGGAGAAGGCCAATACCAAAGTCTATCTCCCTTTCAGGAGGAATACCGAGTAGATCATCTGGAAACACTTTCGGAAACTCATTAACAACGGGGACTGACTCAAGAGTAGGGTCTCAAAATCTATATACCTCACCCTAACTAGATTGTAAATGTAACTTTTTGATATCATCTTTATAGCTTTAAGACAAGAAACAACCTGACCCTTAGGCATAGAATTCCCCCCTTCCACTCTAGGATGGGTTCATTTGGAAACTGAAACTTGACTACACGGGTTCTACAATCAATAGAAGCATAGCATGCATGCAACCAATCCATACCAAGGATAACATCAAAATCTGGCATATCAAGCTCTACAAGGTCAACAAGGGTGACTCTATGGGACAAGGAGACGAGACACTTTCTATAGACCATCTTAGCAACAATAGAATAACCAACCGGAGTAGAGACAATAAAAGGTTCTAACAACACATCCGGAAGAATATCAACCCTTATAGCAACATATGGCGTCACAAAAGACAAGGTAGCACAGGGATAAAGAAAAGCATAAACATCAAGATGAAACACTTTCAACACACCGGTAACCAAATGGGAAGAACCTTTAGTTCTGCCAAAGCCATTCGGTAATGAGGAATATAAATAGGTTGCGTATCTGGGAGAAGGTCAATACCGAAGTCTATTTCTCTTTCAGGAGGAATACCTGGCAAATAATATGGAAACACTTCCGAAAACTCTTTAACAACGGGGACTATTTCAAGAGTAGGGGTTTCAGAATCTACATCCCTCACCCTAACTAGATTGTAAACGCAACCCTTAGCAATCATCTTTCTAGCTTTAAGACAAGAAACAAACTGGCCCTTAGGCATAGAATTTCCCCCTTTCCACTTTAGGATGGGCTCATTTGGAAACTGAAACTTGACTACACGAGTTCTACAATCAATAGAAGCATAACAAGAGTGCAACCAATCTATACCAAGGATAACATCAAAATCTAGCATATCAAGCTCTATCAAATCAATAAGAGTAACTCTATGGGACAAGGAGACGGGAAACTTTCTGTAGACCCTCTTAGCCACAATAGAATCACCAACAGGAGTAGAGACAGAAAAAGGATCTAACAACACATCCGGAAGAATATCAAACCTCATAGCCACATATGGCGTCACAAAAGACATGGTAGCACCGGGATCAAGTAAAGCGTAAACATCAAGTTGGAAGACTTTCAACATTGGTAACCACATCAGGAGAACCCTTTTTTTCACCATGAGTCTGAAGTGCATAAAATGATTTTTTCTTATGACTTGCATTAGGACCAGAGGAAAGATTAGGTTGAGCCCGTCGACGACTATCGCCCGCATTCTTAGCAACTGAGGTATAATTCCTTATCTTGTGTTCCACCTTACCATGATCAAAGCAAGCATTGGAACTTGCGAGACATCTACGTTCATGCTTTTTTCATAACATAGCACAAGAGGTCAATTAAGATCCCCTACCATTTCTCCCTTGAGGCTTAGGGTTAGACACCCCATCATTGTTGAACTTAGAAGGAACTTTGGAGGAACATTGGTCAGAGAACCTTTTTTGAAACTTAGAACGACTATGCCTATCGAACCATGAATGTGAGAAGTTACCATCACTGGTATTAGCCCTGTTTGCCTCCCTAGACCTTTCCTTAAGTTTCTCGTCTTCAATTTATGGAGCATGAACCATGAGATGATAAATGTCCATATCATTGACAAGCATAGCGGTACTACAATCCTTAACCACCAACTCAGACACACCTGAAAAAACTTACTCATCCTTGCCCTAGTATCGACAATCATAATAGGGGCATATCGAGACAATTGTGTGAACTTCAAAGCATATTCCTTCACACTCATATTTCCTTGACGATGGTTGATGAACTCAAGCTCATTTTCCTCCCTCATCTTAAGGGGAAAAACCTATTAAGGAATGCAACTTTAAATTTTTCCCAATCAAGAGGACCCGTATATTCCGTTGTCCCCTCTTTCCATTGGTTGAACCATATTTGAGCAACACATTTAAGTAGATAGGCGGCCAATTCCTCCTTTTCCTCCGGCATCACTCTCATGATCATAAAAACCTTGTAAACCTCATAGATGAACTCTTGAGGGTCTTCCTCAACCTTATAACCATGAAACTCCAAAGGATTCATTCTAGTGAAGTCCCTCACTCTAGAGGCTACCATACCCACATTTTGGTTCACGGGGACCGCAACCTTCCTATTGGCTTGGGCCATCATTGCTTGAGCCAATACTTGAAAAGCAGCCCTAAACTCCGCATTAGTCACTTGCTCGGCCAAAGGATCAACCAGAACTAGAGGAGCTTGAGGAGGAGCTTCTCGTTCCATATTATTTGTTGCATTCCTTCTAGCATATGCTTTTCGAGTAGCCATATCTTGTAGAGCATCATATAAGGATTAGGAGAGAGACCTTATAGAGTTAAACTATATCGCACGACTTTAGAGTAATGAAAAAAGTGAAGTTTTCTAAACATCTTATAGCCTATCATTGATAAATATGGCGCACTTCACACTCATGAAGAAGACTCTACTCGACGTGACTTATGAGACTTCCTAGGACCTTTCTAAATCTTGTACTCTGATTACCAAGTTTGTCACGACCCAAGGTAGCCCCTAGGCGTCACATGGCGTATAGGACCCTGAGAGGCCCCATACAAGCCGCTTAGATTTCATAATACAAGATACTAGAACATAAGAGATTGAAAGACAGTCTCAACATATAAAAGTTTGATAGAGAAAAGTGGAAATGTAAACATCGTCTCAAAGCCATCTAGTACATAAGAGTTTATCGGGGCATAGCCCGTACATCAAGTTCCAAAACTGAAAGTAAAGACAAAAAGGAAATCAAACTTAGTCCTCGAAATATGAGGACTCACCAAACTTCAATTTTCTAAATAAGATCCTAGCCATGGAAGTGCGAATCTGTAAGGTCGGATCCTACATTTGGAGAAATATAGGCAAGAGTATGTGTTAGTACAAACATGTACCAAGTATGATAGTAATGCATAAAACATTTAGAAACATGCTTAAACACGGATATCTTTCATGGTATGCAATGACCAAGCTAAAATATGATATAGAAGGGTTAGAAGACATAAGTCGGAAAACATGGTCAATGCAAATAAACATCATCTTAAAGAAATGTAACATACTTCTTGAAGTAACCTTGATTCATTAATGTGGGAGAACTACCTTTATCTGACATGTAAGACCATGTGAGCTACTAATATGGAATCCGGTGTCTCCCATACCGATAATAGGTGTCCTACTTGCCAAGGTAAGACCATGACTTTTTTAGCTTACGTGGATCCACTAGCTAATTTGTATCTAGATAATCGTATGTTGGCACATAGTTTATGAGACATGGGTAATAGTCACTTTTCCACTCGGTGCTAAGCATAACTCCCACGTAATATCTATTATTCTTATTCATCTTTTCTTTAAGGGACTTGGGTAATAGCCTCTTGTCCTTACATCATGTAACATGCGTAATCACCTCTTGTCTTTCATTAGAGGTCATGGGTAATCGCCGCTTGCCTCATTCTTAGAATAGCTCCTTCTCTTTGATTCATTTTAGGCGAGAAGACCTTTCAACCTTAGAATCCTTATTTGAGAAAACCTTTCACATGCATGCATGAGGTAGTTATGTGAGCAATCCTTTCACAATAATAACAACATAAATGATTTTACTATCAAGCAATCTACATCATATCTCATCAATTTCATAAGAACATGCTTAATTCTATAATTCACCTTTCATAGTTAAAAACTCACTTTCAATCATCAATATCTATATTATGGGTTAAACATGGGTTGATGGGAAATGATCTTAAAATCATGAAATTTTATTAATTCATGCATAATAATGCATAAAGAAATCAAATAAATCATTATTTAAAAGAACCCATGACATGGAAGAAAACCCTAACTCAATTGGAGAATTCTAACTATGTAAATGGATGAATTTGGAAACTCTGTGTAGGAAAGGGCTCCATGGATGAAAAGTATCATACCTTAATGCCAAAAGCTTTACTTCAATGGTGGAATTGGAGGCTTGACTTGAAACCCTAGGTTGATCCCTTCTTCTTCAAGCTTTCTAGAGAGAGAAATATTTTGGGAGTGAAAGACTTGTTCTTCTTTTTAGGAATTTGAGATAATGATTTCAATTGGGGAAATTTAGGGGTAAAAATAATTATATAGGACTTCTAGGTAAGGGCAAAATGATATAGTGTTAGGATAGAATAATTATGAAAAGACCCAAAAGCCCCTGACTTAAAGATGACGCAACCCCCCAGATGGTGCCCTTCACGAGCCGTCAAGGACCTCACGGGCTGTTGTGGAAGCCGTGGTCCTTGACCAATGGCCTGGGAGAGGTCCCATGCTGCCATGCTCCTTCACGAGCACCTCTGATGAGCCGTTTGGCTCTTCACGACCAATCTAGGGGATTGTGGGAGGAGTCTAACTCTTGGGTTAGTTCTGCCTCCCCCACACGGGCGTCAAAATGAGACATCCCCCACCACACGGGCCGTTAAGGCCCTCGTGGGAGCGGTCCTTGCTCAGCCTGACTTGGTGGACTTTCCACGGGCCACCACACCTACCGTGGTCCCCTTCACGGCCCGTCTTGGGCTCCTTAGAGGGTCCCTGGTTCAGGTGTTGTCCTGTGAGTTCATCCCCATTACCCCCTTTTAGTTCTTTCTCGAATCTGAGGTGTTACACTAAACGATCCTAGTTCTACATTAGATTGAGGCATAACAGGATTGTAGCCAATACATGCCTAGAACGATATCAAAATCTATCATTTCTAACTCTACAAGGTCTGTTGAGGTGACATTCCGAGAAATTGTGATAGGGCAATTTCTTTATACACGTCTAGCTATAGGTGGATCACCAACATGAGTAGAGACTGAAAAGGATTCTGGGAGATTTTTTGGACTGACACTGAAGTTTACTGCTATATAAAGAGTTACAAAAGAAAGTGTAGCCCCTAGATCTTACAGTGCATAAGGATCTAAATGAAAGACTAGTAACATACCCGTGACAATATCAGGAGAATCCTCCTAGTCCTGTCGAACCGAAAGAGCATACAACCTATTCAGGAGCTAACCACCACTTGTACCAAATAAGGCACCATGTTGAGTGGGGTGACCTGCTAGAGCTACTGTAGATTTTGTGAACGAGTGTGTCTGCGCTTTTGAGAATATTCAGGGCACTCTTTCATCCCGTGGCCTGGATTACCACACCCAAAGCAATTTACACTACCTGTCATGCACTCACCCTGATGGTTCTTACCACACCTCTTACACACTAGATGAGTGCGACCACTACTTACTGTACCTTGGGACTTAGATCCAGACGCTCTATCCCATCGATCGTTCTTGAATTTTGGCAATGGGGCACTAGCAGAAGATGGAGCTGGAGCTGAATTATTCTAACGGAACTGGGAGCGGTTGCCACCCTCTGACCTCTTCTGAGAGTAGCTAAACTTACATGTCCTAGCCCTCTGATTTTCCCCTCTCGTTTCCTTGATTTTCTCTTCCTTAATCTGCTGAGAATAAGTGACAAACCTTGATATGTCCATTTCCTTAATAAGCATAGCCATCTTGCTTTCCTTGACCACATCATCAGACACACCAGACACGAACTTACTTGTACGAGCTCTAGAGTTAGCTACTATCGCTTAGCATACTTGGATAGCTGTGTGAACTTGAGAGAATAATCCTTCACACTCATGTCATTTTGTTTCAGATTAATATATTCTTGGACCTTGGCCTCCCTAATCTCAAGTGGAAAAAACCGGTCTAGAAAAGTAGTCTTGAAAATATTCCAGCTCATCGGATCTACATTAGTACCACGATATTCCTTTCACTACTGGTACTAAGTGTAGGACACTCCCTTCAACTCATAGGCAACAAAATTTTCACTCTCGACTGGAGTGACACCCATAATGCCTGTTACTTTCTTGATGTCGTCAAAAAACTCTTGTGCATCCTCTTCTAACTTAGACCCATGAAACTCCGGAGGGTTCATCCGAGTGAAGTCCCATATTCTTTCCACAACAGTGTTAGTCGGCAGAAGAGTTGGGGCCAAAACCTGCTGATTGACCTAGGCAGTCATGGCCTGAACAAGCATTTGGAAAGCATCCCTGAACTCGGCATGCGTGACTTGCTCATTTAGTAGGTTTGATGGAGCTGCTGGCTGATTCCTTGCATTAGCTCTTTTGGAAGGTATTTTCTGAAATGCAAAGAGCATAAGTTAGAATGAGATTATATAGAGGTTATACTCTATAGCACAAGCTGGAAAAGAAAGATAGGAAGAGTTTTTTTCCTAACGACATCTCATAGCTCTATCACGACCCAAAGAATACCTTAGGCATAACATGGTGTATAGGACCCCGATAGGCATAACATGGATTTCACATGGATTCGTGAGGATTCAACAGAGAAACATGCAATTTCTTCAATTCATGCATAAAAAGACATAAAACAATCAATAATATTATAAATGAAAGGAATCCATGAGATTGAGTAAAAACCCTAACTTCCATCGGAGATTCTACATTTTGAAAATAGGAGAATTTAGGAACCAAATGGAGGAAAGGACTCCATAGGTGAATACTATCATACCTTAATGCCAAGATCTTGAAATCAATGGTGAAATTAGAGGCTTGACCTTGAAACCCTAGCCTTCTTCTTCAAGCTTTTAGAGAGAGAAATGTTTGGGGAAGAACTTTGATCAACTTTGGAAGTTTGGTATAATGAGTTCAATTGGGGAAATTTAGGGGCAAATATGTTTATATGGGGTACCTAATAGAAGATATAACGACATAGTATTGGGTTAGAATAATTAGAAAAAGATCCAAAGGCCCCTTCTTAAAAATAACTGCCGACCTGACCAAAGACCTTACTATGGTCCGTAGGTCTCACCACGGACTTTCCTGGTCGATCGTTTGTGGGTTCAGGGGCTACTAATTTTGGACCTCCAATGATGGGAACCATTTACGGACCGTGGGTCCACCTATGGCCTATAAACATCAATTGTCGGTCCCGAGTTTTGATCCTAAAATTTCTCTAAGTTTGGGACTCACCTACGAGACCTACCTACGAATCGTTCATAGGAAGACGGACCATCTTGGTGAACCGTATGAAAGTACTGAAACTTGGACTGGCCAACCACGGGCCTATCTACAGACCATGTGTCAGACTGATAACGCTCAACTACACCTCTAAACCCAACGATGAGTTTGAGTCGTTCCCACGAGGAATGATATGGAAAATAATTCAAATACGAAGTATGAAAGTGTTCTAACTTCTTGTAGAATGGAAATAAACAGAACAAAACATAATGTAAATCAATAAATTTTGATCATCAATATTAAGAGGATTTAGTAACCTATTGTTAACTAAGACAATCAACAAGAGTTTTGAACAAGTAGAGAGGAGACCGTAGGAGTGTGTGAGCAATCAAATACTAATTTCACTTAATGGGTAATGAACAATTGCTTTAAGTCATTGAATCTCAATGTGTAGGATGGATTGTAACTATAACAACCATTTTTCATTCAACTATTATGTTTCAATCAAGTTTTTTCAAACCTTAACAAGCTTACGATGCGAAGCAACAAAATTCCTTAATTTAACCCACTTTATTAAGATGGGTTGTGAAGACAAGAGTCAATACAATTATCAATTATATACTCCACCCTAAGCATCTTTAACAAGGAAACTTAAAGAGATAAAGCTAGAACTGAATTTGCAACTTCAATCCATCGATGAAAACATGAGCAAATAACTGAACCCATTTCAAAACAACATTAAATCTAGCAATTAACAATACCCACAAGATAATTTGTGTATTCGATTACATAATCACACCCCTTAGGTGATGGGGTTTAACCAATCATAGTAAAAAGTAAGTAAGATTTACCAAAAAGATGTTCCATCACGACACCAAAATCTTCAATACTCAATGCCAAAAACTTAGATAAAACCCTCAAACCTCAATGTCTTCGCTCAAAATCTCCAAAAGAACAAAAGTTTTTGCTAGTAAAATATTCAATAATGTAAAAATATCCCTTCTCTCTCTTCAAAAACCAATTTATATGTTTCCACAAACATCCCAAAACTTCAATTCGACACCAAGTCGGCAAGATTAGTCGAGTTCACCGAATGACTCGGCAAACCACCGATGGGTAAGCCTTATCGCCAAACTTCTGCTTCAGCTTTTGAATTCTTGACTTCTTAGTTGGCGAACCTGATGGATGTCACCAAATGGCTTCAGCAACTCGTTGTTTGGATCCTTTCTCGCCGATTGGATTTGACATCCTTCTCCAGTTGTTCTGTTCCATTAGGCGATCTTGGTCGAGATTTCCGTTTCATTCGGTGATGCGCGGTTTTGCATTTGAGTTTGCCGAATTGGTTAAGTTCATGAGCTAAAATAGCTGTATCTTTTGGCGAGCTAAAAGCTCACTCGGCGAGTTGCTGAGTGACTTTTGCGAACTCCAGCCTTACTTTTCTTCAACTTTTTCAACTTTTTTGCTTTTTTTCGAAATATAATATCCTTTCCTTGTTCTTAAGCCTTCATGGATGCACAATTTAACATCAGTTATGAACACAAAATAGGCATTGAGGATACTAATTCATTAAATAACAAGCCCTAAATGAGTAAAAATTCCCGGCTCATCAACACCCCCAACTTAAAATTTTGCTTGTCCACAAGTTAAACACGAGATCAATCTGGTCAACGGGGATGTCTACAAGTAGTGCTCCTTGAGACTCAACATGAAAGTGCACACAAGGTTCAATCTAAACATGCAATGTTCAGTTGTGCACTCAAAGTTTCAAACTATGGCTAGCCATCATCAATTAGAGTTCATGCTCACAAATGCTTACTTCAAATGCAAAATTATGCCCAACAAAAGTATTTGAATGCCCTCACATCAAGAATGATTCCACGCTCTCACAAAGTAAAATCAAGGACTAAAATTAAGGAATCAAAATCAACTCTCACACTCCTAATAAGAAAAACATGCATGATTTTACCCATAGTCTTACCCGCATTTTCCAACCAACACAACACTTGGCTTATGCAAGATCACAAAGGTCTTTCAAAGCTTGTAATAAGGCTAAGGCTAAGGGTATGATCATTTTTGTTTAGTGACTCTACCTTCATGAAGCATGACTCAAATTTCACTTCTTTTTCTTTTCTATCATTCTTTTCATATTCACGACTCATCCTTGGCCTATTCATAGCACATAATTTTTTTTTGGTGTTGCTCATCGTATACCCCTTTTATTTCCACAACAATGCACAACGGATACAAATTATTCATTTCTTTTTTTTCTTCTCTTTTATTTCACGTTTCTTATATGGAGGGGTCCCATTCTTTTTATCACAAAATTCCAAGGACAAACTTCACGAACTTCTTGCTCGGTTTCTTTCCACATTCTTTCCACACCCCCAACTTAGGCTTTTGGCCTAAGTTGGTTATTGAAACAAACCAATGCTCCACGAAGGTAATAGGATGGAAGGACACGGTGATTTCAACAATCAGTTTAAACATTTGTGTTCATGTTTCATCCAAAGAAAATGTTAGGCTCAAATGGTGCAAAGCTAGATTCACACACTCACAAGGTGGTCACGCAAAGGTATAAAAAATTGATTCACTCTTCAAAATTTATGCCTAAGATAATTTCTTTCATTCACCAATGCTAGTCAACTGACCCAACGGGGCATGTTCTAGGTATCATCATGCATACGTTCCAAGTAAACCTCACCACACATGGCATCGAAACAAAATCATTGATCACAACTCTGTAGGCTAAGCTTGCGTGCAACGGTCATTGCAAGACTCACACTTGATATACAACTAGTAAGACTAAGAGTTCACACAAGACTTATGCAACTCAAATTACCTCGTTGGACTCAAAAAAATATATCGTTTATTAAGAGTACTATTCAAGTCATCGATATTGACCACAATCAACATTCAAATATACAAGAGAACAGTAACCAACATTCACTTTTAAGAAATTACGAAGGAGGCCAATAAATCATAAACAAAACATCATTAAGCTACTAAAACAAAATGAATAAGTTATAATTTCAACCAAAATAAAAATAAAAATATCTCAAAATGGCAAAAATACTACAACCAAAAGGGTAGGTAGCTAGGTACCTTCACCCCACCAAAAAGAAACAAGTGGTTTCCTCAATGCTAAAAAAACTAAAAAATAAAATAGAGAGAGTGTAAGGATCCCTTTGTCAGGCTAAGCCTGAGGAGAACTCTGACTCACTGGTGCAGCCTCAATCTGGGTATCAGTGCCCTGCTCAACTCCGACTCTAGAAAGTTGTGCAGCAACCTCCTCCGTGGGCTTAGACGCACTAAAACCAACCATGGAAGTGTCGAGAAACGATGCCTCCGTGGCTACCTGTAGCATATCACCCTCTAGGTCCTCAAAATCCTCATACACATTAATCTCCCAATCAACTAATTCCTCCTCATCAATCTCGGGAGTGTCAGAATCCCCATCCTCATCAGCTTCAGCAGCATCACCGGTCATAGTAGCCAGAGGTATCTCAGAGTCAGCTAACCCCACCTGCCAATCTTTTGAAACAGCGGCAACTCAGAATAGGGTCCTCGGGGACATCTACACCACCCCAAAGCATCAATATGTCGCTGGACTTTAATTCATCCACATCACGATGCAAACCATCAATATCAGCCTTCAGGGCTGTCAAATTAGTGGGGTTGTGGTCCATCTTCTCACACACCTCAACCCCAGTGGTGAGGGAATCCAAAGTGTGTCCATCGTGTCTGATCAACTCACACTGTCCATTCAAATATTCCCAAATAGGAGCAACAACAGCAGAAATGGCACAATAAATCATTGAAGGAACAACGGCCTCAACTCGAGAAGCTCTCACATCGGCCGAATAAGCAAGGTTGTCCATTTTGTAAATCATGGCCGGAGTCAAAGGGGGACGAAAGGTGGGAAAAGGAAAAGTAGAGGTCGAAGGGGTAGGAGTATTTGATGGCTCGACTGCAGGGGTGGGAGGTGTAGAACCACCTCCATGGGCTCCACATCAACAGTCGGAGAAGTGTCCACTGGAGTTTTCTGCTTTTTCTCAGCCTCATCTCTCAATTACTCTACTTTAATCCAATGAACATCACAAGTCGAGGATGGAGTGACTTCAATATCCGTCTTTGCCACAAAGGGAACACCTGCTCTGCGACATAAGGAACTGATCAATACCACAAATGGCAATGAGGTTTGATTTTGTTTTTCCCTCAAAGCCATCTCCTATGCAATAATGGATCTCAGATTCAGTTTCTCCCTATTGATGATACACCCCAATAGCGCAGGCTTTAGATGCCTAATAATGAACTCATTTTGTAACAACATTAATGTGCTATTGATGAACCTGAACCAGTACATTGATGCGATGTTGAGGTCTTTATTCTTAATAATATCCCCTACCTCGATCCATGGGGGTATTGCATCACTCAACAATGGGGCAAACCATCCCTTCAAGTCATCCAACATTTGAGTTTTGATTTTATCAGCCAAAGAGTGCCGAGTTTCTACTGTGCAATCGAACTCATTTTTATGTCCGTTTCACTACACCGCACCTTCTTTCCCTCCACCTCTACAAAGTCAACAGGGGCCATAGAACTAGCCTTCTTTTTTCCTTTTGGGATCAACTTGGAATATGCCTCGTAAAACTCCCAAACAAATGTAGGAACATATGGGCTTCAAGGCTTTGTGAATTTCTGGAATTTACGGTACCAGAGCGTCTACCAAATATTCAGATACATATCCACTACTCCACCAATGGACCACCTCTTCTACTCAAGTATGGTTTGCAACCCAGCGGCCTTTAGAGGATTCATTGACCGGTAAGGGTTAGCCAGAATGGGGGGGGGGTACTTGTGGTCCCTTTGGTAGCGCCAGTGGGTCATGGGCTGCTTTAGAATGCAACTCCGAACGCTTGAGTGCACAAGTGATCATTGTATGAGTAGTTTGAACCTTGTTGTGTGCATTTATGTTGAGTCATATGCAGCACTGTTTGTAGACATCCTTGTTGAACTGATTGATCTTGAGTTTTACTTGAGGACAAGGAAAAGTTTAAGTTGGGGGTGTTGATGAGTCTGAGATTTAGACTCATTTGGGCTTTATTTTGATAGTATAAGTGTCCTCAAATGCCTATTTTATGCTCTAAACTGATGTTAAAGTATTGATTTGCAGCTATGAAGGCTAAGGAGCAAGGCAAGGACATGACCGGACAAAAAAGAGCTAAAAAGCTGAAGAAGTGAAGAAAAGTGATCATGATGATCGCCAAGACCACTCGGCGAACCGCCGAGTGGCTTTGTAGCTCGCCTAAAGTTCCAACATGCCAGCCCTAGGGAATAACCAAGTTGGCGACAGAAATGGGCATTCGGTGAATCGCCGATCGGTTCTGCAAAAACAAATTGGATCGCTCAAAATTACAGGACCTGAAATGCTGAAGGCCCATGCAAAATGTCGATGGAAGAGGAGAATCGGCGGATCGCCGATCAATTCGGTGAGGAGTGACCTAATACGCTGGGTGGACTCTCAGGCCAAAATGCAGGCGACTATAAATTGGATTTCTGAAAGAATTTTTAGCATCTAGACTTGAGTCCCAAGACAGTTCTGATTCCAAAGCTTAGTTTTAGAATTTTCTTTGATTTTTGTTCTAGTTTTCATTGTAATTTGGAGGATTGCAATTGGGTTTTTGACATTACTCAATTTGGACCATTGTAAAGACTTGAGAATCTTCACCTAGGTCATGGCGAATGTATTTGGTAATCGTTTCTCTATTTTTATGATGTGTAGCTAAACCCCCAATTCTTGGGTGTGATCATGTGATTATGGGTTGAATTAGCTTAGGGGTATTGCTAATTACTGATTTTAATGCTCAATTGAAATGGGTTTAATTGTTAGTTGTGTTATAATCTAAGAATTGTAGTTGCAAATGCAATTCTAACTTAGAATTTTGGGTTTGCTTGAAAAGAGGTTTTAGAATCAAAGCTTTCAATTGATGATTGTAGTTATCGGGTTGATTTGGGTTTAGCTCGAAAGACTAAATTCTAATCTCGATTTTACCTATCTAGCTCGAGAGAGTGGATAAATTATGGTGTGGGCTGTTCTTATTTGCTTAGCTTGGTGATGTTCGAAAGAAATCACTTGATTCGTGGTAGTTGTTCAAGAGAAAATTATCACCCTTATAGTTTAGCCTACCCATTGATATTTAGCTGATTGTTAGTAAATTCAACTACCCGTATAGCGAAATTTGCCTATAATCGATCACATCCCGATAATTCTTCCCTATTATTGATATTTCCTCTGTTTTTCTTGTGCTGTAGCTGGTAGTTAACAATCCAAACTCCCCCATCTGACATTCGTTGTAACCCCTTAGATTTATTCGCATGTTTTCGATAAATTCCATTGCTATAACCGAATAGACCACTTTATAACTTCATAACTAAATTTTAGACATGTACCGCTCCCTGTGGGTTCGACCCCAACTCTTCGTTGGGTTTTATACTAATTAACGATCGTTTACACCTAGAATTGGATGAGGTGTACTTGAGACGTTTCTTATCACACCCCTCAACCCCTTCATTCTCTGACTCAGATGAGGTGAACTGTATTGAATCAATGTCCACACTCTCATCTAAGCTTGATTAATCCACCACCTGCTGTTTACCCTTAACACTCACCTGTGAAGGTTTACGACGACTGGTTTGGGTATGCTCAACTTATTCTTAAATAACCACCCCTTTGTTTTCTTTCGGGGTGGTTGGGCCTGTGGCCTGGGCCTTCTCCGAGGTGGAGGAAAATCCTCATTGAACACACGCTTAACTAAGACCTTAGGTCGAGCTATACCTATAAACGCACACAAACGAGAACAAATTGTTCGTGAAAGGTTAGGGAAACAGAAATCACAAAAGAAAGCAGGGAAACTCACCTAAGTAGTTTGACGAGTCGTCAAGTTCACTCGGCGAGCAAAAAGGGCTTCCCTGAAAGTTATAGTGAAAATGGGAAAAATCCTAGGTTAGAAAGGTGATCTCAAGACCATTCGGCGACTCGCTGAATTTACTTCGGTGAGCTGAAGAGTCATCGGCAAAATGAGAAGTGGCTCTTCTTCACAAGCTTGACAAGTTAGGCAATGGGGGAGGTTTTTGGTGACACGCCGAGTCAATTCGGCGAGCTCGACGGAGCTCGCCAAAATGACAAAATTCATCACCTCCCTAGAAACCGTCTCAATTTATGAACAACAGTCCACGAAACACCAATTTAGACACAGACACAAATAATTCACCACTACCCACGATGAATTCACAAGTCTGGGTACTCAAACTTCCCCCAATTAACGCCAATTCAATCAAACAATAATTTTTCCCTTAAGAACAACATCACCCAATCCATAATCGGGAAAATTTAAGTCATTTGGTCGAATTCAGGCTTCTTAGACTTCACCCATGCACTTCCCAACATTAAAAACTCACAATTTCAACAACTAACACGAGAAACATAAGCAATTGGGCCGAAATCATTGATTTAACATTTTCAATTGAAATTTAACAATTCATGGCCCAAAATTAAACTAAGCAACGATAAACCCACTACACTACACATTCACATTGCAAGTATTGTGCAAAATTAAACAAAATTCAAGAAACCAACCTCCAATGTAGACAAACACACAGACGCGGCAAAAAGGGAGGGTGGAGGAATCACGACGACACTGAATCACAAAGACACTTCACTCACCAGATGCAAATCAAAAGAAATATAGACTAAAGTTTGATGGATGCGTAGAGAAATCCAAAGTTTCAATTAAAAGAACAAAAAATGAATTTAGAAGTTTAAAAGAAAGCGACTCTTCGGTGCACAGGAAATTTGACGGGCTCGACTAACGTCGCTGAAAGGGTTCGACGACACGCCGAATGTATCTCACCCCGCCAAAATTAACAGGGGCCTCAGGCATTCCACAGGTGCAATGGGCGAGCTCAGTTCAGTTTGCCGACCAGACTAGGCGACTTGCCGAGTGACTTCCTTTTCACCTTTCCATAGGTGCAATGGGCCAGCTCGGTCGAGTTTACCAATCACACTAGGTGGCTCGCCAAGTGAGCTGTTAGTTCACCCAAACTTCCTTATTTTTTACCTTCATTTGGTGATGCATTTGGGCGATTAATTGGGGCAATTTTGGTGACTCACCGAGTAAATCAACCCCTCACCCATTTGTGTTTCTCCCAGAATACGCACACCAACCTACAGATCCAACCAACGTGATTCAAATAACAAAAAAGTAAATGGGTTGCCTCTCAAGAAGCGCCTTAGGTAACGTCATGACACGGCGTAGACATTCATTCAAGCATCATCCAAATACACCACATCAATCATAGTCACATTTGGACGTTCTCCAAAGTATACCCTTCAACCTTTACCCATTCACCTTGAACATTAACCCATCCTTGTTTGCAACTTCTATTGCCCCGTTTGCAAACACGCAATTAACTTTGAACGGACCCAACCATTTTCATTTGAGTTTTCCCAGAAGTCTCAGACGAGAGTTGTAGAGAAACTCAAGATCACCAAATTTAAACTCTTCATGAATGATCTTTGCATTATTCCATTTCTTCATTTTTGTTCCTTATAAAGGGCTGAGCTCTCATAAGCTCGAAGCGAAACTCTTCCAAATCATGGAGTTGGTGAACTCGATCTTTCGATGTATCCTTTAAATTCAAGTTCATGACCTTCAAGGCCCACAATGCCTTATGCTCAAGTTCAACCAGTAGATGACAAGATTTACCAAACACCAAATAATACGGGGACGTACAAATCGGGGTATTGAATGCAGTTCTATATGCTCAAAGAGCATCATCTAACTACTGGTACAAATTGGTTCGATTTGTATTAACAGTTTTGGCCAAAATCCCTTTGCTTTCCCGGTTGGACACATCGACTTGCCCAGTCTTTTTTGGATGACAAGGGGTGGAAACCTTATGCTTGACTCCATACTTGATCAACAATGAGGGAACCATTCGGTTATAGAAGTGAGAGCCCCCATCACCAATGATTGCATGTGGAGTGCGTAGTCTCATGAAAATGTACCGCTTGAAGAATTGAACTGCACTTCTCCCTTTATTATTGGGTAAGGACAACGCCTCTACCCATCTAGAGATATAATCAATGGCCCCCAAGATGTATTTGTTCCAATAAGAACTCACAAAAGGCCCATGAAATTGATTCCCCATACATCAAACAACTCCACCTCTAAAATAGAAGTGAGAGGTAATTCATGCCTTCGTGACACTCCTCCTTGCTTTTGACATTGTACGCGCTTCTTAACAAGAGAATTTTCATCTTGATACAACGTTGGCCAATAATAACCACTTTATAGTACCATAGCAGTTGTACGCACTCCACTATGGTGCCCACCAATAGGTGACGCATGGCTAGCGTCAAGAATATCATCTACCTCAACTTCTGGAACACATCTTCTAATCATGTGATCAGCACACTCCCGAAATAGGTAAGGTTCATCCCAAAAATACTTTTTCCCATAAAAAAGGAACATATTTTGTTGGTAAAAATTTAGTCCATTTGGAAGAATCCCACACAGCACATAACGGAAAAAATCAGCATACGAAGGTGGGGTACCATTTGACACAATCATCACTGACTCATCGGGAAAGGCTTCATCAATATCTTTTTCACCAGAAACAACCACATTCCATTCCAACCTCGACAAGTGATCTGCTAGTTTGTTCTCACACCCCTTTCAGTCTTTGACTTTAAAGTTAAAATCTTGTAATAATAACACCCATCAGATCAACCTTGGCTTTGCATCCTTCTTAGCCATCAAATAAGGTATAGAAGCATGGTCGGTGTGCACCACCACCTTGGTCCCCAAAAGATAAGCTCTAAACTTCTCAAAAGCATACACCACAGCTAACAACTCTTGCTTAGTGATGATGTAGTTCTTTTGAACTACATGCAAGGTCTTGCTTGCATACTAGATCGGGTGAAACAAATTTCCCTTGCGTTGGCCAAGTACATCCACCAAAGCCACACAACTTGCATCACACATTAGCTCAAATGGAATGCTCCAATCCGGTGCAACAATGATAGGAGCCGAAATGAGCTTCTCTTTTAAACACATAAACGCCTTGACACAAGCTTCATCAAACTCAATGATACTTTCCTTTTCAAGTAGCTTGCAAAGAGGATGAGCCACCTTAGGGAATTCTTTTATGAACCTCCTGTAGAAGCCCGCATGACCCAAAAAGCTTCTAACACCTTTAATTGAAATAGGAGGAGACAACTTGGTGATAACTTCAACTTTAGCTTGATCAATGTTTATGCCATCTCCCAAAATTTTGTGCCCCAATACAATACCTTCCTTGACCATGAAATGACATTTCTCCCAATTGAGAACAAGGTTTGGTTTGACACTTCTTTGAAAGACTTTACCAAGGTGCTCAAGGCACCTTGAAAATGTATTTTCCACAACCGAAGAATAATCCATGAAGACTTCCTTTGAATCCTCTACCATATTAGCAAAAATACAGAGCATACAGAGTTGAAAACTCATCGGAGTATTACACAATCCGAAGGGCATTCTTCTGAAAGAAAATGTCCCATAGGGACATGTGAAGGTTGTCTTTTTCTTGATCTTTCGGTGCAATGAAAATTTGATTATAATTAGAGAAACCATCTAGGAAGCAATACCATCTGTGACCCACAAGTCTATCAAGCATCTCATCCATAAAGTACATCAAAAAATAATCCTTCTCGATCCACGCATTCAATTTTCGATAGTCTATACATACACGCCAACTGGTAACCGGTCGCATTGGCACAAGCTCCTCTTTTTCATTAGGGACCACAGTCATACCACATTTCTTTGGAGCACATTCGACGGGACTAACCCACTTGCTATCCGCAATAGGATAGACAACTCCCGCACAAGCCACTTAATAATCTCTTTCTTGACGACTTCTTGCATTGGAGGATTCAACCTCCTTTGATGTTCAATACTTGGCTTACAATCACTAGCCAATTGAATCTTGTGGGTACAGATATCTGGAGGAATTCCCACAATGTCGGCAATCGTCCACCCAATAGCCTTGATAAATCTATTCGACACACTAACAAGCGCTTGCGTTTTCCATTCAATAAAATCCGCAGAAATGATCACGAGTAAAGTGTTATTGGCTCCCATGAACACATAACGAAGGTGGGGTAGAAGTACCTTCAATTCGAGCTTTGGTGGTCATTCAATAGATGGATTTGCGGGAGGACTTTTCCTATTCTTCAAATCGATATCAAGCTTCCAGGGATTCTTAGAATAAGAACCTAAGCCCAATAGAGCAGCTACTACCTCATCATAATCTTGAATTTCCTGCCCATCATAGGTCAAAAGGACGGCAGCCAAAGACTCACCAACACAAGAAACTTTGTTCATACTAGCAAAAGCTTCATCAATCACATCAATGACCGATATCACATGGAGGTCACTTGGTTGCTTCATTGATTTACAAATATTGAATGTAACTTCCTCCCAATTTACCCGAAATTTTAGTTCACCACTTTCCATATCAACAAGAGCTTTACCGGTAGCGAAGAATAGCCTACCAAGAATAATAGGGACCTCATCATCAATCTCACAATTGAGGATCACAAAATCAGCGGAAAATATAAATTTGTTTACCTTTACCAAAATGTTATAAAGGATGTCAATATGATGCTTGATACAACACTCGGCCATGAGAAGGCACATAGTTGTAGGTTAAGGCTCACCTAGCCCAAGTAGCTTGAAAAAGGCATAGGGCATCAAGTTTATACTCGCCACCAGATCACACAATGCTTTAGCGAATTGGAACATCCCTATAGTGCAAGGAATGGTAAATTCCCCGGATCATCCTTCTTGACAACCACGTTGCATAACATAATGGCACTACAACTATGGGGGACTTCAATCATCTCTAAATCCATACTTCTCTTCTTAGTGACCAACTCTTTCATAAACTTCGCATAACCCGACATTTCTAACAATGCCTCCATAAAAGGAAGATTAATGGAAAGAGTTTTGAAGACGGAAATAAATTTTTGGAACTTTACATCTTCATCCTTATTCTTCAATCTTTGAGGGTAATGCTGTAGGAACTTTGGGCAGTGGTATTGTAGGTACCGAGGGAGGAGCAACCCCCACATTTGACTTTTTAGCATCACCGGAAACAACATTTTTCGGTGCATCGTCAACCTCATTGGAAGCTTCATTGTTCATCTCTTAGACAAGTACATCACTTTAAAAAACAATAGCTTTCCCTTTGCTGGATCTTGCATTATCATCATTTGGCATATCACTTCCCACAACATTACCACTCCGGGTCAAGATAGCGATGCATTGCACATTATCATTCTTTAGATTGGCTATGGTATCACTAGGAAGACTCCCTTTTTACCTCGGATTCAAGTGAGCAGAAATTTAGCCCATTTGGGCCTCAAGCTGTTCTATAGAAATCAAATGAGACGTCATCGTTTGATTCAAAGAGGATAAATCAATCTTCATTTCCTTTAGCACTTTATCTGATCCTTCTACCATGTTTAGGATGTGGTAAAATATATCCTTAGTCTGAAATCTTTCGGGGTCAGTATTTGGTATCATAGGATTTAGACGGTCATGAGGAGGCACATAACGATCTCTATCACCATCCATTTCCCTCAAATTTGCACCCCTATCACGCCAATCTCATTCCATATCTCTCCAACCACCATCACGATCTTTGTTCCAACCTTGATTCCCACCCAACCTTTGATAGCTCGGACAACCCCATCTTGGATCGACAGGAATTGTACCTATTCATTATACATGGCATCAAATTGTGCATCATCCGGTCTCATTCCACTACTAGCACCAACCGCATTGACGGCCTAATAACCACATCCCATGACATGTTTCGTTAACAAGTCAATTTTGGTCATCATCTTGGCCATGTTTTCATCATGCTCCTAGTTTGTTTTAATTTGTTCTTTTGTCAACCCAACATTGAGAGGAGATACATAATCCTCCCTTGTATGCCATGCTCGATTAATCTTGGTCATATCATCAAGCAAAGCTACGCCACGACAAATGGTTGTCTCATGATTCCACCCTGAATAAGTTAATCGGCGACACCTTTGTTGACTGTGTCAAGACTCTGGTAGAAATATTGCAAGAGCACACTTTTCGGTAACCGATGAGTAGGACATCAGAGGAGTAGCTTTTGAAACCTCAACCAAGTTTCATGAATGGGCTCACCATCAACCCGCTTGAAATTCTAAATGTTGTCCCTCAACTTCAACATCCTTGTGGGAGGAAAAAATCTTACATGCAACACCTTTGTGATTTCCTCCCATGAAGTAATAGAGTCCCTTGGTAATTTGGTCAACCACTATGTTGCCTCCCCCCCACTAGAGAAAAGGGAAACAAATAGAGCCGGACCGACTCTCGAGAGATATTCTTGAAGGAGAATGGCCCACATACATCTACGAAATTCTGAATGTGATCATGACGGTCCTCATGAGCAAGTCCCCCAAAGAAACATTTCATTTGCAGCAGCTGAAGCATAGCTTCAATTACATGAAAAATAGTGTTTCCCACAATTGGGGGAAAATGAATAGCACCACAGCTTCCCATTTGATCCGAATTCACATTATTCAACTTTTTGATGTCGTCATTGTTCCCAAGTTGGGTAGCAGCATTGCTCTCCTTCACACTCATTTCTTCACCTATTGAGAGCGAACAACAAAAACACTAATAAGAGAGTTCTACTACAACCGAATTAATTCACAAAAAATATTTCAATAAAAGAATTCTAAACACCAGTCCTCGGCAGCGGTGCCCTTTTTTATAACGCTCAACTAACCTCTTATGATTCAAAACGTAGGAAGTCGTTAACAAATATAAACCCAACGATGATTTGGGGTCGATCCAACAAGGAATGGTATGGAAAAGACTTTAAATATGAAGTATGAAAGTGTTCTAGCTTCTTTTAGAATGGAAATAAACAAAACTCAACATAATGCAAATCAATAAATTTTGAGTATCAATATTAAGAGGATTTAGTAACCTATTGTTAACTAAGACAATTAACACAAGTTTTGAACAAGTAGAGAGGGGACCTTAGGAGTGTGTGAGTAATTGAATACTAATTTAGCTGAATGTGTAATGAACAATTGCTTTAATTCGTTGAATATCAATGGGTAGGATGGATTGTAACTATAAAAACAATTTTTCAATCAGCTTTATGTTTCAAGCAAGTTCTTTAGAACTTTAACAAGCTTACGATGCGAAGCAACTCAATTCCTTAATTTAACCCACTTTATCAAGCTGCGTTGTAAAAACAAGAGTCAATACAACTATCAATTATATACTCCACCCTAAGCATCTTTCACAAGCAAACTTAGAGAGCTAAAGCTAGAACTGAATTTGTAACTTCAATCCATAGATGAAAACATCAGTAAATAACTGAACCCATTTCAAAACAACATTAAATCTAGCAATTAACAATACCCACAAGCTAATTTGTGTATTTGATTACATAATCACACCCCTAAGGTGATGGGGTTTAGCCAAGCATAGCAAAAAGTAAGTGAGAGTTACCAAAAAGATGTTCCATCATGACACCAAAATCTTCAATACTCAATGCCAAAAACTAAGACTAAAACTCTAAAACCTCAATGTCTTCGCTCAAAATCTCCAAGAGAATAGAAGTTTTTGCTAGTAAAATATTCAATAATGTAAAAATATCCTTTCTCTCTATTCAAAACCCAATTTATATGTTTCAAAAATCTTCCCAAAATTTCATCTCGAGATCAAGTCGGCAAGATTAGTTGAGTTCGCTGAATGACTCGGCGAACGGCTGGTGGGTAAGCCTTATCACCAAACTTCTGATTCAGCTTTTGAATTCTTAACATCTCAGTTGGTGAACCTGATGGCTGTCGCTGAATGGCTTCGGCGACTCACCGTTTGGATCCCTTCTCACCGATTAGACTAGACTTCCTTCTCAAGTTGTTCTGTTCATTTAGGCGATCTAGGTTGAGCTCGCTATTTCATTTGGTTATGCGCTATTTTTCATTTAAGTTCTTCGAGTTGGCTTAGTTCATGAGCCAAACTTGCTAGATCTTTTGGCGAGCTAAAATCTCCCTCGGTGAGTCACCGAGTGACTTTTGCGAGCTCCACTCTTACTTTTCTTCAATCTTTTCAACTTTTTCTTTTCTTTTCGCAATGTTATGTTTTTTCCTTGTCCTTAAGCCTTCATGGCTTCAGCGACTCACCAGTTGTTCTGTTCATTTAGACGATCTAGGTTGAGCTCACCGTTTCATTCGGCGGTGCGTTGTTTTGCACTTGAGTTCGCCGAGTTGGCTTAGTATATAAGCCAAACATGCTGGATCTTTTGGCGAGCTCAAATCACACTCGCCGAGTCGTCGAGTGACTTTTGCGAGCTCCATTCTTATTTTTCTTCAATATTTTCCACTTTTTCTTTTCTTTTCGCAATGTAATGTTCTTTCCTTGTTCTTAAGCCTTCATGGCTACACATAAACAATTTAACATCAGTTATGAACACAAAATAGACATTGAGGAAACTAATTCATTAAATAACAAGCCCTAAATGAGTCAAAATTCTCGACTCATCACAGACCATGGGCTGTTGGTGGTTCTGTTGGTACTGGCACAAATCCAGGAAATTTGAAAAAAATTCATCTTTTTGAATCTGAGGTGTTACATTATCTCTCCCTTGGGAACATTCGTCCTCAAATGAGATTCAAGACATCATAAGGAGGCTAGGAACTTAATCTAACAGCTCAACATGAATGCAATCACATAAATGCACATATCCGAGGAGGAAACCACAACTCCTAGCTAAATGTCACGACCCAAGGGTACCCCCTAGACGTAACATGGCTCATAGAACCCCGAAAAGAACCATGTAAGCCACTTAGTATATCATAACATAGTAAAGAACAATACATAGTAAAACACCTTTCAAGTCTTAAAATTTTTCATAAAAGCATAGCGGAAGTCTAGACTTGTCTCAATTAGCCATCTATTACAATCAAAGTCTCATATAGGGTCACCGCCCTTACAACATAGTTCTCAAATGGAAGTACAAGAAAAGAAACTAGAAAATCATCATCCGTCCTCGAACCATGAGGACTCACCGAAAGCAAGGAGAATAGTCGATCCAAGCTTTGACCAAGAAGGAGATCACCTCAAGAACCGGACCCTACACTTACGGAAAAATGTATAAAATATGAGTTAGTACAAAAATACACTAAGTATGATAGTCATGCATAAAAACCTTGAAATCATGCTAAAAAGGGATATTTAGTTGAGAAGCATACACTTTACCAAGTTTAAGAATCATCACGAAGATTAGTGTAAAATCATAAGTCATAAGCATATTCAACATTTAGGTCATCATATCATAATAGAAACATACCATAAATACCCTCAAAGCATCCTTGTGCAATGCATGAATAAGATTCCATAATCCTACCCACACTAAGGAAAGCTTCTTGAGTAACTATAGTTCATAGTTCATATTCTTGTTCATACTATCATAGTGGGATTAGCCTTAACCGACATAGACAACGTGAGCTTAACCATGGAATCCAGTGTCTACCCCACACCGAAAAGGGGTTGTCCTACTTGCCTAAGGTAGAACCATCCTCTTAGCTTAGGTGGATCCGCTAGCTAAAGACCTATGTGGGCACATAGTTTATGGGATAAGGAGATTGCTTCTAGAAACCTGCCCTCTAGTAGCGGAGGAGCTTCCATCTCATGAGACCTCTTCTATGATACCCGCCCTCTACTAACGGAGGAGCTCCCATCTCATTTTCAATATCCACTCGGTACTAAGCATAATTCCCATTGAGTTCATATTAAGTCATGATTTAAATTGATAATTATGGAAGAATGTCTTGACACTCAATCCAACATAACTCATACTAAAGCTCCTAGATTCAATAAGTGAGACTAGTCTTCCAACCTTGGAATCACTACATATGACAAACCTTTCACATCATATCATCTTCATACATAAGTGTGTACATGAGGATAACTTCCAACAACACAACAACTAGATCATAGTCATATTCACTTTACTCTCAAAGTGGTTATAAAGCATATACTTACATCTCATAATCATGCATAATTCATATACTTTTCCCTTCAAGGACCATAGCTCATATTCCATCAACACATCTAAAATTACTACATTAGGAATGGATGATAACATAATTCAAGTAGTTCTATTACTACAAGCATAATTCTATCATATTCTACTTGCATCAATCAATACCCACACTTTAAGATCCAAATTGGGAAAATAGGGGAATTCATGGATTCTTGGGGAATTCATCTTAAAAACAGTAAGTAATCATCAATTACATCATAATATAAAGCAGTTAAATCATTAGAATCGTTTTTGAAGTGAATCTATCGCTTGGATTAAACCCTAGCTTTTTAGGGAAATTACAAGTTTTGAAATTAAATTTGGAGGGACTCCATGGATGAAAACTATCCATGGATGAAGGAATACCATACCTTGATGAAGAATTACCAGGAATTTGAGGAGGAAAGATGGATCCTTCAACCCTAGCTTTACCTTTCTTCTTCTTCTTCCTTGGAGTTCTAGAGAGAAGATTTTGGAGAGGGTTTTTGTTTTGATTTGGGGATTTAGAAATTATGATTTAGATGAGTTAGTTTAGGTGTCTAAAATACTTTTATAGTTGTTTAAAAATAGGCTAAAACAACATCACTTAATAATTAATTAAAAAGGAAAACACCAAAATGCCCCTAAGTCCAACTGCCAAAAGGTAGTTTCCAGGCCCCATCCACACCCACCATTGACAGACCGTGGGAGGACCCATGGCCCGTGCTGGTGAACCGTGGTAAGGGTTCTGGGGCTTGTTTCCTGGGGCCTCAACCAACGACCATGATCCACGAGGCGTGTGTCCACCTACTGGCCGTGGTTCCCCCTCGTGGGTGGACTGCCCAGGCACTTCTTTTTCACCATTTGAAGGGTCCTCCTCAAGGACCCATGGTTGGTCCTTGGGGGGTCTTTCCTTGACAAATTAACCCAAAAACCTATATATTGAGTACCGGGAGTTATTTACGACTCTAATCCTTACGTTAGGTTCTAGTTTACTCTACCAGTTTTCCAGAATGTTACATTATCTCCCCCTTTGGAACATTCGTCCTCAAATGACGATCTAGATACCTTTCTAAATTAAACACTCAAGACTAGCAGCCCATCATGCTTGCAACATAAAATAATGTAAAATTATAAGGAGGAAACATCAACTCCATCTCAAAACATAGTCAATGCAATACAAGGAAGTAGGAACTACATCTAATAACCCAATATGCATGAATCTCAATATTTCACATATTCATAGGATGAGCTACCTTCTCCAACTAAAATAATGCTCAACACTACATCATGGAGCCAATATGCAATTACTCTCAAAATCATACTAAAGCATGTTCATCAACACATCTCATGAAGTCAATTAGGCAACTCATACTATATGGACAACAACATGAGGAACATAAATCATGAAAACTCATTTTTTTCTTACTAAACATGAATTTCATCAAGAACATGCATAATATAAGGAAATCATGGAAAAGAACATATAACACACATGACCACAAAATACTAAAACTCAAGAGGAACTACTTACCTCAAGCTTGAATAGGAGTAGAAAGAAAGAGATGAGGGTATCGGGACTTCATATCGGCCTCGGCCTCCCAAGTAGCACCCTCAACTAGATGATTTCTCCATAAAACCTTTACGGAAGCTATTTCCTTATTTCTCAACCTCTTAACTTGCCGGTCTAGGATTTCTACCGAAACTTCCTCATATGAGAGACTCTCATCAACTGCCAAACCTTCTAAATGGATAATGGCTGTCGGATCTCCAATACACTTCTTAAGCATGAAAACATGAAATACCGGATGAACCGGAGCCAACTCATTTGGCAAATCTAACTCATAGGCAACTTTTCCAATACGCTTCAAAATTTGATATGGGCCCACATACTGGGGACTAAGTTTCCCCTTCTTGCCAAACCTCATCACACCTTTCATAGGTGAGATTTTCAAATAGACCCAATCATTAACTTCAAATTCTAGATCCCTTCTTCTAACATCGGCATAAAACTTTTGCCGACTTTGGGCCATTCTCAACCTCTCTCTAATGAGCCCGACTTTCTTAATGGCCTCATAAACTAGTTCGGGACCAATCAAAGCAATTTCACCTACCTCAAACCAATCAACCGGAGACCTACATCTTCTACCATACAAGGCATAAAAAGGATCCATACCGATACTTCAGTGATAGCTATTATTGTAGGCAAACTCTAATAATGGCAAGTGGTCATCCCAATTACCCTTGAAGTCTATAACACATGCCCTCAACATATATTCTAATGTTTGGATGGTACGCTCCGCTTGCCCATCGGTTTGGGGATGAAAAGTCGTGCTAAGCTTAACTTTAGTACCAAGCCCTTTTTGGAATGACTTCCAAAAGTGTGAAGTAAATTGAGTACCCCGATCCGAAATAATAGACAAAGGAACCCCATGCAACTTCACTATCTCTCTTGTATACAACTTGGCAAAGTCTTCCGCCAAAAAAGAAACCTTGACAGGAATGAAGTGGGCTGATTTTGTCATCCGATCTATAATGACCCAAATAGAATCATGTTGCCTTTGGGGTGTGAGGCAAATCCACAGTAAAATCCATATTCACCTCTTCCCACTTCCAAGTGGGAATTGGTATATCTTGTAATGAGCCTCCCGACCTTTGGTTCTCAACCTTAACTTGTTGACATTTCGGACATTTGGCTAAAATCTCACAATATCTCTCTTCATGCCATTCCACCAATAGACTTCCCATAGATCACAGTACATCTTGGTGGCTCCCGAATTAATAGAATACCGAGAACTATGAGCTTCTTCTAGAATTTTCTCCCTCAAACCATCAACATCCGGAACACATAACCAACCTTGGTACCTAAGCACCCCATCTCCCCCTTGGGAGAAAGCCTCAACGGACTTTTTGAGTACCGACTCTTTCAACTCAACTAATATAGGATCAAGGTCTTGCTTAGACTTCACATCCATCACCAAGGACGATTCGAAACCATTATGGACCATGAAACCACCCTTGGTGGAATCCACTAGTTGAACACCTAAACAGGCCAACCTATGCACATCACGAACCAATTCTTTCTTTTCATCCTCTACATGAGCCACACTACTCATAGACAATCTACTAAGAGCATCCGCTACCATATTAGCTTTACCGGGGTGGTAAAGGACACTCATGTCATAGTCCTTCAAGAGTTCTAACCACCTTCTTTGTCAGAGATTCAAGTCCTTTTGACTAAACACATATTGTAAGCTCTTGTGATCGGTAAACACATCAACATGCACCCCATAAAGATAATGCCTCCAAATTTTTAAGGCAAAAACAACCGTAGCAAATTCAAGGTCATGGGTCGGATAATTCTTTCCATGGACCTTAAGTTTCCTTGAAGTATAGGCAATCACCTTACCATGTTGCATAAGTACACATCCCAACCCAACTCTAGAGGCATCACAATACACCACAAAACCATCTGTACCTTCCTATAAGGTCAACACCGGAGCGGAAGTAAGTTTATCTTCCAACTCCTGGAAACTTTTCTCACAAGCTTCCGACCACACAAACTTAGCCTTCTTTTGAGTCAAAGCCGTCAACAGAGAAGCAATGGAGGAAAACCCCTTAACAAACCTCCTATAGTAACCGGCCAAGCCCAAGAAGCTTCTAATGTCGGAAGGAGTTAGAGGTCTAGGCCAACTCTTGACCGCATACGTCTTCTTAGGATCTACCTCAATACCCTCGCTCGACACAATATGACCAAGGAATGCTACAGACCTTAACCAAAACTCACACTTGCTAAACTTTGCGAAAAGTTGATAGTCCTTAAGAACTTGCAATACAACCCTCAAATGGTTATGCTCATTCTCACTCCTTGAATAGATCAAAATGTCATCGATAAACACTATCACAAACATGCCAAGATATTATCTGAACACTCTATTCATTAAGTCCATGAATGCCGCCGGGGCGTTAGTCAAACAAAAGGACATTACTGGTAAACTCATAGTGACCATATCTTGTTCGCAAAGCCATCTTGGGAATATCAAACCCTCTCACCCTTAATTGGTGATAACCCAAACGAAGATCAATTTTGGAGAAATAGTTAGCCCCTTGAAATTGGTCAAACAAGTCACGAATTCTCGGAAGAGGATACTTGTTCTTAATGGTCACTCTATTCAATTGACGATAGTCGATGCACATTCTAAGAGACCCATCCTTATTTCTAACAAACAACACCGGAGCACCCCATAGAGAGATACTCGATTGAATAAAACCCTTGTCTAGCAAATCCTTTAGTTGATCTTTCAACTCTTTCAATTCGGCCGGAGCCATTCTAAAAAGAGGAATGGAGATAGGTTACGTATTCGGTAAAAGGTCAATACCAAAATCTATTTCCCGCTCGGGAGGAATACCGGGTAAATCATCGGGGAATACTTCTGGGAACTCATTTACTATCGGAACCGACTCTAGAGAAGGAGTTTCCGACTCAACATCCATCACCCTAACAAGATGGTAAATGCACCCTTTGGAGATCATTTTCCTAGCTTTAAGGCAAGAAACAAATTGACCTCTGGCATAGAATTTCCCCTCTTCCATTCCAAAATAGGCTCATTTGGAAATTGAAATCTAACCACACGAGTCCTATAATCTATAGAGGCATAACATGCATGCAACCAATCCATACCGAAAATCAAATCAAAGTCTAACATGTCTAACTCCACTAAATCCACCAAAGTAACCCTATGGGACAAGGAAATGGGACAACTTCTATAAACTTTATTAGCCACCACCGAGTCACCAACCGGGGTAGAGACCGAAAAAGATTCTACTAACACTTCAGGGAGTACTTCAAAATTCATGGCCACAAAATGTGTCACAAAGAACAAAGTGGCATCGGGATCCAACAAGGCATACATATCAATAGAAAAAACTTTTAACATACCAGTCACCACATCCGGTGAGCTCTCTTGGTCATCTCGGGAGCGAAGAGCATAAAAGCAGTTTTGCTTTTGAGCATTGGAGTTTGAACCGCTTGGAGGAGCTAGCTTGCCCTCATTTTGCCCTTGCCGCAAGTGTTGGACAATCTCTCATCTTGTGGCCACTCTTTCCACAACCATAGCACTCATCCGAGCCAACTAGGCATTTTCCAACATGTTTTCTACCACATTTTGCACAATTAGGCTTAGCAAATAAGAACCACCACTATTACCCCCTTGAGGTTTAGGGTTGGAAACCCTATCATTGTTGACCCTTGGAACACTAGAGGAGCCTTGGTTGGAGAACCTTTGTTGACCTAGTCCATCGGACCTGGCATTGGAGAAGTTCCCATCACCGGTCCTAGGCCTTTTTGCCTCCCTATTCATTCTTTTGAGCTTTAACTATTCAATGTGTTGGGCGTGTACCATAAGATGTGAGATATTCATATCACCAATGAGCATTGCCGAACGACATTCTTCCTCTACCAAGTCAGACACTCCCATCACAAATTTATTCATCTTTGCCCTTGAGTCTGCCACTATAGTTGGAGCATACTTGGATAGTTGAGTGAACTTAAGAGCATACTCATTCACACTCATACCCCCTTGACGAAGGTTAATGAACTCTTGCATCTTTCGTTCCCTCAACTCTAGGGGAAAGAATATATCAAGAAATGCCGATTTAAATGATTCCCATTCTACCTGGCCCGCTCCAACGGTCTTTCACCCTTCCATTATTCATACCAAACTTTAGCCACATCTTTCAATTGGTAGGCGGCTAACTCTGCCTTCTCTTCCGAAGATACCCCCATAACGTCAAGCACTTTATAAACCTCATCGATAAACCTTTGGGGATCCTCCTCTACCTTAGAGCCATGAAATTTGAGAGGGTTAATTCTAGAAAAATCCCTAACCCTTGAAGCGGCCGAATTCACATTAGGGTTCACATGATTCCCAACATCTCTGTTGGCGTGGGCCGTCATGGCTTAGGATAACATTCGAAAAGCCGACCTAACCTCAACATCCGACATAGCCGGAGGATCAATCGGAGCTTGATTAGTTTAAGGAGCTTGATTACCTTGAAGAGCTTTCTCATTCACATTGTCACCCTCCGCTCTTCTTGCGTTAGCCCTTCGTGTACTCATTTCCTGAAGACACAAGAGAAGGATTAGGAGAGGGACTTTATAGGGTTAAACTCTAAGGCACAATTTAAGAGTAGTGAAAGAAGTGTGGTTTACTAAACATCTTATAGCCTCTCATTCATAAGTGTGGTGTGCTTCACACTCATGAACAAGATTCTACTAGACGTGGCTTATGAGACATCATCCAAAAATCATTCCAAACATTTTTCTCTGATACCAAGTTTGTCACGACCCAAGGGTACCCCCTAGACGTAACATGTCACATAGAACCCCGAAAGGAACCATGTAAGCCACTTAGCATATCATAACATAGTAAAGAACAATAAAGAGTAAAACACCTTTCAAGTCTTAAAAGTTTTCATAAAAGCATAGCGGAAGTCTAGACTTGTCTCAATTAGCCATCTATTACAATCGAAGTCTCATATAGGGTCACCGCCCTTACAACATAGTTCTCAAATGGAAGTACAAGAAAAGAAACTAGAAAATCATCATCCGTCCCCGAACCATGAGGACTCACCAAAAGCAAGGAGAATAGTCGATCCAAGCTTTGACCAAGAAGGAGATCACCTCAAGAACCAGACCCTACACTTACGAAAAACTCTAGAAAATATGGGTTAGAACAAAAATGCACTAAGTATGATAGTCATACATAAAAACCTTGAAATCATACTAAAAATGGACTTTAGTTGAGAAGCATGCACTTTACCAAGTTTAAGAATCATCATGAAGATTAGTGTAAAAGAATAAGTAATAAGCATATTCAACATTTATGTCATCATATCATAATAGAAACATACCATAAATACCCGCAAAGCATCCTTGTGCAATGCATGAATAAGATCCCATAATCCTACACACACTAAGGAAAGCTTCTTGAGTAACTATAGTTCATAGTTCATATTCTTGTTCATACTATCATAGTGGGATTAACCTTAACTGACATTGACCATGTGAGCTTAACCATGGAATCCAATGTCTACCCCAAACCGAAAAGGGGTTGTCTAACTTGCCTAAAGTAGAACCATACTCTTAGCTTAGGTGGATCCACTAGCTAAAGACCTATGTGGGCACATAGTTTATGGGATAAGGAGATTGCTTCTAGAAACCTGCACTCTACTAGCAGAGGAGCTTCCATCTCATGAGACCTCTTCTAAGAAACCCGCCCTCTACAAATGGAGGAGCTCCCATCTCATTGTCAATATCCACTCGGTACTAAGCATAATTCCCATTGAGTTTATATTAAGTCTTGACTTAAATTGATAATTATGGAAGAATGTCTTGACACTCCATCCAACATAACTCATACTAAAGCTCCTAGATTCAATAGGTGAGACTAGCCTTCCAACCTTGGAATCACTACATATGACAAACCTTTCACATCATATCATCTTCATACATAAGTTTGTATATGAGGATAACTTCGAACAACACAACAACGAGATCATAGTCATATTCACTTTACTCTCAAAGAGTTCATAAAACATATACTTACATCTCATAATCATGCATAATTCATATACTTTGCCCTTCAAGGACCATAGCTCATATTCCATCAACACATCTAGAATTACTACATTAGACATGGATGATAACATAATTCAATTAGTTCTATTACTACATGCATGATTCTATCATATTCTACTTGCATCAATCAATACCCACACTTTCAGATCCAAATTGGGAAAATAGGAGAATTCATGGATTCTTGAGGAATTCATCTTAAAGCCAGTAAGTAATCATCAATTAGATCATAATATAAAGTAATTAAATCATTAGAATCATTTTTGAAGTGAATCCATGGCTTGGAGTAAAACCCTAGCTTTTTGGGGAAATTACAAGTTTTGAAATTGAATTTGGAGGGACTCCATGGATGAAGGACTACCATACCTTGATGAAGAATTACCACGGATTTGAAGAGAAAAGATGGATCCTTCAACCCTAGCTTCACCTTTCTTCTTCTTCTTCCTTGTAGTTCTACACAGAAGATTTTGGAGAGGGTTTTGATTTTGATTTGGGGATTTAGAAATTATGATTTAGATGAGTTAGTTTAGGTGTCTAAATATAGTTGTTTTAAAATAGGATAAAACGACATCACTTAATAATTAATTAAAAAGAAAAACCCCAAAATGCCCCTAAGTCTAACTGCCAAAAGGCCATTTCCAGGCCCCATCCACACCCCACGGCCCGTGCTGGTGAACCGTGGTATGGGTTCTAGGGGTTGTTTCCTGGGGCCTCAACAAACGGCCATGACCCACGAGGCATGGGTCCACCTATTGGCCATGGTTCCCCCTCGTGGGTGCACTGCCGAGGCAATTTTTTTTACACCATTTGAAGGGTCCTCCTCAAGGACCCATGGTTGGTCCTTGGGGGGTCGTACCTTGACAAATTAACCCAAAAACCTATATATTGAGTATCGGGAGTTATTTACGACTCTAATCATTACGTTAGGCTCTAGTTTAGTCTGCCAGTTTTCCAGAATGTTACACTAAAGCATGTTAAAAATACCATATCATGAAGTCTATATGCAACTCATCAAATGCACATAATCATGAAGAAATCGCTTAACTTAAATCTTTTTCTCAAAATTTAAGCTTTTCATGAACATGCATAAATGAGGAAATCATGGGAATATCTAAGGCACATGACACCAAAAGAGTAAGCCATAAGGAACTAAATACCTCAAGCTAGAGTTGGGACAAAAGGAAAGAGATGAGGATAACGGGACAGCATATCGGCCTCGGCCTCCCAAGTAGCACCCTCAACTAACTGATTCCTTCAAAGAACCTTCACAGAAGCAACTTCTTTGTTTCTCAATTCTTAACTTGCCGGTGTAAAATCTCAACCGGAACCTCCTAAGGGAACTATAGATGTTGGATATCTAACACATTTCTTCAATAAGGATACATGGAAAACTGGATGCACCGATGCCAAATAATTAGGCAATTCAAGTTCATAAGTGACTTTGTGAGTTTGCCTTAAAATCTTATATGGGCCCACAAAGCGGGGACAAAGCTTCCCTTTCTTCCCAATCTCATTACACCCTTCATGGATGAAATTTTCAAGTAGACCCAATTATCTATATCAAACTCAAGATCTCTTCTTCTAACATCGATATAGGACTTTTATCGACTTTGAGCCGTTTTCAACCTTGCTCTAATGAGCTGAACTTTATCCATAGCCTCATGGACTAGTTTAGGACCTATCAAAGTGGCTTCACCCACTTTGAACCAACTTATAGGATATCTAAACCTCCTACCAATGCATATATAGCCTTTAATGGAGCCATACCACTATTTGAGTGATAGCTATTACTATACACAAACTCAATCAAAGGTAAGTGATCATCCCAATTATCTTTTAAGTCAATCACTCAAGATATATTCCAAAGTTTGGATAGTATGCTCCGGTTGCTCATCAATTTGTGGATTAAAGGTCGTACTAAGCTTAACACGAGTATCAAGAACCTTTTGGAAAGATTTCTAAAAATGAGAAGTGAATTGGGTTCCACGATCGGAGATAATGGATAGGGGCACTCCATGCAACCTAACCATTTCCCTCAAATACAACTTAGCATAGTCCTCCTCTGAATGAGAATCCTTGATGAGAATGAAATGAGTCGATTTATTGATACTATCTACTATAACCCAAATCGAGTCATGTTGCCACCGGGTGCGTGCAGGTAAACCAACAAGAAGTCCATGTTCAAATATTCCCACTTCCAAGTAGGAATGCTAATATCTTGAGATAAACCTCCCAGATTTTGATGCTCAACTTTCACTTGTTGGCAATTAGTACACTTATCCACAAATTTTGCAATATCCTTTTTCATCCTATTCCACAATTAGATCTCCCGCACGTCACGGTAAATCTTGGTGGCTCTCGGGTGAATGGAATATCGAGAACTATGAGCTTTTGATAAGATCTTCTCTATCAAGTCATCTATATTAGGAACACACAAACGACCTTGATACATAAGCACACCATCTCCCCCTTGGTTGAATACCTCAACTGACTTCGTAAGCACTACCTCCTTCATTTCAATCAAGATTGAGTCAAGACCTTGATTGGCTTTCACATCTACCACAAACGATGACTCTAAACCATTGTGAACCATCACACCATCTTTGGTGGAGTCCACTAACCGAACACCCAATCAGGCCAATCTATGAACATCTAGTACCAACTCCTTCTTATCATCCTCAATATAAGCAATACTACTCATTGAAACCGACTAAGAGCATATCCTGCCACATTCGCCTTGTTGGTGTGATAGAGAACATTCATGTCATAATCCTTTAATAACTCAAGCCACCTTCTTTGGAAAAAAATTAGATCTTTATGTTTAACACATATTGCAAACTCTTGTGGTCGGTAAAAACATCTACATGGACACCATACAAGTAAATTCCTCCAAATCTTTAGAGCAAACACGACCGCCGCTAGTTCAAGGTCATGGGTAGGATAATTCTTTTCATGAATCTTAAGTTACCTAGAAGCATAGGTAATGACTTTCCCATTTTGCATAAGGACACGTCCCAACCCAATTCCTGAAGTATCACAACAAATAAATAAATCCATCAGTTCCTTCTGGTAAAGTCAACACTGGAGAGGTAGTAAGTCTATCTTTCAAATCTTGGAATTCGGATCATATGAACTTAACCTTCTTTTGGGTCAATGCCGTCAATGGAGAGGAAGTCAAAGTAAACCCCTCAACAAACCTTCTATGGTAACCATCCACCCAAGAAACATCTAATATTCGATGGGTATAGAGGTCTAGGCCAACTCTTAACCGCATCCACCTTCTTAGGATCTACCTCAATACCCTTACCGAAAATAATATTACCAAGAAAAGCCACAGACCTTAACCAAAACTCAAATTTTCTAACATTTGCAAAGATTTGTTTGTCCTTGAGGACTTGGAACACCATCCTCAAATGATCGGTATATTCGCCTTCACTTCTTGAATACACCAATATATCGTCAATGAACACAATCACAAACATATCAAGGTATTGTTTAAACATTCTATTAATCGAATCCATACATGTGTCCGGAACATTAGTCAAACCAAACGACATTACCAAAAACTCATAATGACCATACCTAGTTTGAAAAACCGTCTTCAGAATGTCATCTTCTTTCACCCTCAATTGGTGATAACCCGACCGGAGGTCAATCTTAGAGAAGTAACTTTCTCCTTGAAGTTGATCAAACAAATAATCTATCCTTGTAAGAGGATATTTGTTCTTAATAGTGACCTTGTTTAATTCCCTGTAGTCAATACACAGACGGAGTGAACCACTTTCTTCCAAATAAATAAAGCTGAAGCACCCCATGGAGAGATACTTGGTCTGATGAAACCCTTATCCAATAAATCTTTAAATTGCTCCAATAAATCTTTAAGTTCTGTCTGAGCTATTCGGTAAGAAGGAATAGAGATAGGTTGCTTATCTAAGAGAAGGTCAATACCAAAGTGTATTTCCCTTTCCAGAGGAACACCTGGTAGATCATCAGGAAATACTTCTGGGACTCATTAACAATGGGAACCGACTCAAGAGTAGGTATTTCGGAATCCATATCCCTAACCCAAATGAGATGGTATATGCATCCCTTAGAGATTATCTTTCTAGCTTTAACACAAGAGACAAACTGACTCTTAGGCATAGTGTTTCCCCCTTTCCATTTTAGGATGGGTTCATTTGGAAAATGGAAGTTGGCTACTCGGGTTCTGCAATTAATAGAACCATAACATGAATACAGCCAATCCATACCAACGAGAAAATCAAAATCTAACATATCATACTCTGCAAGATCAACATGAGTGACTCGATGGGATAAGGAGATGGGACACTTTCTATAGACCCTCTTAGCCAAATAGAATCACCAACACGACTAGAGACAAAAAAAGGTTCTAACAACACATCTGAAAGAATATCAAACCTCATAACCACAACCAAAGCATGCATTAGAACCCGCTAGACATTTACCCTCATGCTTTCTTCCACACTTAATACAAGTAAACAATGACGATCCACCACCATTCCCTCCTTGAGGCTTAGGGTTAGACACCCTATCTTTTTTGAACTTAGGAGCAGCATTGGACGAAACTTGGCCAGAAAACCATTGTTAGAACTTAAATGACCATGTCTCTTAGACCTTGAATGTGAAAAGTCACCGTCACCAATTTTGGCCCACTTCGCCTCCCTAGACCTCTCTTTAAGTTTATCCTATTCAATTTGTTGAGCATCAACCATATGGACATTTCATTGATAAGCATAACGGTATGACATTCTCTAACCATCATTTTGGACACTCTTGAAACAAACTTACTCATCTTGCCCTAGGATCAACAACCATAGTAGGAGCATATTGAGACAATTGTGTGAACTTCAAACCATATTCCTTCACACTCATACTTCCTTGATGAAGGTTGATGGATTCAGGTACCTTGGCCTCCCTCATCTCAAGGGGAAAGAACATTCAATGAAGGAAACTTTGAACTTTTCCTAATCAAGAGGACCCACATCTTCCGCCATTTCTTCTTTCCATTGGTTGAACCATATTTGAGAAACACCCTTAAGTTGATAAGCGGCCAACTCCACCTTTTCAACCGGCGTCACTCTCATCATAATCAACACCTTATATACTTCATCAATGAACTCTTGAGGATCTTCCTCAACCTTAGAACCATGAAACTCCGAAAGATTCATTCTAGTAAAGTCTCTCACTCTAGTTGTCGTCGTACCCACATATGGGACCACAGCCTCCCTATTGGCTTGAGTCATCATTGCTTGAGCGAACACTTGAAAAGAATCCCTAAACTCCGCATTAGTCCCTTGCTTTGCCAAAGGGTCGACTGGATCTTGAGGAGCTGGAGGAGGAGATTCATGTTCCACATTCTCTCCCGCATTCCTCCTAGCATATTCCCTTTAGGTGGCCATATCTTGTACATCATCAGATAAGGATTAAGAGAGAGAGACTTTATAGAGTTAAACTCTATCGCATGACTTTAGAGTTATGAAAGAAGTGCAGTTTCCTAAGCAACTTATACCTTCTCATTCATAAATGTGGCACGCTTCAAACCCATGAACAAGAATCTATTCGACGTGGCTTATGAGACTTCATAGGACCTTTCTAAATCTCGTGCTCTGAAAACCAAGTTTGTCATGACCCAAAGCATACCCTAGGCATAACATGACGTATAGGACCCCGAGAGACCCTAGACTAGCCACCTAGCATACATCATACAAGATACTAGAAAATTAAGAGAGTTTAAAAGATAATTTCAAAACATAAGAGTTGATAAAATGTAATGTAAGTCTAACCTAGTTTGAAAGCCATCTAATAGATCAAGAATAATCGAGACGTAACCCGTACATCACATACAATACCAAAAAGTAAAGACAATAAGAAATAAAGGCTCGGTACTCATAACATGAAGACTCACCAATCTTCAATATCTAATAAGTGATCCCTAGCCACGTAGATGAAAAACTGGAGCGTTGGACCCTACATTTGTGAAACAATGTAGGAAAGAGTATGATTTAGTACAAAGAATAACCCAAGTATGATAGTCATGCATAAAAGTAGGAAATCAAGCTAAAAGGACTTCTCATGTCATGCAAGGACCATGTTTATACATAAGATCAAAGGTTAGAAAACATAATCGTGATCATGGTCAATGCAGGTAGAAGTCATCTAAAATCACATGTGAGATATTTCTTGAAGTAACTTCAATTCATTATTGTGGGAGATTACCTTTAATCGACATAGAGTGACCATGTGAGCTATAACATGGAATCCGGTGTGTACCCCATACGAAAAAAGGTGTTCTCACTTGCCAAGGTAAGAACCATGAACTTCTAGCTTACGTTGATCCACTAGCTAATGTTCATCTAGACTACCTATGGTGGCACATAGTTTATGGGACATGGGTAATCGCCACTTGTCAACTCGGTGCTAAGGATAACTCCCACAGAATATTCATTAGTCTTATCTTATGTTAACATTAATGATACATGGGTATTCACCGCTTGTCGTATCATTGAAGGACATGGGTAATTGTTGATTGCCTCATCATTAAAATAGATCCTTAACTTTGATTCATTTTAGTTTAGAAGACCTTTCAACCTTATGAATCCTTTATGTGAGAAAACCCTTTCACAATCATGTTATGAGTAGTGTGTGAGAAATCCTTTCACAACAACAACAATCACATTGACACTTCACTCTCAAATCATCCTTAAAATATTTACATCATTTTCCTAAAGAACATGCATATCTTCATAAACTCATATTTCATGAATCAAAAGCTTCATCATATAATCAATTATAAAAAAACATGGATTTCAAATGGGTTCATGGGGCATGAAATTTCTTCAATTCATGCATAAGAAGAAATAAAACAATCAATAATATCATAATTGAAAGGAACCCATGAGATTGAGTAAAAACCATAACTTCCATTGGAGATTCTACCTTAAGAAAATAGGAGAATTTAGGAACCCTATGGAGGATAGGTTTCCATAGGTTAATACTATCGTAACTTAACACCAAGAGCTGGAAATCAATGGTGAAATTAGAGGCTTGACCTGGAAACTCTAACCTTCTTCTTCAAGCTTTTAGAGAGAGAAATATTTGGGGAAGAACGTTGATCAACTTTAGAAGTTTGGTAGAATGTGTTCAATTGGTGACATTTGAGGGTAAAAATATTTATATAGGGTCCCTAATAGAAGGTAAAATGACATAGTATTGGGTTTCAATAATTAGGAAAAGACCAGAAAGCCTTTTCTTAAAAATAACTACCAACCTCACCAACGACCTAATCTACGGTTTATAGGTCTCACCGCGGACCGTCCTGGTCGATTGTTGGTGGGTTTAGAGACCACTAATTTTGGACCCCCAATGAAGGGAACTATGTACGGTCTGTGGGTCCATCTACGGGTCGTGCACCTCAACGTGGGTCCCTAGTTTTGATCATAATATATCTCTAAGTATGGGACTCACCTACGAGACCTACCTACTACTCGTACATAGGAAAAAGGACCATTCTAGTGAACCGTATGAAAGTAATGAAACTTTGACACTTGGAAAACTTGGACTGGCCAACCGTGGGCCTACCTACGGACCGTGTGTCATACTACGGGTCGTTGGTGGCTCCATTGGTACTGGCACTAGATCCAGGATATCTGCAATTTTTTTATCTTTTCAAATCCAAGGTGTTACAAGCTCCTCCCCCATAAGTGTGGCGTGCTTCACACCCAAGAAGAAAACCCTACTTGACATGGCTTTAAGACACCCTCAGACACTTAAACCTGATGCTCAGATACCAAGTTTGTCACGCCCCGAAGGTACACTCTAGACGCAACATGGTGCTTAGTGTCACAAGTGACCCCAAACTAACTCATGGAATGGCATATCTATACAAGTTCAATTAAGACATGCACTGCGCGGAAGATAAAAACAGTTGAATACCTGAAGTGGGGAAATGCCCAAAATATCTGAATATATATAAATTATATGAATAGTATAGTGATGACTGAAAATAACATTAACAACTCAAGTTGAATTTAATCTATGTCTGAAAGCCTTTGGCTGATTTGAGTTGTTGTGACATGCCCCCAGCTAACTCTAACAAGTTTGAAATTGAAAAGTAAAAACAAAAAGTGAAGCATTTCTATCATTCTAAATCTATGAGGACTCACCATTGAATCTGCTGAGTACGGATTAGAAGTCGAGCTAAGCACGGTCTGAATGCTGAGCGTCTGAACCTACACCATGCAATGATGTAGCACAAAAGTTTGCGTTAGTACTTTTAATTTATTGAGCATGCAGGATATGTGCTAAGCTAAACAATATAAAAACTGAACATGGAAATAGATATACTGAAGCATAACTGAAAGATGAGCTGGGTGCAATGACCAACTACTGATCATGAAGATATATCAGGATCCAATAAATACTGAAATAAATACTGAATACATGGTCAATGCAACATGAATCTCTGTATGGGAGATACTATTAACCGACATACCCCAAGTTAAGCTAACTATGGGGCCTACTTGTAATCCTGGATGGAAGGGTGTTCAAACCTTGCAAAGGGTACGAACAAGTCTGACGTGGATCCACTACTTGCAAAGAGTACGAACAAGTCTGACGTGGATCCACTAACTGATGTCTACAAAGGACAAGGGTGTCAAGCCTTATTTGACAGGTGACCCCATAAGAACCTATGGTGGCGCCGCAGTTCTCGGACTCGGGGATTGCTACTAAAGTTCTCAGCCTAAACTGACGGGTGAGCCTTCATCCCTTTGCCCGCTCGGTGCTAAGTATACTCCTAACTAAATATAAAGCTTAAAATGCAACAGTAATACCGGATAGCTCAACTTAATGATAATTATCTGAGAATGCATCATATATATACTGAAAGATATGGCATTCGAATTATGAAGCACGATTGTCTGACTAATCTGCCTAGCAAGTATAATTCATGAAATACGAATAATTAACACAAGCTAGGGATTCTGAGTTTTATACATGGGACTATACTAATTCTCCAAGAAACATGTAATTAATATCATATAAACTATAGCAGCTGAATTACAATGAATCCCTAAGATTTAGGAACCCTAGGTCTGAACAATTCATGGAGAAGCTGAAGAACTCACTGAATTCTAGGGACCTAATGGGTGAAAGGAACCCACTAGTGAAATCCCACGTACCGGGTGAATAAAACAATGGCGAAATCCTTTGTATTTTGAGGCTGAACTTTAAGGAGAGCTCTGCTTGTTTTGGAGAGAAAATTATCGCTTCTTTCTCCTCTTTACTATCTAATCTGATGATTTAAGAAGAACAAATGTTTTAGGTAATTTTTTACTAATTGATTAGGCTTAGACGAAGTAAAACGACATATTTTAGGTACCACACACTTGGGGAAAGACTAAAATGACCCTAACTTAAAAACGGACGAGGTGGCTTAAAAAAGGGGCTTTACGAGCTATCTAAGGCTTTATAGGCTGTATAGCTAGTCGTGAAGCTTCACCTGCCCGACAGGACTTCACTAAAACAGGCATATGGTCTTACTCCAAACAGGAAATGAGGCAAACTTGGTGACATTGGAAAGAGGACTGAAAAACCTTTAATATTATAGGCCATGGGTCACCTAACTCATTTTGTCCTGAGAGATATGATCATTTGAAGTTGACACAAAATTTAAAAACTTATGGGTGACTTGTAGGAACCCCAGATGGGTCGTCCAAGTCATCATGGGCCATCTAAGGTGTCGTCTAGGCAGCCTTGGATGGTCATTCACGATACCCTAAGCAAGTCGTGGACATCTAAACAGACCGTCTAGGGTGTCGTGATGGGTCCACGGTCTATTTTGTGTTCGTGGACTTGCATGTTTTCCCTTTCTAGCCCTTTCTCAATGTCTGAGGTGTTACAATTAGCCCATAGATCTGGCGCCTTTGGAGACGCCAAAAAAAATTTCTCAAAAAACTATATGATCTCCATAATGAGTTGGGAGAGCATTACATATAGTCCCACCATTTTTTCACGCATATTTTTGTATTTACGAGTCAACTTTTAAAAATTACCCGTATTTCGCCATTTTTTGTGTGTATTAGCCCATGGATCTGGTGCCTTTGTGGAACCTGATTTTTTTTTTCTCAAAACACTATATGAGGACCTCCGTAATGAGTTGGGGAGGCATTAGGTATAGTCCCACAATTTTTTCACGTATATTTTTACATTTACAAGCAAACTTTTAGGAATTACCCGACTTTCACCTTTTTTGTGTATTATCCCATGGATCTGACGCCTTTGGAACACCTAAAAAAAATTCTGAAAAAACTATATGAGGACCTCCATAATGAGTTGGGGAATAATTACGCATATTCCCGCTATTTTTCACTCATATTTTCATATTTACGAGCCAACTTTAAGGAAATACCTGAATTTCTTAGTTTTTCATATGTATTAGCCATATATCTAGAGCCTTTGGGGCACACAAATTTTTTCTTAAAAAAATTATATGAAGAGCTCCGTAATCAGTTGGGAAGCATTACGTTTGGTCCCTCCATTTTTTTCATGCATAATTTTGCATTTACAATACAACTTTTAGGAATTACCCGACTTTCACCATTTTTTCGCGTGTATTAGGCAATGGTTATGGCGCCTTTGGGGAACCCGAAATCCTTTTCTTAAAAAAACTATATGAGGACCCCCGTGATGAATTTGGAAAGCATTACGTATAGTCCCGTCATTTCATTCACGAATATTTTTGCATTTACGAGCCAACTTTTAGTAATTACTCGACTTTCACCATTTTTTGTGTGTATTAGCCCATGGATTTGGCGCCTTTGGGGCACCCAAATTATTTTTGTTTAAACTATAAGATGACCTCTGTAATGAGTTAGGGAAGCATTACATATAGTCCTGTAATTTTTATCACGAATATTTTAGTATTTACAAGCCAACTTTTTAGAATTACTTGACTTTCACCATTTTTCATGTGTATAAACCCATGGATGGCCCCGCCTTTGGGACACCCAAAAAAAATTTCTAAAAAAAATATATGAGAACCTCTATAATGAGTTGGGGAAGAATCACGCATATTCCCATCTTTTTTTCACGCATATTTTTGCATTTACGAAGAAAATTTTAGGAATTACCTGACTTTCTTGGTTGTTCGTGGGTACTAGACCATGGATCTGGCGCCTTTATGGCACCTAAATTTTTTTCTAAAAAAACTATATGGGTTCTTCCATAATGAGTTGGGGAAGCATTACGTGTAGTCCTTCAATTTTTCACGTATATTTTTACATTTACGAGCCAAATTTTAGGAATTACTCGACTTTCATCATTTTTCGTGTGTATTAGCCCATGGATCTTGCTCCTTTGTGGCACCAATTTTTTTTCCTGAAAAAACTATATGACAACCTCCGTAATGAGTTGCAGAAGCATTACTTATAGTCCCGCTATTTTTTACACATATTTTTGCATTTACGAGACAACTTTTAGGAATTATCTGACTTTCGTCATTTTTCGTGTGTTTCAGCCCACGGATCTTGCTCTTTTGGGGCACATGAAATTTTTTTCTGAAAAAACTTTATGACGACCTCCGTTATAAGTTGGGGAAGAATTACATAGTCCCATCATTTTTTCAGGCATATTTTTACATTTTAAAATAACATTTTAGGAATTACCCGACTTTTGTCGTTTTCATATGTATTATCCCATGGATCTAGTGTCTTTCGGGCACCTTAAGGTTTTTTTCTAAAAAATAATTATATGAGGACCACCGTAATGATTTGGGGAAGCATTAAGTATAGTCCCGCCGTATTCTTCACTTAAATTTAAACATTTACGAGCCAACATTTAGGAATTACCTAACTTTCATCATTTTTCATGTGTATTAGCCCACAGATCTAACGACATTGGGTCACCTGAAATTATATTCTAAAAAAACTATGTGTGGAGCTTTGTAATGAGTTGGGGAAGCATTTAATATAGTTCAGCCATTTTTTCACGTATAATTTTTACATTTATGAGCTAACATTTAGTAATTACCCGACTTCCACCATTTTTCATGTGTATTATCCCATAAATCTGGCGCCTTTGGGGTACTAGAAATTGTTTTCTTAAAAAACTATATGATGATATATGTAATGAGTTTGTGAAAAAATACCTATAATCCAGCTGTTTTTTCATGCTTTTTTCATTTATGAGCCAAATTTTAGGAACTACCCGACTTGGTTGTTTTTCATGGGTATTAGCCCACAGATCTGGCGCCTTTGGAGCATCTAAAGTTTGTCTGAAAAAACTTTATGAGGACCTTCATACTAAGTTGGGGAAGTATTACGTATAGTCCCACCAGTTTTTTAATGCATTTATGAGCCAACTTATAGGAATTACGCAACTTTCATCGTTTTTCGTGTGTATTTGTCAATGGATCCGGCGTCTTTGTGGAACTAGGAAATTTTTTATGATAAAAACTATATGAGGACCTCTGTAAAGAGTTGGGGAGGCATTACATATAGTACCGTCATTTTTTTACGCAGATTATCACATTTACGAGTCAACTTTTAGAAATTATCCGACTTTCACCATTTTTCATATGTAGTAGCCCATGGATCTTGCGCCTTTGGCACCCCCAATTTTTTTTTGTGAAAACACTATATAAGGACCTCTGTAATGAGTTGGGGAAGAATTACGTATAGTTTCGCTATTTTTTTCATGCATATTTTTATATTTACGAGCCAACTTTTAGAAAATATCTAAATTTCTTGATTTTCCGTGTGTATTACCCATGGATTTGGCGCATTTGGGGCAACTGAAATTGTTTTCTGAAAAACTTATATAAGGATCTCCGTAATGAGTTGGGAAGCATTACGTATAGTACCGCCATTTTTTCCATGCATAATTTCGCATTTACGAGCAAAATTTAGGAATGACCCTACTTTCTTGGTTTGTCGTGTGTATTATTAGCCCATCAATCTGACGCCTTTGGGGCATCGAAAAATATTAATCTGAAAAAACTATATGAGGACCTCCTCAATGAGTTGGGAAAGCATGACGTATAGTCCCGACATTTTTTTCATTCATATTTTTTCATGCATATTTTTTCATTTACTAGCAAACTTTTAGGAATTACCCAACTTTCATCATTTTTTGTGTGTATTAGCCTAGAGATCTTGCTCCTTTGGGGCACATGAATTTTTTTTCTGAAAAAACTATATGACAACTTCCGTAATGAGTTAGGGAAGTATTACATATAGTCCCGCCGTATTTTTCATGCATATTTACAGATTTACAAACCAACTCTTAGGAACTACCCGACTTTCGCCGTTTTTGTGTGTATTAACCCATGGAAAAGGTACCAGACATATTTTCAGTGAGGACCTCTGTAATGAGTAGGAGAAGCATCACGTATAGTCCAGCCGTGTTTTTCACTTATATTTTTGCATTAACGAGCCAACTTTTAGGAATTACCTGACTTTCACCATTTTTCGTGTGTATTAACCCATGGATCTGGCACCTTTGGCCACCCAAATTTTTAAAAAAATAATATATGAGGAGCTTCATAATGAATTGGGGAAGAATTTCCTAAAGATCCGTCATTTTTATCATGTATATTTTTGCATTAACGAGCCAACCTATAGGAATTGCTCAATTTTCGTCATTTTTCTGCTGTATTAGTCCATGGATCTGGCGATATTGGAGCACCCAAAAAAAATTTTGAAAAAAATATATGAGGTGCTTCATAATGAGTCGTGGAAGCATTTAGTATAGTCCCACAATTTTTATCAGGTACATTTTTGCATTTACGAGCCAACTTTTAAGAATTACCCAACTTTCGCCATTTTTTCATGTGTATTAGCCCATGGATCTTGCGCCTATGGGACATCCAAAACTTTTTTCTGAAAAAACTATATAAGGATATCGGTAATAAGTTGATGAAGCATTACGTACAGTCCAACTGTTTTTTTTTCATGCATATTTTTCCATTTATGAGTCAACTTTTAGAAACTACCTGACTGTAAAACCTCGGATTCGAGAAGACAAGCAAATGTCAGTTTTCAGAAGTCTAGTGACAGTTCCTACGGTGCCATCCACGTATCATGGACCGACCCATAGACCGTAGGAGGTGTTCGTGGTTGGCTGTTAGGATTTTCTAAAAAGGGTTCTAGATCCACGGCCAAGATCAACGGACCGTCGTTGGTCCCATGGTCCGTGGAGGAGGCCATCAACCAAGGCCTCAAATTTTTATTTCTGACGCCAAACGATTGATGAACAGGACAGACTGTCGGTTGAACAACGGTCTGTAGGTCGTCCCTGTCGTTTGGGTCGGCAGTTAAATTGTTACGGGCTTTTGGGTCTTTTACTAATTAGTCTAGCCTAATACTATGTCATTTTACCCTTCACCAAAACCCCTATATAAGTGTTTTAACTCCAAAATTTCCTAATTGAAAATTATTCTCTCAAATTTACAATAGAAGAACAAGTCTTCCTCTTAAATATTTCTCTCTCTAGAAAGAATAAAGAAGAAGGGTCCAAGTTAGGGTTTGCAAGTCAAGTCTCTAATTCCAACATTGATACTAAGCAATTGGCATTGAGTTATGATAGTTTTCATCCATGGATTTCTTCCATTCGTGGAGTTCTAAAATTCTCCTATTTTCAAAGATAGAAATTCCCAATTGTGTTAGGGTTTTCTTCTATGTTGTGGGTTCTCTTAATTATTGATTTAATTGATTGATCTATGATCTTTTATGCATGAATCGAGTTAATCTCATGTTTTTATGGTGATCCCCCATGAACTCAAGTAATTCCATGTTTTCCAAGTTATGATCACAAAATGTGGGTTTTGGATTATGAAAGAAGATTATATGAAATCAAGCATGAATCATTAGAATTACATGATTTTATGATGAATTCCCATGAACCCATGTTTAACTCATGTTTTCTAGATATTGATACATCAATGTGGGTTTGAACCATGAAAGGTGAATTATGGAATTATGCATGTTCTTATAAAATTGATGTAAATGTTTTAAGCATCCTTTGAGAGTGAAGTATCAATGATGATGTTGTTGTTGTGTTGTTGAAAGGATTTCTCATACACACATGAAAGCATGATTGTGAAAGGTTTTCTCACATAATAAGGGTTCTTAGGGTTGAAAGGTCTTCTCACCTAAAATGAACCAATGTTAAGAAGCTATGCTAATGTTGAGACAAGAGGCGATTACCCATGCTCTCTAATTGAATGACAAGAGAAGATTACCCATGTTTATTTAAGTGCGAAGATAAACTATGAATAAGAACTATTCCATAGAAGTTAAGCTTAGAAACGAGTGGACAAGTGGCGATTACCCATATCCCCTAACTATGTGCAAACATAGGATTTTCTAGATAGACATTAGCTAGTGGATCCAAATAAGCTAGAAGTTCTTGGTCCTTACCGTGGCAAGTAGGACAATCTTTTCGGTGTGGGAGACACCGGATTCTATGATGATAGCTCTCATGGTCTTATATGTCGGTTAAGGCTACTTCCCACAAGCAAGTTATGATGAACTAAGGTTATTTCAAGGAATTATCTCATGCATGTTAAAGATGATCACTATGTGCATTGACCATGTTTTATGACTTATGTTTGCTAACTCTTTTTCTCACGTTTAGCTTAGTCATTGCATCTCATGAAGGTATCTCTCTCTTTAAACATGTTTTTAAAATGTTTTTATGCATGACTATCATACTTGGTACATATTTTGTACTAACACATACTCTTGCCTATATTTCCCCAAATGTAGGATCCGACAGTCAGGGTTCCTAGTTTCGTGGCTAGAGTTCGTTGAGGAGATTTCGAGCTTTGGTGAGTCGTCATGCTTCAAGGACAGACATTTATTGTTTCTAGTCTTTCCTTATTTTCAGTTCTGAACATGATGTATGGGTTAGTCCCAAATTCATTCTTATGTACTATATGACTATTGAGGCGATGTTTAGATTTCCGGTTTGCTTTATAAAAATTTGATACATTGAAACTTTCTTATAAATATCTTAGTCTATTTCCTATGTTATGAATGCTAAGTGGCTTGATGGGGCCTCTCGGGGTCCTATATGCCATTTTACACCTAGGGTCTACCTTGGATTGTGAAAAACTTGGTAATCAGAGCACAAGGTTTAGAAAGGTCCTAGGAAGTCTCATAAGCCACGTCGAGTAGAGTCTTGTTCATGAGTGTGAAGCACGCCACATTTATGAATAAGAGTCTACAAGATGATTAGGAATCTCCACTTCTTTTATTACTCTAAAGACGTGCGATAGAGTGTAACTCTATAAAGTTTCTCTCCTAATCCTTATTTGATGCTCTACATGATATGGCTACTCAAAGAGCTTATGCTAGAAGGAATATGGGAGAGAATGTTAATCAAGAGGTTCCTTATCAAGCTCTTCAGGCTCCGTTCGACCCGTTGGTCGAGCAAGTGACTAATGCAGGGTTAGGGATATTTTTCAAGTGTTTGCCCAAGACAATAGGGAGGTTGTGGTTCTCGTGAACCCAATGTGGGTACGGCGGCATCTAGAGTAAGGGACTTCACTAGAATGAATCCCTCAGAGTTTTATGGTTCTAAGGTTGAGGAAGATCCTCAAGAGTTCATTGATGAGGTTTACAAGGTGTTGATGATTATGGGGGTGACGCCGGGAAAAAGGCGGAGTTGACCACTTATCAATTTAAGGGTGTTGCAAAAATTTGGTTCAATCAATGGAAAGAAGGAAGACCAGAAGATACGGGCCCTTTTGATTGGGAAAAGTTCAAAGTTGATTTCCTTGATAGGTTCTTTCCCCTTGAGATGAGGGAGGAAAAGGTGCTTGAATTCATAAACCTTCGTCAAGGAAGTACGAGTGTGAAGGAATATGCTTTGAAGTTCACAAAATTTTCTAGATATGCTACTACTATGATTGTCGATCCTAGGGCAAAGATGAGTAAGTTTGTTTCGAGTGTTCTTGAGATGGAGGTTAAGGAATGCCGCACCGTTATGCTTGTCAATGATATGGACGTCACTTGTCTCATGGTCCATGCTCAATAAACTGAAGAGGAGAAACTTAAGGAAAAGTCTAGGGAGGCAAAGAGAGCTAAGAACGGTGATGGTAATTTGTCTCATTCAAGGTCCGATAGACACGATCTTTCTAATTTTCGACAAAGGTTTCCGGCCAAGGTATCTCCAATGCTCCTTCTAGGTTCAGCAAAGATAGGGCGTCTAACCTTAAGCCTCAAGGAGGAAATGATAGTGGGTCTCTATTGCCTATTTGTACTAAGTGTGGAAGGAAGCACGAAGGCAAGTGTCTAGCGGGTTCCAATGCTTGTTTCGGTTGTGGTAAGATGGACCACAAGATAAGAGATTTCCCTTCAGTTGCTAAGAATGAGGGAGATAGTTGTAGACGAGCTCAACTTAATCCTTCGTCCGGTCCAAGTGGTTCGGGTTCAAATGCTTACAAGCAAAATAAATTTTATGCACTTCAGACTCGTGGTGCACAAGAGCGTTCTCACGATGTGTTTACCAGTATGTTGAAAGTTTTCTAACTTGATGTTTATGCTTTACTTAACCCCGCTGCTACCTTGTCTTTTGTGACGCCATATGTGGATATGATGTTTGATGTTCTTCCGGATGTGTTGTTAGATCCCTTTTCTGTTTCTACTCCTGTTGGTGATTCGATTGTGGCTAAGAGGGTCTATAGAAAGTTTCCCGTCTCCTTGTCCAATAGAGTTACCCTTGTTGATTTTTTAGAGCTTGATATGCTAGATTTTGATGTTATCCTTGGTATGGATTAGTTGCATTCGTGTTATGCTTCTATTGATTGTGGGAATCGTGTAGTCAAGTTTCAGTTTCCAAATGAGCCTGTCCTAAAATGGAAAGGGGGAAATTATGTGCCTAAGGGTCAGTTTTTCTCTTGTCTTAAAGCTAGAAAGATGATTTCTAAGGGTTGCATGTACCATTTAGTTAGGGTGTGGAATGTAGATTCTGAAACCCCTACTCTTGAGACGGTCTCCGTTGTTAATGAGTTTCTGGAAGTGTTCCCTGATGATTTACCCAGTATTCCTCCCAAATGGGGAATAGACTTCGGTATTGACCTTCTCTCGGATACGCAACCTATCTCTATTCCTCTTTACCGAATGGCTCTTGCAGACCTAAAGTAGTTGAAAGAAAAGTTGAAAGATTTGTTGGATAAGGGTTTCATTTGACCTAGTATCTCTCCATGGGGTTCTCCAATTTTGTTCGTTAGAAAGAAAGACAGTTCACTTCGGATGTGTAAGACTATCGATAGTAGAAGTTACCGTTAAATATAAGGGTATTAAGGTAGATCCTAAGAAGACATATGTGGTTAAGAGTTGGCCTAGACCACTATCCCCTTCGGATATTAGAAGCTTCTTGGGTTTGGCTGCTTACTTTAAAAGGTTTGTTGAGGGGTTTTCGTCGATTGCCTCTCCATTGACAACATTGACTCAAAAGAAGGCTAAGTTCATGTGGTCTGAAGCATGTGAAAAGATTTTTTAGGAATTCAAAGATAGACTTACTTCCACTCCGGTGTTGACTTTACCAAAAGGTACTGATGGTTTTGTTGTTTATTGTGATGCCTCGAGAATTGGGCTAGGATGTGTTTTTATACAAAATGGGAAAGTTATTGCATATACTTCAAGGCAACTTAAGATTCATGAGAAGAATTATCCTACCCATGACCTTGAACTAGCGGTGGCGGTTTTTGCCTTAAAGATTTGGAGGCATTATTTGTATGGTGTTCATGTGGATATCTTTAATGACCACAAGAGTTTGCAATACATGTTTAATCAGAAGGATCTAAATCTTCGCCAAAGACAGTGGCTTGAGTTATTGAAAGATTATGATATGAATATTCTCTATCACCTCGGTAAGGCGAATGTTGTGCCATATGCCCTTAGTCGATTATTTATGGGTAGTGTTGCTCATGTCGAGGATAATAAAAAGGAGTTCGTTCGAGATGTTGATAAATTGGCCCGATTGTGTTTTCAATTATTAGACTCTACCAAAGGTGGTGGTATGGTTCACAACGGCTCAGAATCGTCTTTTGTGGTGGATGTGAAGGCCCTGCAAGGTCTTGATCCGAATTTGGTTGAATTGAAAGAGGCGGTGCTTAAAAAGTCCGTAGAGGCTTTCTCCCAAGGGGGAGATGGGGTACTTAGATATCAAGGTCGTTTGAGTGTTCCTAATGTTGGTGACTTGAGGGAGCAGATCTTGTCAGAAGCCCATAGTTCTCGATATTCCATTCACCCAGGAGCTACAAAAATGTACTGTGATTTGCTAGAGGTCTATTGGTAGAATGAGATGAAGAGGGATATTGCGTGAATTGTGGCTAGATGTCCCAATTGTCAACAAGTGAAAGTTGAAAATTAGAAACTGGGAGGTTTGTCCCAAGATATTACCATTCCTACTTAGAAGTGGGAAAATTTGAATATGGACTTTGTGGTTGGTTTACCTCGCACTGAGCGGCAGCATGACTTGATTTGGGTTATAGTTGATCGAATGATGAAATCAGCTCATTTTATTCCCGTCAAGGTTTCTTATTCGGCGGAGGACTATGCTAGGTTATACTTGAGAGAAATGGTAAAGTTGCATGGAGTGCCTTTATCCATTATCTCCGATCGTGGTACCCAATTCACTTCTCAGTTTGGGAGATCTTTCAGAAAGGGTCTGGGTACTCCTGTTAAGCTTAGCACGACCTTTCACCCCCAAACCGATGGGCAAGTGGAGCGTACTATCCAAACATTGGACGATATGTTGAGAGCTTGCGTGATTGATTTTAAAGGTAATTGGGATGATCACTTTCCTTTGATTGAGTTTGCATATAACAATAGTTATCACTCAAGTATTGGTACGGCTCCATTTGAGGCCTTGTATGGTAGGAGGTGTAGATCTCCTATAGGATGGTTTGAGGTGGGCGAAGTTGCTTCGATAGGCCCCGAATTGGTACATGAGGCTATAGACAAAGTTCGTCTTACAAGAGAAAGGTTGAAAATGGCTCAAAGTCGGCAAAACTCCTGCCGATGTTAGAAGAAGAGATCTTGGGTTCGATGTGAATGATTGGGTATACTTGAAAATTTCGCCCATGAAAGGTGTAATGAGGTTTGGCAAGAAAGGGAAGCTTAGTCCCCGATATGTTGGCCCATATCAGATTTTGAGGAGTATTGGTAGGTTACTTATGAACTTGAATGGCCTAATGAGTTGGCATCAGTACATCCAGTTTTCCATGTCTCCATGTTGAAGAACTGTGTTGGTGATCCAACATCCATAGTTCCCTTAGAAGATTTGGGAGTTAAGGAGAACCTTTCTTATGAGGAGGTCCCGGTTGAGATTTTAGATCGATAAGTCAAGAAGTTGAGGAATAAAGAAGTTGCTTCCGTGAAAGTTTTGTGGAGGAATCAATTAATTGAGGGTGCTACTTGGGAGGCCGAGGCCGATATGATGTCCCGATATCCTCATCTCTTTCCTTCTATCCTTACTCTAGCTTGAGGTATTGAGTTCCTCATGGTTTACACTTTTGGTGTCATGTGTGTTAGATATTCCCATGATTTCCTCATTTATGCATGTTCATGAAAAAGCTTAAGTTTTGAGAAAAGAGACAACTTGATTGATTTCTACATGTTTATGTGCATTTTAGTAAGAGTTGCATATAGACTTCATGTCACAACCCAGGGGTACATCCTAGATGTTACATGGCATCTAGGACCCTAAAGGACCCCATACAAGCCACTTAGCATTCGCGACATAAGAAATAAAACAATCAGAGTAAAACAACATTTCAAGTCCAATAGTTTTATAAATAAAAGCGGAAGTCTAAAACATTTGTCTCAATAGCCATCTAATACAATAGAATGAAATTGGGCCTTGCCCATATATCATGTCCAAAACTGAAATACTCTAAAGAAACTAGAACAATGAAAACCCATCCTCGAAGCATGAGGACTCACCAATGCTCGGGAATCTCGAAATCAACCACTAGCCACGAAACTGAGAAACCTGACTGTCGGACCCTACATTTGGGGAAATTAAGCAAGAGTATGTGTTAACAAAACAATGTACCAAGTATGATAGCTATGCATAAAACATTTAAATCATGCTAAAAGGGGACATTTCATGACATCCAATTGACCAAACTAAAACATGATATAAAAAGGTTAGAAACATAGGTCATAAAACATGGTTAATGCAAGCTAACATCATTTAAAACCTTTGAGTACATATGAGATACTTCTTGAAGTAACCTTAGTTCATTATTAATGTGGAGAATTAGCCTTAACCGACATAGAGACGATGTGAGCTATAACAGGATCCCCCAGTGTCTCCCACACTGAAAGGGTTGTCCTACTTGCCAAGGTAAGGACCATGAACTTCTAGCTTAAGTCGATCCACTAGCTAATGTCTATCTAGACAATCATCCTATGGGGGCACATAGGTAAGGGATAAGGAGATTGCTTCTAGAAACCTGACATCTACTAACGAGAGAGCTTCTATCTCAATATCCTCTTGGTGCTAAGCATAAATCCCACAAAATAGTCATTTCTTACTTGTTCTTATTATCCATGGAAAGGCACGTCATCTTGCCAATCCAAGCTAAGTCATAATCCATGGAAAGGTATCATATAATAAACAATCCAAGCTAAGTCATTAGGATAGCTCTTAATCTTTGATTCAATTAGGTGAGAAGACCTTTCAACCTTAGAACCCTTTATTATGTGAGAAAATCTTTCACATCATGCTTTCATGTGTTTATGAGAACAATCCTTTCAACAACACAACAACAATATCATCATTGATACTTTACCCTCAAAGCATCCTTAAAACAATTGTATAAATTTCATAAGAACATGCATAATTCCATAATTTACCTTTCAAGGCTCAAAACCCACTTCCAATCATCAACATTGAGAAAACATATGTTAGTTATGCATTTCATCATAAATTCATGAAATTCAATCAATACATGCTTAATTTCATAAAACTCTTCCTTTAAAATCAAAATCCCACATCATAGGATTCTTAAGTTGAAAACATAGGGATTACATAGGTTCATGGGGAAATCATCATAAAATCATATTATTTCATCAATTCATGCATAAGAGATCATAATTCAATTATTTAAATCAATAATCAAAAGAACCCATGATAATTGAAGAAAACCCTAACTAAATTGGGGATTTCGAACTTTGAAAAAAGAGTAATTTGGGAACTCCATGAATGGAAGGAATCTATGGATAAAAATTACCATACCACAAAGCCAAATGCCTATCTTCGATGGTGAAAATGGAGGGTTGCCTTGAAACCCTAGGTTGAACCCTTCTTCTTCTTCAAGTTTCTAGAGAGAGAAATATTTTGGAGAGGAAATTGATCTTCTTTTGTGATTTTGGAAAAATGACTTGAATGGGTTGAATTTGGGGGTTAAAATACTTATATAGGGGTCTTAGACATAAGAAAAACGACGTAGTATAGGAATAAAATAATTAGGAAAAGACCCAACTGCAACTAAACTTAACTGCTAAAACTCGACCCACGGCCACTAGTCGATGGACCGTGGACAGACCGACGGTCCATCCTGCACTGTCGTCGATGGTTGTCCGAAACATGCTTTTGGGGGGGTCTGGACCATGGACCCTCGACCACGGATCGTGGTCCCACCAACGGTCCGTTGGTTTGGGCCGTGGTTCCAACTGCTTGAACCAAATTTGGGTGTCCTTCCACGGGCCACACCTACGGTCCATGGTCCCATCCACGGGCCATGGGTGTCCCTCGTGGTTGGCTCCTGCACATTCCTAAAAACTTTTATGTTGCCCTTTTCGAATCTGGGGTGTTACACTTCATGATATGATGTTTTGAACATGCTTTAGCTTGGAAATGATGTTTCCTCCTCGGATATGTGCATTATGTAATTGCATGCATGTCGGGTTGTTAGGTTAAGTTCCTACCCTCCTTATGATGTCTTAAATCTCATTCGAGGATGAATGATTCTAAGGGGGAGATAGTGTAACACCTCGTATTTGAGAAGACAAGTAAATTTCCATTTTCAGAAGTCTAGTTCCAGTTTCTACGGTGCCATCCACGACCCGTGGAACGACCCACGGACCGTAGATGAGGTCTAGTTTCAGTTGACAGTTGGGTTTTTCCAAAAAGGGGTCTAGATCCACGGCCAGGATCGATGAATCGTTGTTGGTCCCATGGTTCGTGGTTGAGGTCGGTCGACCAAGGCCTCAACTTATGATTTCTGATGCCAAACGACAAACGAACAGGATGGACCATCGGTTGAACCACGGTCCGTAGGTCGTCCCTGTCGTTTGGGTCAGTAGGTAAATTGTTAGGGGCTTTTGGGTCTTTTCCTAATTAGTCTAGCCTAATACAATATCGTTTTACCCTTCACCAAAACCCCTATATAAGTGTTTTATCTCAAAAATTTCCCAATTGAAAATTATTCTCTCAAATTTACAAAAGAAGAACAAGTCTTAGTCTCAAATATTTCTCCCTCTAGAAAGCTTCTTGAAGAAGGGTCCAAGCTAGAGTTTACAAGTCAATTCTCCAATTCCACCATTGAAACTAAGAAATTGGCATTAAGGTATGATATTTTTCATCCATGGATTCCTTCCATTCATGGAGTTCTCAAATTCTCCTGTTTCCAAAGATAGAAATTCCCAATTGAGTTAGGGTTTTCTTCTATGTTGTGGGTTCTCTTAATTATTGATTTAATTGATTGATCTATGATCTTTTATGTATGAATTGATTTAATCTCATGTTTTTATGATGATCCCCTATGAACCCATGTAATTCTCATGTCTTCCATGTTATGATCACAAAATATGGGTTTTGGATTTTGAAAGAACATTATATGAAATCAAGCATGAATCGATAGAATTACATGATTTTATGATGAATTTCCATGAACCCATGTCTAAATCATCTTTTCTAGATATTGATGCATGAATGTGGGTTTGAACTATGAAAGGTGAATTATAGAACTATGCATGTTCTTATGAAATTAATGTAAATGTCTTAAGGATGCTTTTAGAGTGAAGTATCAATGATTATGTTGTTATTGTGTTGTTGAATGGATTTCTCATACACACATGAAAGCATGATTGTGAAAGGTTTTCTCACATAATAAGGGTTCTTAGGGTTGAAAGGTATTCTCACCTAAAATAAACTAATGTTAAGAAACTATGCTAATGTTGAGACAAGAGGCGATTACCCATGCTCTCTAATTGAATTACAAGAGGTGATTGCCCATGTCACATTATGTAAGGAAAAGAGTCTATTACCCATGTTCCTTTAAGAGCTAAGATGAACTATGAACAAGAACTATTCCGTGGAAGTTAAGCTTAGAACCGAGTGGACAAGTGACGATTACCCATGTCCCATAATTATGTGCCAACATAGGATTGTCTAGATAGACATTAGCTAGTGGATCCACATAAGCTAGAAGTTCATGGTCCTTACCTTGGCAAGTAAGACAACTCTTTTCGGTGTGGGAGACACCAGATTCCATGATGATAGCTCTCATGGTCTTACATGTTGGTTAAGGCTAATTCCCACAAGTAAGTTATGATGAACTAAGGTTACTTCAAGGAAGTATCTCATGCATGTTTTAGATGATGTTGGAAATCTAAATGATGTAAATGACCCAATTCAATTGGGTGGTGTTGGTGCAATACGTGTACCTCCAACTGAAGGGAACGTTGTTTTTCATATCACTAGCACAATGCTTCAGCTCCTACAACTGAAAGGATTATATGGAGGACTGGCTCACAAAGACCCCCATGAGCATATTTGGAACTTCATGGATGTTTGTGGTCCATTCTCATTCAAGAACATATCACAAGAATCAGTCTGTCTCAGGTTGTTTCCTTTCTCTTTGATGGGTGAAGCTACCAAATAGTTATCTGAGTTACCAAGGGACTCCATCACCTCTTGGGATGAGCTTATTACAGCTTTCCAAGTGAGATTCTTTCCTCATCGAAGATGATGACCCTCAGAGATAGCATCCAAGGTTTAAAGCGCTTGGAAGGTGAGACAATCCACGAGACGTGCTAAGATTTAAGAAGTTGGTGCTTCAATACCTAACTCATGAACTTCCAAACGATGTGCTGTTGCAATTATTCTATAGGAGTCTTGATTCGATGAACAAAGGAGTTGCTGATCAACTTATTCTCGATGGTAATATGCAACAACCCTATGAAGTAGCGTCTCAGCTCCTTGATTGCATGACCAAGATCAATAGAGCATGGTACACTCGTGAGGACTAAGTGTCTCCTCTCACTTTTAGAATGACTAAAGAGCAGATCGAAAATGATCAAGATAGAGACCAAAACATGGCCAAAATGATGACCCAGTTGGATATCCTGGCGAATAATGTGATGGGTAGTGGTGCAAAGAGTATTAATGTTGTGGGTGTTGGTTGATTAAGCCCCGATGAAGCACATTTTGAAGCGCTATATAATGAGGAAGTGAACTTCCTCACAAATCAAGGAGGAGGATTTCAGTTAAATTAGCCAAGGCCGGGTGGAAATCAAGGTTTGAATAGAGATGAGGGCTGGAAAGACCAAGACAAAGGTTAGCGTGAGCACAACGCCACTTGGAAGGAGAGAGAGGGTGACAAGGACAGGTACGTCCCACCCCATGAGCGTCAAAAGCCCAAGGAGTCAGAAGGTGATCGTACAGAAGATATACTCTCACGCATTCTCAACAAGGTCGAAGGTTCAGACAAAATGTTGAAAGAGATGAAGGAGGACGTCTCAACTCTCAATCAGACAGTGACTTCTCACTCAGTCTCTATCAAGTAGCTAGAAAATCAAATGGGTCAAATCTCGACCCATCTAAATCCAAGACCAAAAGGAGGGTTGCCTAGTGATACAATGGCAAACCCCAAAAATGAAGCTTAAATTGGTATTTTTGTTGTGCCACGATGTTAAATAAGAGCTTCTTGGGAGGCATCCCAAGTATTTGATATTTTTAATGTTTGTTTGTGAATAACGGGTGTTGATTCTGCAAGTTGAAAAGTGAAAAGTATTGGAAAACATGTAATTTGGCGAGCAAAAGTCCAGTCGGCGATCCCCGACTTGGACCGCCGTTGGAACCACCTAGCTTGAAGAAGAACTCTGTAAAACTCGGCGAGCTAAAAGCTTAGTCGGCGAGCCCGACCTAGACCACCGTTTGAACCCCTAAATTGTTGGGAGTCCTGTAAAACTCGGCAGGGTAAAATATCAAAATACATTAACTTTATTAACATTTCAACTCCCGTACCCTCTCACCCGACTTTAAATCTTTCATATTTTCTTGTTTGTTACTCTCGTATCGTGTGAAATCTTTGCTTGGATTGTGGAACTTTGCTGCCTAGCATTACAATCTATCATTTTCTGCATAAAAGGTTGGTTTTCCGAATCCCAAACTCCATATGTGGTTGATCTTGAATCCAAATCGGTAAATTATTGTTGATTTTTGTTGGGTAGCATGGTTTAATCGTTGTTTAATTGATGGGTTGCCCGTATCGAAAAGAATTTCTGCCTAATTGTTAGAAATTGATCGATTCCTGTGCCTTTGCTTGTTAAATTTGTGTTTAATTCGTTGGGTTGCGATAAAAATATGTTGGGTCTAGCGGGGTGAAGTTTGAGTAACCCCTGATTGTGTTAAATGGCGTAGTTTTCCCAATGATGGAGTGTTTGACGTCATTCTTAAGGGAAAAAGACGTCAAATGGCCAATATTGGCCAAATCGGGGAAAGTCTGAGTACCCCGAGGGCATGGGTAGTATGGGTATGACCTTAATTTCATAGTGTAGGTGTTTAATTTTATTTTCGTGGGATGCGGGTTGGATTTTGAAGTTAGGGGTTGAAAACTGGCACGTTGGGCCATTTGGCAAGCTGAGTCGAGCTCACTGAACCGTTCGGCGGTTCGCCAAAGTCCTCTTAGATCACCTTTAATTTCTTCAAATTGTTGAATTTGAGGTCTGTAACTTTCGGCGATATGCATGTGATCACCAAGTTCACTCGGCAACTCACCGAAAGTCCTTCTTGACCGCCCTTCTGCGTCTCTAATCCCTAAAATACGCTGTAACTTTCGGTGGACTACTTCTAGTTGATCGATTGGTGTCGGCGATTTGCCGAATGGCCCTGATCACCACCGACATGTCTTGAGTTTTGAAATTTTTTGAGCTGGTACTTTCGGCGAGCCCGATCTGGCTCGCCAAAGTAACTCGGCGACTCGCCGAACGGTTCGGCAAGCCTTTCTGCAGCATATTTTTTGTATTTGTCTGGCAACTTTTTCTAATATTTTTCTATGATGTTTGCAGAAATGGCTAGACCCAAACTGTCCGAAAGAGACATGCCGGCCCGCAAGCGGGCACGTGGAGTGGTTATTGATGAGGGTGCAGCTGCATCTAGAGAACAGGAAGCCAAACTCCCTACAAAGGGAGGAAAAGGCAAAGGAAAGGGCAAGGCGCCCGTGGTTGAGACACAGGATTACAGCTCCGACAGTGAGGGGTGTACAAGACTCACCTCACCACATCCAAGGCAATGTATGATCAGTCTAGGATCTCGGTACCTCAGACTACTCCTCCCCCTCCAGCTGCAGTTCCAGGACAGACGGTGGTCCCAGCGCCACCAGTACAGGGTCCTTCTCCCCGGTCTCTCAACAGACTAAAGGCCGAGGGATTGAGGACTATTCTTGCGAAGAAGAGATTGTCCACAGTTGTTGTGCTGGAGAGGCATCCAGAAATATGGAACACTCTTAAGTTCCATAAGTTTGAGATTTTCATCAAAACCTAGGGCACCTACATTCCAAATTGGGTCTGAGAGTTTTATTCGGCCTATGGTGAGCTGGTTCCTAAGGGGAAGAAAAAGGCCTGCATGTTCCAACCGGTTGTTTCTGTCATTGTTCGAGGCAAGAAGGTGAAGTGCGACAGCTCTGACATTAACGTTGTTCTGTGGTGCACTTATCATTTCGTGCACTAGTACATCCATCTAATCCAGAGAAAGACATAAGAGGACCTAAAGGGTTGGTTGGCACCTCTATAATCTGATACCACCCCGAGATGAATAGAGGCAGGTCTGCCCATAGAAAAGAAGGATCTCAATATGGTAGCTCGGTACTGGTTCGGGTTCATCAGCAGCACGATTATGCGATCTAAATTTGAATCCATTATTAGACACCCCAAGGCTGCATGTTTAGGCTCTATCATCTCTCACCAGAAGCTGAATCTAGGGATGTTGATTGAGCAGAAGATGGTGATGAGGGCCAAACAAAGACAGACCTCACTCCCATTCCCGGTGTTGATCACCGAGCTGTGTAGATTGGCTCGTGTACCTAGAGATGAGAAGACAGATGTGGAGGTGACACCTACCTCCTCAACTGACATCCGACGTATTGAGGTCGAGTACCAGAAGGATAAGGCTGAAAGAAGGAGAGCAGCTCCGGTAGACACTTTCCTGGAGGTTGATGTTGCTATGATACATAAATAGGCAATCATGCCTAATCAGGCCAGTGGGCCCTCAGTTACACCTATACCCCCTTCTTTAGAGACTCTGGATACTTCTGCTGCTCCCCCGCCTCCTAGATATGCTGTCGGCTGTTTCCAGACCTCTGATCACCCAGGCGATGTTGTATAAGATAGGGCATCTAGCCCAGTCTGTTGATACGTATGCCTCCCGTCTAGAGGCCACAGTTCCTGGGATAATCAAGAGAGATATTGCTGCTGCACTGATGCCTCTCAGAGCTTCGATTGATGCCCTTACAGTAAGAGTAGAGGTATGTGAGAGAGGATAGGGTGCTGCTGAGGTGGTGATGGCCCTGAAGGCCGATATTATTGGGTTGAGGAAGGATGTGGATCAGCTGAAGTCCACCGATTTTACCTCACTATTTGGGACGGTGGAAATCCCAGATGACCCGAGTGCAGATATTCCAGCCTGTTCGGATGTGCCTCTGCCTAACACTGGAGATGAGATTAGAGCTGACGATGTTAGTGCTAACTTTGAGGCTGAGATGGATGAGGAGCAGCTTGGTGATCGAGAGGAGGTTGTGTATGATAATTTGGCAGACTTGGAGGGCGCTATGTATGAGACAACAAGGCAGGCCTCTCTGAGAGATACTACTAGGGTGGGCTCCACTAGGGAGAAGGCTGATGAAACACCATGCACTGATGCCCAGTCTGAGAGTGTGACCCCGGGAAAAGATGCCCAGACAGATGGAGTGGCGAACATGGAGACTTCGCCCCAGGCTTAGCCTGGCAGGATGACTTTTCCCCTCCCTCTCTGTTTCTTTTTATACACTGTTTTTGATTTAGTTGCATTTGAGGACAACTACTTATTTTGTTGGGTGGGGTAAGGTATTTTCATGCCTACCTCTTGTGACTATTTTGTGAATATTAAGCTTATTGGTTTTGATATATATCTTGGTTGTTGAATTGTGTTGTGGATGTTCTTAGCTTGTGGCCCATTGTTTTGATTGAAAATGGTTTTGAACCAAATTTAAAAATTTTATCACCTCCTTTGTGTGTGATTGTGGTTGTTCTTGTGGAAATTTGAGTGTCGGTTGTGGTCAATACCGATCACTTAGATAGTGCTCCTAATCGAACAAAATGAATGTGCAGCTACGATGAGGCATGTGAAGTTACATAGGAAATATGTGAACTTTTAGCATCTCGTTTTGACTAGTCGGTTGTCGAATGAGTCTCTTTTGATGAACATTACACGTTAGCTAGAAAGTGTGGAGTCTTATTTGATAATTGTATCACTGCCTTGTGTGGTGAGATTACCTTGAACATTGTGCATGATGACACCTAAAATTTGCCCCGTTGGTCCGATTGTTTGAGTGAGGCAAGCGATAGACATGATCTTAGGAAATTTTTTTAAAGAGTGAAGCCTATTTGCCAATGTACCTCTTTTGTGGGCATCCTTGTGAGAAGTGTAAATCTTGTTTTGGCACCCATTGAGCCTTACTTTATTCCTCCACCAACAATTTTCATGAAGTATGGTTTGTTTGAATAGCCAACTTAGGCCAAAAGCCTAAGTTGGGGGTGTGGTGAAAGAGAAGGAAAGTCAAGAAGTTAGAAATATTCCCCCTAGTTGGATTGTTTGGAAAAATAATGGAACCCCTCCATATAAAAAAAATAAGAGAAAAATAAATGAAAAAGAAGGAGAAAAAAAAAAGACTAAAAAAGAGAAAATGTTGTGAAATGAAGTAATGATAATAGCAAAAGAAATGGGGTATCCGGTGATTCTTGTCTAGTTGAAAAATGAGGTGCTTTATGATCATGTTTGAATGAGGAAGAAAAGGAGAAAATGATTTTCAAGCCATAATTCATGAAGGTAGAAGCCACTAAGCCAACATTTCCATACCTTTACACTCAACCTCATTACAAGCCTTAAAAAGACCTTTTTGATCTTGAGTGAGTTGAAACGAATGTTGATTGGAAAATAAGGGCAAGCCTATGGGTGGAGTCATGCATGTGTTCATCTTTGTGATTGTGAGAGTTGTACATGATTCCGAGACTTTAAATTTTTGAGAAATTTGGTGTGAATATGGAATCATCTTTGTTGTGAGGGTATTTTAATACCTTTGTTGAGCTTGAACTCTCATTTGAAGCAAGCATTGTGAGCTTGAGTACTCTTGATGATGCTGAGTCACAATTTGAAACTTTTAGTGCACAAGTGATCATTGTATGAGTAGTTTGAACCTTCTTGTGTGCATTTATGTTGAGACTTATGCAGCACTGTTTGCAGAAATCCTTGTTGAACTGATTGATCTTGAGTTTTACTTGAGGACAAGCAAAAGTTTATTTTGGGGGTGTTGATGAGTTCGAGATTTGGACTCATTTGGGCTTTGTTTTGATAGTATAAGTCTCCTCAAATGCCTATTATATACTCTAAACTGATGTTAAAGTTTTGATTTGCAGCTATAGAGGCTAAGGAGCAAGGCAAGGACATGACCGAACAAAAAGGAGCTGAAAAGCTGAAGAAGTGAAAAAAAAAGAGATCCTGATGATCGCCAAGACAACTCGGCGAACCACTGAGTGGCTCTTTAGCTCGCCCAAAGTTCCAACATGCCAGCCCTGGGGAAGAACCAAGTTGGCAACAGAAATGGGCATTCGTCGAATCGCCGATCGGTTCCGCGATAACAAATTGGATCGCCCAAAGTTACAAGACCTGAAATGCTGAAGTCCCATGCAAAATGGTGATGGAAGAGGACAATCGGCGGATCGCCGATCCACTCAGCGAGGAGCGACTTAATACGCCGAGTGGACTCTCAGGCCAAAATGCAGGCGACTATAAATTAGATTTCTGAAAGAATATTTATCATCCAGACTTGAGTCCAAAGACAATTCTGATTCCGAAGCTTAGTTTTAGACCTTTCTTTGATTTTTTTTCTAGTTTTCATTGTAATTTGGAGGATTGCAATTGGGTTTTTGACATTACTCAAACTGGACCATTGGAAAGACTTGAGGATATTCACCGAGATCATGGCGAATGTATTTGGTAATCATTTCTCTATTTTTATGATGTGTAGCTAAAACCCTAATTCTTGGGGTGTGATCAGGTGATTATGGGTTAAATTAGCTTATTGGTATTGCTAATTACTGATTTTAATGCTTAATTGAAATGGGTTTAATTGTTAGATTTGTTATAATCTAAGAATTGTAGTTGCAAATGCAATTCAAACTTAGAATTCTGGGCTTGCTTGAAAAAGAGATGTTAGAATCAAAGCTTTCAATTGATGATTGTAGTTATCGGGTTGATTTGGGTTTAGCTCGAAAGAGTAAATTCTAGTCTCTATTCTACCTATCTATCTTGAGAGAGTGGATAAATTAAGGTGTGCACTATTCTTATTTGCTTAGCTTGTTGATGTTCGAAAGAAATCAGTTGATTCATGGTAGTTGTTCGAGAGAAAAATATCACCCTTATAGTCTAGCCTACCCATTGATATTTAGCTGATTTTTAGTAAATTCAACTACCCATATAGCGAAATTTGCCTATAATCGATCACATCCCGATAATTCTTCCTTATTATTGATATTTCTTCTGTTTTGCTTGTGTTGTAGCTGATAGTTAACAATCCAAACTCCCCCATCTGACATTCGTTGTCACCTCTTAGATTTCTTCGTATGATTTTGATAAATTCCATTCCTATAATCGAATAGATGACTTTTAAACTTCATAACTGAATTTTAGACACGTACCGCTCCCTGTGTGTTTGACCCAACTCTTCGTTGGGTTTTATACTGATTAATGATCGTTTACACCTAGAATTGGATGAGGTGTACTTGAGACGTTTCTTATCAATAAGCCCATGGCTCTGCGTGTTTGGGGAGCCTGAATTTTTCAAAAAAACTACATGAGGACCTCCGTAATGAGTTCGGAGAGGATTATGTATAGTCCCGCAATTTTATTCACGCATATTTTTGTATTTACAAGCCAACTTTTAGAAGTTACCCAACTTACTCCTCTTTTCGTATGTATAAGCCCAAGGATCTGGCGATTTTAAGAACCCAAAACTTTTTTTCTGAACAAAACTATATAAGGACCTCTGTAATGAGCTGGGGATGCATAACATACGGTCCCACCATTTTTTTACACATATTTTGGCATTTACAAGACAAATTTTATGAATTATCTGACTTTTGCCATTTTCATGTGTAATAGCCCATGGATCTGGTTCCTTTGGGGCACCCAATTTTTTTTTGAAAAACTACAGGAGTACCTTTGTTATGAGTTAGGGAAGCTTCATGTATTATCTCACCATTTGTAATGCATATTTTTGTATTTACGATTTAACTTTAAAGAATTACCCAACCTTTTTCATTTTTCGAGTGTATTAGCCACTGGATCTTGCGTCTTTGGGCACCTGAAAATTGTTTCCAAAAAAACTAAATAAGGACCTCGGTAATGAGTTAGGGGAGAATTACGTATAGGTCCACCATTTTTTAACGCATATTTTAGCATTTACGAGCCAACTTTTAGGAATTACCCGACTTTCACCATTTTTCATGTGTATTAGTCAATGTATTTAACGCCTTTTGGGCACCTGAAATGTTTTTCTGAAAAAAATTATATGAGGACCTCTGTAATGATTTGGGATGCATTACATATAGTTTCGCCATTTTTCATGCATATTTTTGCATTTATGAGCCAACTTTTAGGAATTTCCAAACTTTCACCTTTTTTCGTGAGTATTATCCCATGGATCTGGATGCTTTGGGGCACCTGCAGTTTTTTTCTGAACACACTATATGAGGACCTCCGTATTGAGTTGGGGAAGCGTTATGTATAGTCATGTAATTTTTTTCACTCATATTTTTTCATTAACGATCTCACTTTTAGAAATAACCCGACTTTCATAATTTTTCATGTATATTAGCCCATGGATCTGGCGCCTTTGCGGAACCCTAATTTTTTTTCTGAAAATACTATAAGAGGTCCTCCGTAATTAGTTGGGGAAGCATTACGTATAGTCCCGTCATTTTTTCATTCATATTTTTTCATTTACGAGCCAATTTTAAGGAACTACCCAATTTTCATCATTTTTCGTATGTATAAGACCATGGATCTAGCGCCTTTGGGGCACCTAGAATTTTTTCTGATGACCTCTATAATGAGTAGGGGAGCATTACGTATAGTCCCGCCATCTTTTTACGCATAATTTTACATTTACGAGCCAACTTTTAGAAATTACCAACTTTCATCATTTTTCTTGTGTATTAGCCCATGGATCTGGTGCCTTTGGGGCACAAGAATTTTTTTCTACAAAAGTTATATGATGAGCTCCGTAATGAGTTGAAGATTCATTACGTATAGTCCCACAATTTGTTTCATGCATATTTCATCTTTACGACCAAACTTTTAGAAACTACCCAACTTTTGCAGTTTTTTGTGTGTATTTGCCCATGGATCTCGAGCATTTGGGCCACCCAAAATTTTTTTCTGAAATAACTATATATGGACCTCTGTATTGAGTTGAGGAAGAATTACGTATAGTCCTACAATTTTTTCCACTCATATTTTTGCATTTATGAGGCAACTTTTAGAAATTACCTAACTTTTGTTATTTTTCGTTTGTATAAGCTCATAGATCAGGCGCCTTTGGGGCACCTGAAAGTTTTTTCTGAAAAACTTATAGTAGGACCTCTGCTATGAGTTGAGGAAGTATTAATTATAGTCACGCTATTTATTTCTCGCATTTTTTTGCATTTACGAGCCAATTTTTGGAATTACCAACTTTCGCCATTTTTCACGTGTATTAGCCAATGACTCTGGCGCCTTTGGCGCACTTGAATTATTTTTCCTGAAAAAACTATATGAGGACCGTTGTAATGAGTCTGGAAGTATTAGATATAGTCCCGCCATTTTTTTCACGATTTTTTTTTTTGAGCCAACTTTTGGGAATTACCCGTTTTTCGTGTGTACTTTCCTATAGATGTGGCGCCTTAGGGGAACTTGATATTTTTTAATAAAAGAAACAATATGAGAACCTCCACAATGAGTTGGGGAAGCATAACGTAGAGTCCCACCGTTTTTCACGTATTTTGTGCATTTGCGAGCCAACCTTTAGGAATTAACTAATTTTCTTGATTTTTCATGTGTATTAGCCTATGGATCTAACGCCTTTGAGACACACAAAATTCTTTTCTGAAAAAACTATATGAGGACCTCCGTAATGAGTTGGGGAATCTTTACGTATAGTCCTGTTGTTTTGTTCACGCATAGTTTCGCATTTACGAGCAAACTTTTAGGAATTACCCGACTTTCACCTTTTTTCGTGTGTATTAGCCCATGGATCTGGCTACTTTAAGACACCTAAATTTTTTTTCTGAAAAATCTATATGAGGATCTCTGTAATTATTTGGGGAAGCATTATATATAGTCCCGCCATTTTTTTTCAAGCATATTTTCACATTTATGAGCAAACTTTTAAGAATTACCTAATTTCACAAATTTTCGTGTATATTAGCCCACCAATCTGGCATCTTTAGGGCACTCGGATTTTTTTCTGAAAAAATTGTATGAGCACCTCCGTAGTTAGTTGGGGAAGCAATATGTACAGTCCCATCATTTTTTTACGCATATTTTGCATTTACGAGCCAAGTTTTAGGAATTACCTGACTTTTTTGGTATTTCGTTTGTATTAGCCCATGAATCTGGGGTCTTTGGGGAATCCAAATTGTTTTTCTGAAAAAACTGTATGAAGACCTCTATAATGAGTTGGGGAAGCATTACATATAGTCTCATTTTTCACGCATATTTTTTCTTTTACGAGGAACCTTTTACGAATTACACCACTTTTCTTTGTTATCGTGCATATTAGCCCATGAATCTAGCGCCTTTTGGGCACCCAAATTTTTTTTCTGAAAAATCTATATTAGGACCTTGTAATAAGTTGGGGAAGCATTTCGTATAAGCTCGTCATTTCTTACACACATATTTTTACATTTACGAGCTAACTTTTAGGAATTAACCGACTTTTGTTGTTATTCGTGTGTATTAGCCCATGGATTTAACGCCTAGGGGGCACCAAAAAAATTTATTTGAAAAAACTATATTAGGACCTTCGTAATGATTTTGGGAAGGATTACGTATAGTATCACCATTTTTTCTGGCATATTTTTGCATTTTCAATCCAAATTTTAGGAATTACCTAACCTTTGACGTATTTCGTGTGTATTTGCTCATGGATTTGGCGCCTTGGGGGTACCCAAAAAAATTCTCTGAAAACCCCAAAGAGGACTTCTATGAAGAGTTGGAGAAGCATCACATATTGTCCAGTTATTTTTTTCATGCATATTTTTGAATTTTCGGGCCAACTTTTGGGAATTACCCGACTTTCACTATTTTCGTGTGTACTAGCCTATAGATGTAGTGCCTTAGGGACACCTGCAATTTTTTCCTGAATAAACTATATGAGGACCTCCAGAATGAGCTAGGGAAGTATAACCTATAGTCCTACCATTTTTTCACACACATTTTTTAATTTACGAGACAACTTTTAAGAATTATCCTATTTCTTGATTTTTCATGTGTATTAACCCATGGATCTGGCACCTTTGGGGCACCCATAAATCTTTTCTGAAAAAACTATATGAGGACTTCTGTAATGAGTTGGGGAAGAATTACGTATAGTCTTGCCATTTTATCTTGCATGTTTTCGCATTTACAAGCCAACTTTTAGTAATTACCCTACTTTCATCATTTTTCATGTGTATTAGCACATGGATCTGGCGCGTTAGGGACACCCAAAATTCTCTTTTGAAAAAACTATGTGAGGACCACCGTAATGAGTTGGGGAAATATTACGTATAGTGCCACCATATATTTTTACATTTACAATCCAACATTTATAAATTACCTGACTTTATCCATTTTTGTGTATAAACCCATGGATCTAGCGCCTTAAGGGCACTTGAATTTTTTTTCTGAAAAAACTATATAAGAACATACATAACGTGTTGGAAAACCATTACGTATAATCCTGCAGTCTTTTTCACCCAAATTTTTAAATTTACTATCCAACTTTTAAAAATTAAGTGACTTTCACCATTTTTCGTGTGTATTAGCCCATTGATCTGGCGCCTTTGGTGCACCCAGAATGTATTCCTAAAAAACTATATGAAGACCTCGTAAATGAGTTGAGGAGTAATTAAGTATAGTCCCACCATTTGTTTCACGCATATTTTCGCTTTTACTAGCTAACTTGTAGGAATTTCCCGACTTTCGTCGTTTATCGTGCGTATTAGCCCATGGATCTGGCGCCTAAGGGCAACCCAAATTTTTTTTACCTCCGAAATGAGTTAGAAAAGCATTATGTATAGTCCCGCCAATTTTTTCACGCAAATTTTCACATTTTTGAGACAACTTTTAGGAATTACCTGACTTTCTTTGTTTTTTGTGTGTATTAGCCCATGGATCTAACGCCTTTACGGCACCCTAAACTTTTTTCTGAAAAACTATATGAGGATTTTCATAATAAATTGGGGAAACATTACGTATAGTCTTGCCATTTTAACGCATATTTTCACATTTACGAGCCTACTTTTAGGAATTACCCAACTTTCATAATTTTTTGTGAATATTAGCCCATGGATCTGGCGCCTTTTGGCCACCTGGATATTTTTTTCTAATGAAGACCTCCTTAATGATTTAGGGAAGCGTTGCGTATAAAATCATTTTTTTTCACGCATATCTTCGCATTTACGAGGTAAATTTTAGGACTTACCCGACTTCCATCATTTTTCGTGTGCATTAGCCCATGGATAAGGCACCTTTGGGAAGCCAAAATGTTTTTCAGAAAAAACTATATGAGTACCTCTGTAATGAGTTAAGGAAGCATTACGTATAGCTCCGCTGTTTGAATTTGTCATCTAGAAGGAAGTGGTTAAGAGGTTGATAATTTATGACCAATCAAAGTTTACCTCTTGCTTGTTCAGCTGGTTTGTTGATGTAGAAATCTTCGCAGGACCACTGAGAGTCAGATGGCTCAATTAGTCTGTATTCCAAAAGTTCGTCACATTCCTTCTTAGTAAGCTGTAGATGTTCTGGGTTCATCCCTGAGTGGCTTGCTCTTTTAGGGTGGATGTTTTCATTCCTCTTGAATGGGAGTCTGATGAAGAATTCTGCATTTAACCATAAAGGCTTATCATGCTTCTTCATGAACTCTCTGTGGGAATCAGCACATTATTCATCCACCAGCTGACTCTTGATATTCTTGACTCGATCATTCTCAGTGATCGGAAATAGCCTTGTAGTTGTTGTAGAGGGTTTAAACTTGTCCCTGAAGGATATCCCTTGTGTCTTTACCTTGAGTCGATCATTGAGCTGCTTGTAGATATCAAATCCAATTATGAGATCCGTCCCTGGGATATTAGTGCCAAGTAACTTGGTCCTGAACTGTACACCAGGGTAGAATTCTATTGTGATAGGATTATTTGTGATTACCCTAGTTGTGAGGATTCCTTTAGAGGCCGTATTGAAATTTTGAAAGTGTGGAATCAATTGCTCCTTTGGAAGGACAGAAGGGTTGAGCATTGATGCAGCTGCTCCTGTATCCATGAAAATGATTACCTGGATAGGTCTATCCAGTTGGCTGGATAGATTGCAAGCGGGACATGAGGAATCTCAATGCCTGAGATGACATTGACTTCCTTTTCCTTCAAATCAGATGTCTGAAATAGAACATCGTTCAGTTGAGATTCAGGACCATGGGAAATAGGAGTCACTTCTGGTGGCTCTTCAGCTACCAATATATCATCCTTAATGGCGCAAATGCTAGTATGTCCTACTGCATCGGCCAATAACATGGCAACTCTCTTTGCTTTTCTAGAGTATAGACAATCTCTTGTAAGGTGTGAGTTCTTCCAGCAAATGAAGCATATCCTTTCTTTTTTCTTTTTGGATCGCCTATTTGAGGGAGATTCATCCTCTGGCGGATTGGGTCGTTCAGTTGAGGTAGATTCTTCCTCTCTTAGTTTAGCCATTCTTGCCTCTCGGGATTGCGTGTGGCATTTGCTTCTTCTTCTATTCCTTTTCTGGCGTTTGGTGAGCTGAGGTGGCTCATCAACATCTAATATTGTACCACATTCTTCAGTGAGGTCAATAAGTGTGATACTGGATTCACGATATTCATCTAAAGATGAATTACTTTGTTGTTCAACAGCATCTGAATTACTTTGTTGTTCGACAACATTATAGAACTCTTCATTTCCTGACAAAGATTCCTCTATATGAAGATTAGAATCTGGATGATCATCTTTATCTAGGCTGCAGAGTTGTGAAACTTCTTGATCAAAGTGGATCAAGTCGTTATCTAGGATGCTCCTTTCATGGTGGACCCCACTATCATCAGGAAGATCATGTTTAATCAGGTTGTGGTCTTCAGGTAACCTATCGTACTTAGATACCTCTAAGTCAACATGTTGAATAGATGGATCCGGGTCTAAGTAGACAAGGTCCCCAGATGGGGCTATGCGACTTGGGATTGGTACGACCTTGCTGTCTGTCCTGCTATGAAGATCCATTTTCCTCTTTGATTTGAGTAGCGCTGCTTCAGTCTTCTTTTACGCCGTAGCTGCGTCCTTTCGATCCCTAACAAATTTGGCAATGTCAAACTTGTTCTCATCTGGTATAGGGGAGAATGACAAAGGCATATGTGAATGATCATTGAAAATGGAGAAATGGTTATCTTGTCTCAGTATGGAGTATGTCTGTGGAGACAAAGGAAATGAGGTAGGGAGAGGGATTGGGTGCTCAACTTATTCAATCCTACAATATTTCAGTTCCAGGATTCGATCACTTATAAAGTCCATCTCTTTACGTTGATGATCGAAAAATTGGAAGAGTGATGACACTTGTGGGAGCTTATCAAGCCAGATAAGTTGCAATCTTTGTTCTAGTGCTTTGATAAGCCCAGCATTTTGGACAAATGTATCTATCAATTTATTATCTTTCGTAGCTAGCTTGACTAGAGTAGGAGTAATACTCTTGATAGAATGACTCTTGGTGGAGAACAATCTATTTTGGCTCATGATATCATTTGATTGCCAATTAGATGTTTCCTCTATGTTGCCTGTAGGCATAGCTTCTCAAAATTTTAGGATAACTCTCTTTTGTCGTATTTTTGGAGCATGGCTTAGATTATCCTTTTCAAAAGTGGAGTATGAGGGGAGATTGTATGTGTGACTGGGGCTCATTGGAGATATCATGAATAATGGATGAGCCTCTTCATCTTTTGGAGTACCATTTTGAGTGGGTAAAACTTACTCATTTTGGGGTACGAAAAAGGAATTCATATTTTCCAGGACGTCTTAGAGAACTAATAGTTTGATCTCCATCATCAAGTTTTCTTTTGAATTCCTTTTCAGAGTTTCCGCACTGTTTCCCGCTTTTGCTTCTATCAGCATCATCCAAGTCCATCTTCTTGGCATCCTTTGCAGTCACAGTCTATGTTCCATGGAGTATGCCCTGAGAAGGAGCAAGTGAACCATTGTACACCACGTCCATCTTGATCGAATTATCTAATCCAATCATGTTCACACTTAAAGCCACTTAGAAACCAAGATATAATATATGGGTCCTTATCCTCAGGAATATTATAATGAGATTGGTGCATATGGACAGTGAAGACAATTTGGTTTGGCCTTTCGTGGGGAGAGTGACTAAGTATGTCATTTTTTGGCATGGTCAACTTTGGTTCATCAAAGAAGAGATGTTGAGGATGGACTCTCAACTTCTCATATTTCGTGACCCATGCATCAGGAAGAACTTTGACAAGCTCTTTCCTAGGTATTTGCCTTGGAATCTGGGTACACTGAGTGGTTCCATTGGTGGCATCTACATTTAGAAATAAAGCATCTTGGCCACCTGGAAGGGATAGGTCCATCGCATGGTTTTGGACTCTCCAAGCCAGCTGATAATTAAGAGTAGCCTGTATGGCATCTCTAGCTTGAGGAGCTCCATGTATTTGGACATGTATCTTCAACGCCTCCGCCAGATACGGATGTTGTAGGGACATGTTGAAGTTTGGGAATATCGTAACAAAGACAGTGCCTACGTTGAGAGTTATTTCCGACGTACCCAAGTTTGCATGCTGGTATTCGTAGTATCTATTATCCAGAAGGGAAAGACGCGCCACGACAGGCTGGCCTTTTCTTCCGTGATATGTAAATACAACTCTAACAACACCAAAATGGATATGGGTAGAACCCAGGCTTGAATATCCTTCCTCCATCAACCAATCGAAACCATGTTTCTTCTTGTACGACTACTTCTTGTCGAGGCTTCGTTTGGATGATCTGCTGAAGTAGCTATTGCATTGGATGATCCTGCCATATTGTGATCTCATTGTTCTTTAGGAACGTTCAGTCTGATGCTAGTAATGGCCTGAGTAACTTTGTCTCTTGTTATCTCTCATGGGACTTGATATTATTTTACTGCGTGTCAGACTTTCTCCTAGTGGGGGTGGTTGTCCGTGTAGTTCCATCGAGCCAATTCTTTTGGTCATATTTCTTTTGGGATACACCGATTTTGTTGGAGGATAATTCATTGAGCTTCGTGATAATCATCTTCTAAGGACAAAATCGAGACGGGAAACATCTAATAGAAGGAAATATGTGGTCTAGCATAGACCTAATTTTTTATTATCTTCACCTCATGGTGCAACATGAATATCTTAACCTCGTAGGAATTTTTAAAGCAATGAACCCACCAAATTCGTTGTTGGAACCACAGTAGAAATTTATGTAGGGCTGGTTGGATTCTATCAAAATCCCTAAACAAGTTGCACTTTTACTGCATAAAGATGTAATGCTGGTGACATAAGTACCAGAATAACCATAGGAGTTCTTTGGGGAAATCATCTTCCAATAGAATGAACACATGACATTATGGATACTCCGGGTGGACCCCAAAAGTATTGTGGATAGATCCTCCATACTTCTTGAATACCTGGAGTTCATAATTTATCGTTCGTTCTATCATATTTGACGGATCAAAAGGGTCCCCAAATTGTGTGAATACTTCCGGTGGATACTCCGCCATCTCATCTGGGTTTATCCTTGGCTTTTTAAACATAAAGATAGTATTGGTGGGATTTCCTATACTTTCTTCTTCACCGGATATTTGGAATAACTTCGAGATTGAAGTATATGGCTTAAATTGTTGTCTGAAAACTATTCCCTTAGTTCTTATCTCAAGTCGATCATTGAGTTGTGTGTAGATGTCGAACCCAATGATGAGATCTCTTTCTGGAACAGCTGAACCAAGGAGTTTGGTCCGAAATTGTAACCCAGGGAAGAACTCAATTATGATCGGATGTTTTGTCATAAGCTTGGTCCTAAGGATTTCCATTGATGGTGTACTAAAATTCTTGAAATGAGAAATCCATTAGTCATCAGGTAGAAGTGCTGGGTTAAGAATGGATGATGCGACTCCTGTATCCATAAGTGCAATGACTTGCACAGCTTTATCCCATTTTGAAGAGTAGATAGCCAATCGAACATGAGGTGTATCAACTTCTCGAGGGAAGTCAATCATTACTTCCTTTGCATTGGATATTTAAAACAGGTTGTGGCCCTGATCATCATCAATATCAGTATCATCGCCAGTCATCTCATAGACATCTATTGACATTAGAGTTTCACCCGTTGGTTCATCCTCCAGTGAAAATACCGATTCAAGGTCGTCATCTCTGATGAGATATATTATGGTATGATCGGCTATGTCATCAAAGAGATGGAGGGTCTTGACAGATCTTTTAGATTGAGGGCAATTCTTCGCAAAGTGTCCAGGTTTGTTGCAAATAAAACACCGATCATTTTTCTTTTAATTGCCTGGACTTCTTCTCCTGAAAAACCTAGTGCGCCTGGTCATCCTAGATTGATTATCAGGTGGCCTAGGTACCTTGAACCTTCGATATTGCTTCACAGTTTTTCATCTTGCTCGATGACTTGAGCAAGGGCAATCAGACTTGGTGACAAGATCACTTCGACTGCATGCCTTATCAAGAGCTAGATTATTTTGGATGATCTATTTCAGAACAAATCTCTTTGTGCAGATACTATCCAGGGCTTGAAAGATAGCTTGCTTGATATAGCCAATATGTGGGATAGTTATAGATTTGAACCTATCCTCAATGATTGTCATTGCATCTCCTGCTAACATCATTAGCAATGATGACACAAAAGCTTGATTCAAGCTGAAATCTCCACCAAGCTCAAAGTAGATTATTGACATCTTTTGGAAATGCATATTAATGATATCTCTATCAAATGATATAGACTTCATTTCGAAGAGTTGTCTCCGCTACTTTTCACGTCTTTGACCGGTATCTCCACAAAAGACTTCTAGAAGTATGTTATAATTTATAGCGAAGTCTTGGGATGTTAGGAAGAAGTTCCTATCCGCAACACCTATTGAGGTCCACCAATTCCTGAGAATGCCAGAGAACCTTGAAGTAAATTCTGATAGTATCATGTACTTTTCCCGCTCGACTAGATTCTTTGTAACCATCCAAGTATATAAATCTTGGATCCTTTGAGGCCATGCAGCGACCTTAACATCGTCGAGAGTAAAAGTATGAAACCTAGTTCCAACATCTTTGGGAATTGTATTCGTTGGTTCTGGTCTCCATTCCATGATAGGATCATCTGTCATGCCGTCTTGGTCATCATCTAATTCAGAGACGTCTGGTTCCTTGTGATGATTCATGAAGATGAGTGGATAGTTCTCTTCATCAGATTCTAGTGAAGATTCAGCAATTTCCTCAACATATTCATGGGAATCAGTGGAAGATTCGCTATCTTCGATATATCGAGCTAAGGGAAAATTATCTTCAGGCTCATGCTCCAAATCAATGTCATCAAGATGCTCTATATTAAAGTCATCAAGATGTTCATCGCATCTGAGGTAATCGTCAATGGCATTGAGATAATCATCGGTTGGACAATCATCTTTCAAAGAGTAAAGCTCTGGAACAAGCTAGTCGTTCATACCCAAGATAGGGTCTGAAAAACCATGTGTTTGGAAAAATCAGTCTTCGCCATTAGTGATATCCGGTACGTGGGCATCCCATTCCTTTTCTGAATCTGATTTGTCATGATCTGAGATGGTCAAGTCTTCAACGAATGGACTCAAATCTGCAAAGATAGAGTCGTCATTTGGGGCCTTGTAACTTGAGATCATCATAGCTCCAGGGTCCGCACCCTTTTTGCGTTTGGACTTTGCTTGTGCTTCTTCAGCTCGCTTTTGAGCAGACATTGCATCTTTTCTATCCCACACTAGTTTGGCTATGTCAAACTCATGTTCCTCTTTATGTGGTTTAGCCGCACTAATTGAGAAAGCCGGTTCCAGCGGAGAGTATCATTGTGAGCACATAGAGAATGGGGTAGACCTTTTGGGAGAGGATTGACCTCTCCTAGGTTCAGGGTTACCATATCTCAATAGCTGGATGTGCTCTTTGATTGAGTCTACGTCACTTCATTGTTGTTCAATAAAGTGGTCGAGCGACGTTCCTGGGGGACATATATCGAACTATATTGTTTGCAACCTTTTTTTTTAATGCTTTGATTAGTCTGATATGTTGAGTTGACGTTTGGTCTATCTTTTTCTCCAGCAGACTCATTTTATCATGAAGCTTGATTTGTGAATGATCAACGCCCCTGATGGACTGTCCGATACTGGTCAACGATCTATTTTGGCACATATCATTTTCAGATTGCCAATTGAGTGTTGCTTCTATGTCGGTTGCGGGCATATGTTCTCCCGATGGTAGGATAACTTTCTTTTGTGGTATTTTTGGAGCGTGGATCAGGTTATCTTTTTTGAATGTTTGATAATCGGGGAAATCATATGTGTGATTGGAGCTTGCAGAGGATAGCATAAACATCATTTTTGGTGCAGGCTCTTTTTGGGAGGTCTTATTCTTTGATGGAGTAGATAAAGCTGGCCAATCCTGGTGTTTATGTGAAACAAGAAAATATTGATATTCCTCTTCATCCGATTTGGATCTATTGTATGAATACTCATCATCATCTTCAGACCCGTAGTAATCATCTTCACATTCCGGGCAGTCACAATCAATATCCCATGTAATATGTCCTGTGAAAGAACACTTATACCAAAATACGCCACGACCATCATGATTGAATTATCTTATCCAATCAATATCATTTCCAAAAAAACTCGGATATGGATTCAGGGTCCTGATAGTCTGTTTTATCAAGACTATCTTAAGGCTGGTACATATGCATAGAGAAGGCAGTTTTATGGACTTTTTTCAAGTGGGTGTGGTCAAAGGATATAGCGACTCTGTTATCGGATTTCTTGGAGAAATTAGGCTCAGTGGACTGGATAGGTTGAGGATGGTCTCTTCACTTCTCATAATTGGTGACCATTGAATCAGGAAGAACTTTAACAAGCTCTTCTCTAGATAATTGCCTTGGGATCTGGGTATACTGAGTGGTTCCATTGGTGGCATCTACATTTAGAAACAAAGCATCTGGGCCACCTGGAAGGGATAGGTCCATCGCATGGTTTTGGACTTTCCGAACCAGCTGATACTGAAGAGTAGCCTGTATGGCATCTCTAGCTTGAGGAACTCCGAGTATTTGGACCTGTATCTTCAACCCCTCCATCAGATACGGATCTTGTAGGGACATGTTGAAGTTTGGGAATGTCGTAACAAAGACAGGCGTTGTGTTGAAAGTTATTTCTGACGTACCTAAGTTTGCATGCTGGTATTCGTAGTATCTAGTAACCAGAAGAGAAAGACGCGCCATGACGGGCTGGCCTTTTTTTCAGTGATATGTCAATACAACTCTAACAGCATCAAAATGGATATGGGTAAAACCCAGGCTTTTCGACTGTCGGGGAAAATCCTCTAGCAACTGCAAAGTGATGAACTGTTCTTCTTGATTTGCAAGAATAGGGTGCTGATCAAGTTTTGACGCAGCAACATATTCCTTGATTCCTTTGGGCTTTTATTGAACCAAGGAGCGGATTTTTATCCAAGGATTACAGGACTTTTTTACAAAGGCAGAATATGTGTTTAACAGAGGAAGATATGTGGACGATATTTTATTTTCTGGGGGTAACACATCTACTTCATAAAGGTAGTCGTATTTACACGACAACGTTTTACTCAGAGTAGGAGACATGTTTACCTTTGCTAAGGATTTACATGAACTAGACGCAGATTTACAAGAAGTTGAAGACGATAGTAAAGACTCAGACATATATTTGTTCTAGAATCTAGGAAAAGACACAAATTATTTGTTCTAAAGTCTAAGGAAAACTCACGACAAATAATATATACAGAAAAGACTATGGACAGACCTTGTAACTACAAACATTTAAAAGACTATGACAAAATATACAGGGTTCTAAACTATATGAAGATAGTATACACAAAGTTTATGACTACACATGCTTTTATGACTAATGACTCTAATAAAATTAAAAGACTGAGTAAATTAAAGTTGGCGGTAACAACCTGAGAAATAGACCTTATGGGAAACATTGGTGCTCTCTCCGGAGAGGACGGTCTGGCTCTGATACCAAATAAGGGAGTACATAGGCCGTGTGTACGAGAAGCAACACATGGTGCAATATTCATGTCAAGCTTTAGACGTCAGATGGCACCGGACAATAATCATGACTAGATCGCAAGTCAGTAGCTTTCTATGTAAACTTTAGGCGTTCACGTCCATATAGGCAACATGCCATGCAACATCCTCAAGATACTACTATCATAAGTCTTAGGCTACACAACCATCCAAAACTCCACGAGATTCCCACCACAATAGCTACCTTACTTTTAAGCAGTAAACCGTAAAGTAGATAATACAACTTTTCTTGACAAAATATGGGTTTTTCATGGCTCTCCTGGCCTATAACGCCCTTCAACAGTCTGGGAACAAGTTCTATTCTACTGTTACCATCTTACGTACTTAGTTATTTCCAGAAGGCTATTGTAATTAGAACAAGCGATGGAATGGTAAACTTACTATGTAGTTGTATCAAGATGATTTTGATAAACTCAGAAAGCCATTAAAATCACTTACATTAAAACTTGCCGGATATTGAAGCCATTGAGATAACAAACAAGCATACTTGCCGAGTGTTTTCTCTTACCCCGTTCTTTCAACTACCTACAAGACCAAACTTTCCATCCCCCCAAGAAAGAAGAACAAGAGAGAGGTTTAGCCAAAAATCTTTTTATTCATACTAGAAAATATACAAAAGTGTAGTAAAACTAAAGATATTTTCTAAGAAAAACTCTTAAGACTCTAAGCTATGACTCTTGTTTTCTTTCTAATCTATTCTAATCTACTAAGACTTGGCCTGCCTTTTATAGGAGAAGGTGGCCTAATACAAAGAAACATAAATTAAAGACCTTATCTTACATGGCACACTATTCTAGTAATAGATAAGCCCTATCCTATCAAAAAATGGTAAACCATTATCCGGACTTACTATCTTTATCTAATATAATAAAAGACAAAAAAAATTATTCAAACCGGGACCCACTTAACATGTGAAGGAGCCTACTAAAACAAAACAAATAAAACAAACTAAATTGTTGGCATGTGACAACACGTGCAAGCTGGTGGGTGAGCAGCTTGTAGAAGACTCTAAGCAGGTGTGTAAGCTACTTATAGAAATCTGTCAAGCAGGTGGATAAGCTATTTGTATGCGACATCAAAGTAGGTGGATAAGCTACTTGTAGGAAGCTTGCAAGAAGGTGGATAAGCAACTTATTGACAAACTTTTCAAGGAATTCTTTTGATGAACTTTGCTAGGAAGTTTAACAGCAAACCTTGGCGGGTAAGTGGTAATTTCTTGCACATGTCATCGAGGGTCATTCGATTATGCAGAGGTTGAAGGTGTTGAAAATGATCTTGAATATCCTTCTTTAATCCACCAATCGTCATCATGTTTGGTCTGAGGTTGCAAAAGCTTAGCGACAGGTTTTTTCTGTTCCTTGTTCGGGCTCAGTTGTGAATCTTCTTGAAAATGTCTCAGGCCTTGACAAGAAATCTGCCATGATATCTTCGTTTCCTTTGAGATACTTCACTTGAAATTTATTAGGAGAGAACCATTGTTCCCATCGAAGGATCTGGGGGTTCGGGATGATCTTTTGGTTTATATTGATCATCTTTGGGAAAGCTCTCATATCCATTTCAATTAGAAATTATGTATGGATTAGGAAGAAGTTAAACTTTTTCATTCAATTTTTGATAGCTAGAATTTCTTTGATTGTGGAATGATAATGTTGTTCTGCATCCTTAAACTTTCCACTGGCATATCGATATATTTTGAGCTGGCCATCTTTTTCATCTAAAAGGATAGCACTCCAGTATTCATTACTAGCATCAGTCTACAATATCTTCAAACCATCAGAAGGAATATGGAGGGTTTTGACCTCCTTGGATATGTCTTTGATTTTGCGGACTGCATCATCTTGGTTTTTTCCCCAAGATGGAGCCTTTTTAAAAAAAAAAATTGTAAGTGGAGAAATTTACGTAGAGACATCTGAGATAAAATTTGAAACGTAATTTATCACACCAACAAATTGCTGGAGTTATTTGACCGTGAAGTTAGTATCAGGGTATTTGACACCTCGCAAATGTGTGGCCCTGGGATATATGCTCCATGAGCGAAATGCATTACTAAGAAGTCTATTTCATCCTTCACAAGAATCATTTTCTTCTCAGATAGCATGATGACATATTGCTTCACTAATTCATGGAATTTGTGAAGAATGCCAAAGTGTTCCTCCATTGTATCATTAAATAATATGATATCATCATTGTATACTAGTGATGTGTGGAGTATTGGCTGGTAAATCTTAATCATGGCCTTTTGGGAAAGAGAAGAGACTGGTTTAAGTCCAAACGTCATAAGTTTCCACTGGTAATGGTGGTCAGGTATGCAGAAACCAATTTTGGACCTATCTTCTGGGTGGATACCCAATTGCTAGAAGCCTGATTTAAGATCAAACTTAGAGAAGTATTTGGCTTTGGCTAAGTGTTAAAATAGGGTCAGCTTATTTGGAATGGGGAATTTGTCATCTCAAAAGAAGTGGTTAAGAGGTTGATAATTGATGACCAATCGAAGTTTACCTCTTGGTTGTTCAGCTCGTTTGTTGACGTAGAAAGCTTCACAGGACCACTGAGAGTCAGATGGCTCAATTAGTCTGTATTCTAAAAGTTCGTCACATTCTTTCTTAGCAAGCTGTAGATGTTCCGGGTTCATCTGTGAGTGGTTTGCACCTGTAGGGTTGATGTTTTCATTCCTCTTGAATAGAAATCTGATGAAGAATTCTTCATTTAACCATAAAGGCTTATCATGCTTCTTCATGAAATCTTTGTGGGAATCAGCACATGATTCTTCCACCAGCTGACTCTTGATATTCTTGACTCGTTCATCCTCAGTGATTGGAAATAGCCTTGTATTTATTTTATATGGTTTAAACTTGTCCCTGAAGGATATACCTTGTGTATTTACCTTGAGTCGATCATTGAGCTGCTTGTAGATATCAAATCCAATTATGAGATCCGTCTCAGGGATAATAGAGCCAATTAACTTGGTCCTGAATTTTACACCTGGGAAGAATTCTATTGTGATAGGATTCTTTGTGATTACCCTAGTTGTGAGGATTCCTTTAGAGGATGTATTAAAATTTTGAAAGTGTGGAATCCATTGATTCTTTGGAAGGACAGTAGGGTTGAGAATTGATGCACCATCTCCTGTATCCATGAAAGAGATTACCTGGATAGGTATATCCCATTTGGCTGGATAGATTACAAGTTGGACATGAGGAGTCTCAATGCCTGAGATGACATAGACTTCATTTTCTTTCAAATCAGATGTCTGAAATAGAACATTCTTCAGTTGAGATTCAGGACCATGGGAAATAGGAGTCACGTATGATGGCTATTCAACAACTAATATATCATCCTTAATGGCGCAGATGCTAGTATGTTCTACTGCATCGGCCAAGAGCTGGGCAGCTCTATTTGCTTTTCTACAGTATTGACAATCTCTTGTAAGGTGTGAGTTCTTCCAGCAAATGAAGCATATCCTTTATTTTTTATTTTTGGATCGCCTATTTGAGGGAGATTCATCCTCTGGCGGATTAGGTCGTTCAGTTACGGTAGATTTTTCCTCTCTTAGCTTAGCCATTCTTGCCTTTCGGGCTTGCCTGTGGCATTTGCTTCTTCTTTTATTCTTTGCTGGCATTTGGTGAGCTGAGGTGGCTCATCAACATCTAAGTTTGTACCACATTCTTCAGTGAGGTCAATATGTGTGATACTGGATTCACGATATTCATCCAAAGATGAATTACTTTATTGTTCAACAGCATCTGAATTACTTTGTTGCTCGACAACATCATAGAACTCTTCATTTCCTGAAAAAGATTCTTCTATACAGAGATTATAGTCTAGATGATCATTGTGCCCATCGAAGGATCTAGGGGTTCGGGATGATCTTTGGGTTTATCTGGATCATCTTTTGGAAAGCTCTCATATCCATTTCAATTAGAAATTTTGTATGGATTAGGAAGAAGTTAAACTTCTTAATTCAATTTTTGACAGCTAGAATTTCTTTGAATGTGGAATTATAATGTTGTTCTGCATCCTTAAACATTCCACTGGCATATCCACATATTTTGCGCTGGCCATCTTTTTCTTCTAAAAGGATAGCACTCCAGTATTCATTACTAGCATCAGTCTACAATATCTTCAAACCATCAGAAGGAATATGGAGCGTTTTGACCTCCTTGGATATGTCTTCGATTTTACGGACTGCATCATCTTTGTCTTTTCCCCAAGTTGGAGCCTTCTTTGTTAACATATTCGCAAGTGGAGAAATGTACGTAGAGACATCTGGGATAAAATCTCGATTGTAATTTATCACACCAAGAAATTGCTGGAGTTGTTTGACCGTGAAGTTAGTATCAGGGAATTTGATCAACTCCTCGCAAATGTGTGGCCCTGGGATATATGCTCCATGAGGGAAATGCATTCCTAAGAAGTCTATTTCATCCTTCACAAGAATCATTTTCTTCTCATATAGCATGATGCCATATTGCTTCACTAATTCATGGAATTTGTGAAGAGTGCCAAAGTGTTCCTCCATTGTGTCACTAAATAATAAGATATCATCAATGTATACTAGTGATGTGTGATGTATTGGATGGAAATCTTAATCATGGCCTTTTTGAAAAGAGAAGGGGCTGGTTTGCGTCCAAACGGCATAACTTTCCACTGGTAATGGTGGTCAGGTATGCAGAAACCAGTTTTGGACTTATCTTCTGGGTGGATACCCAATTGCCAGAAGCCTGATTTAAGATCAAACTTAGAGAAGTATTTGGCTTTGGCTAAGTGTGAAAACCGGGTCAGCTTATTTGGAATGGGGAATTTGTCATCTAGTAGGAAGTGGTTAAAAGGTTGATAATTGATGACCAATCGAAGTTTACCTATTTCTTGTTCAGCTCATTTTTTGACGTAGAAAGTTTCACAGGACCACTGAGAGTCAAATTGTTCAATTAGTCCGTATTTCAAAAGTTTGTCACATTCCTTCTTAGCAAGCTGTGGATGTTCCGGGTTCATCCATGAGTGGCATGCTCTTGTAGGGTTGATGTTTTCCTTCCTCTTGAATGGGAGTCTGATGAAGAATTCTTCATTTAACCATAAAGTCTTATCATGCTTCTTCATGAACTCTCTGCGGGAATCCGCACATGATTCTTCCACCAACTCACTCTTGATATTCTTGACTCGTTCATTCTCAGTGATTGGAAATAGCCTTGTAGTTATTGTATATGGTTTAAACTTATCCCTGAAGGCTATACCTTATGTCTTTACCTTGAGTCGATCAATGAGATGCTTGTATATATCAAATCCAATTATGAGATCCATCCCTGGGATAATAGAGCCAAGTAACTTGGTCCAGAATTGTACACCTGGGAAGAATTTTATTGTGATAGGATTTTTTATGATTACCCTAGTTGTGAGGATTCCTTTAGAGGCTGTATTGAAATTTTTAAAGTGTGGAATCCATTGCTCCTTTGGAAGGACAGTAGGGTTGAGCATTGATGCAGCTACTCATGTATACATGAAAGCGATTACCTGTATAGGTCTATCCCATTTGGCTGGATAGATTTCAAGTGGGACATGAGGAGCCTCAATGCCTGAGATGACATTGACTTCCATTTACTTCAAATCAGATGTCTGAAATAGAACATCCTTCAGTTGAGATTCAGGACCATTGAAAATAGGAGTCACTTCTGGTGGCTCTTCAGCAGCAAATATATCATCCTTAATAGCACAGATTCTAGTACGTCGGAAATGGACTCTCAACTTCTGATATTTCATGACCCATGCGTCAGGAAGAACTTTGACAAGCTCTTTCCTAGGTATTTGCCTTGGAATCTGGGTAAACTAAGTGGTTCCATTGGTGGCATCTACATATTGAAACAAAGCATCTTGGCCACCTGGAAGGGATAGGTCCATCACATGGTTTTGGACTTTCCAAGCCAGCTGATAATGAAGAGTAGCCTGTATGGCATCTCTAGCTTGAGGAGCTCCAAGTATTTGGACCTGTATCTTCAACATCTTCGTCAGATACGGATCTTGTAGGGACATGTTGAAGTTTGGGAATATCGTATCAAAGACAGTCCCTGCGTTGAGAGTTATTTCCGACGTACCCAAGTTTGGATGTTGGTATTCGTAGTACCTAGTATCCAGAAGGGAAAGACGCACCACGACGAGCTGGCCTTTTCTTCCGTGATATATCAATGCAACTCTAACAGCACCAAAATGGATATGGGTAAAACCCAGGTTTTTCCACTGTCGGGGAAAATCCTCTGGCATCTGCAAAGTGATGATCTGTTCTTCTTGATTTGCAAGAATAGGGTGTTGATCAAGTTTTGATGCAACAACGTATTCCTTCATTCCTTTGGGCTTTTGTTGAACCAAGGAGCGGATTTGCATCCAAGGATTACAGGACTTTTTTAGAAACGCAGAATATGGGTTTAACAGAGGTAGATATGTGGACAATATTTTATTTTCTAGGGTAACACATCTACTTCATAAAGGTAGTCGTATTTACAGGACAACCTCTTATTCGGAGTAGGAGACATGTTTACCTTTGCTAAGGATTTACATGAAATAGACGCAGACGGGAATGACGAAGATTTACAAGAAGTCGAAGACGATGGTAAAGACTCTGACATAGACATATTTTTGTACTTTTTTGACAATAAAGACTCAGACATAAATTTGTTCTAAAATCTAAGAAAAGACACAAATTATTTGTTCTAAAGTCTAAGGAAAACTCACGACAATTGATATATACAGAAAAGACTATGGACAGACCTTGTAACTACAAAGGTTTAAAAGACTATAACAAAATATAAAAGGTTCTAAACTATATGAAGAGAGTATGCACAAAGTTTAAGACTACACACGTTTTTATGACTAATGACTCTAATAAAAGTAAAATACTGAATAAATTAAAGTTGGCGGTAACAACACGAGAAATAGACCTTATGGAAAACCTTGCTCCTTCCTCCGGAGAGGACGGTCTAGCTCTGATACCAAATAAGGGAGTAGATAGGCCGAGGGCAAGAGAAGCAACACATGGTGCAATATTCATGTGAAGCTTGAGACGTCAAATGGAACCGGATATCTATCAACTAAGACTTGGCCTGCCTTTTATAGGAGAAGGTGGCCTAATACAACCAAACCTATATTAAAAACCTTATCTTACATGTCACACTATTCTAGTAATAGATAAGCCTTATCCTATCTAAAAATAGTAAACCATTATCCAGACTTACTATCTTTATCTAATATAATAAAATACAACAAACTTTATTCAAACTGGGCCCCACTTAACATGTGAAGGAGCCAACTAAAACAAAAGAAATAAAACAAACTAAATTGTTGGCATGTGACAGCACGTGCAAGCTGGTGGATGAGCAGCTTGTAGAAGACACCAAGCAGGTGTGTAAGCTACTTGTAGATATTTCTCAAGCATGTGGATAAGCTACTTGTATGCAACATCAAAGTAGGTGGATAAGCGACTTGTAGGAAGCTTGCAAGCAGGTGGATAAGCAGCTTATTGGCAAGCCTTTCTAGGAAGTTTTGTGAAAACTTTGCTAGGAAGTTTAACAGTAAACCTTAGCGGGTAAGTGGTAATTCTTGCACATGTCATCGGGCGTCATTTGATCAAGCAGAGGTAGAAGGTGTTGAAGGTGGGGTTGAATATACTTCTTCCATCCACCAATCGAAACCATGTTTCTTCTTGTACAACTTCTTCTTTTCGAGGCTTTGTTTGGTCGATCTGGTGAAGTACTTATTTGCATTGGATGGTCCTTCCATATTGTGATCCAATCGTTGTGAAGGAACGTTCAGTCTTATGCTAGTAATGGCCTGAGCAACTTTATCTCTTGTTATCTCACATGGAACTTAATATTCCTTCACTGCTTGTCGGACTTTCTCCCAGTGAAGATGATTGTTCGTGTAGTTCCATCGAGCCTATTCTTTAGGCCATATTTCTTTTGGGATACACCAATTTTGTTGGAAGATAATTCGTTGAGCTTCATGATATTCATCTTCCAAATACAAAATAGAGATGGGAAACGTCAAATAGAAACAAATTTCTGGTCTAGCATGGACCTGATTGTTGCTAATCTTCACCTCACGGTGCAGCATGAATATCTTAAACTTGTAGGAATTATTGAAGTAATGAACCCACCAACTTCGTGGTCGGAACCATAGTAGAAATTTCTGTAGGGATGGTTGGATTCTATCAAAATCCCTAAACAAGTTGCACTTGAACTCCATAAAAATGTAATGCTGGTGACATAAGTACCAAAATAACCATAGGAGTTCTTGGGGGAAATCATCTGCCAATAGAATGAACACATGGCAATATGGATACTCCAGGTGGACTCCAAAAGGCTTGAGGATAGATCCTCCATACTTCTTGAATACCTGGAGTTCATAATATGTCATTCGTTCTATCATAATTGACGGATAAAAGGGGTCCCCAAATTGTGTGAATACTTCTGGTGGATACTCCGCCATCTAAGCTGGGTTGATCCTTGGCTTCTTAAGCATAAAAACAGTGTTGGCAGGATATCCTATACTTTCTTCTTCACCAGATATTAGGAACAACTTCGACATTGAAGTATATGGCTTGAAATGTTGTCTGAAAGCTATTCCCTTCGTTCTTATCTCAAGTCAATCCTTGAGTTGTGTGTAGATGTCGAACCCAATGATGAGATCTCTTCCTGGAACAGATGAACCAATGAGTTTGGTCTGAAATTGTAACCCAGGGAATAACTCAATTACGATCGGCTATTTTCTAATCATCTTGGTCATAAGGATTTCCTTTGATGGTGTACTAAAATTCTTGATATGAGAAATCCATTGGTCATCAGGTAGAACTGTTGGGTTAAGAATGTATGATGCAACTCCTGTATCCATAAGTGCAATGACTTGCACAACTTTATCCCATTTTGAAGAGTAGATAGCCCACTGAGCATGAGGTGTATCAACTTCTCGAGGGAAGTCCATCATTACTTCCTTTGCATTGGATATCTGAAACAGGTTGTGGCCTGGATCATCATCAATATCAGTATCATCACCAGCCATCTCATAGACATCTATTGAGAAAAGAGTTTCACCCGTTGATTCATCCTCCATTGAAAATACCGATCCAAGGTCGTCATCTCTACTGAGATATATTCCGGTATGATCGGCTATGTCATCAAAGAGTTGGAGGTCTTGACAGATCTTTTAGATTGAGGTCATCCTGGATTAATTATCAGGTGGCCTAGGTAGCTTGAACATTCGATATTTCTTGACAGTTTTTCATCTTTCTCGACGACTTGAGCAAGAGAAATCAGACTTGGTGAAAATATCACTTCGACTGCATGCCTTATCAACAACTGGATTATTTTGGACGATCTGTTTCAGAACAGATCTATTTGTACAGATACTATGCAGGGCATGGAAGATAGCTTGCCTGATGTAGCCAATATGTGGGATAGTTATAGATTTGAACCTATCCTCAATGATTGTCATTGCATGCCCTGCTAACATCTTTGGCAATGATGACACAAAAGCTTGCTTCAAGCTGGAATCTCCACCAAGCTCAAAGTATATTATTGCCATCTTTTGGAAATGGATATCAATGATATCTCTATCAAATGATAAACACTTCATTTCAAAGAGTTGTCTCTGCAGCTTTTCAGGTCTTTGACCGGTATCTCCACAAAAGACTTCTAGAAGTATGTTCAAATTTGTAGGAAAGTGTTGGGATGTTAGGAAGAAGTTCATATCCGCAACACCTATTGCGGTCCACCAATCCCTGAGAATGCCGGAGAACCTTGAAGTAAATTCTAATAGTATCATGTACTTTTCCCACTCGACTAGATTCTTTTTAACCATCCAAGTATAAAAATCGTGGATCCTTTGAGGCCATGCAGCGACCTTAACATTGTTGAGAGTAAAAGTACGAAACCTAGTTCCAACGTTTTTGGGAATCGTATTCGTTGGTTTTGGTCTCCTTTTCGGGATCGGATCATCCGTCATGTCGTTCGGGTCATCATCTACTTCAGATACATCTGGTTCTTTATGATGATTCATGAAGATGGGTGGATAGTCCTCTTCATCGGATTCTAGTGAAGATTCAGCAGTTTCCTCAACATATTCCTGGGAATCATCAACATATTCCTGGGAATCAGTGAAAGATTCGCTATCTTCGATATATCCAACTGATGGATAATTATCTTCAGTCTCATGCTCCAAATCAATGTCATCAAGATGCTCTAGGTTAAAGTCATCAAGATGTTCATCGCATCTGAGGTAATCGTCAATGGAACTTATATAATAATCGGTTAGACTATCATCTTTCAAATAGTAAAGCACTGGAACAACTTGGTCGTTCGTACCCAAGATAGGGTCTTAAAAACCATGTGTTTTGAAAAACCAGTCTTCGCCATTAGTGATGTCCTGTACGAGGGCATCCCATTTCTTTTATTAATCTGATTTTTCATGATCTGAGATCGTCAAGTCTTCAACGAATGGACTCAAATCTGCAAAGATAGAGTCTTCATTTGGGGCCTTGTAACTTGAGATCATCATAGCTCCAGGGTCCGCACCTTTTTTGCGTTTGGACCTTGCTTGTGCTTGTTCAACTCACTTTTGAGCAGCCATTACATATTTTCTCTCCCACACTAGTTTGGCTATGTCAAACTCAGGTTCCTCTTTATGTGGTTTAGCCGCACTAAATGAGAAAGACGGTTCCGGCGAAGAGTATCGTTGTGAGCACCTAGAGAATAGGGTAGACCTTGGGAGAGAGGATTGAGCTCTCCTAGGTTCAGGGTTACCATATCTCAATAGCTGGATTTGCTCTTTGATTGAGGGTACGTCACTTTTTGTTGTTCAATAAAGTGTCCGAGCGACGTTCCTTAGGGACATATATCGAACTGTATTGTTTGCAACCTTTTTTCTAATGCTTTGATTAGTCCGATATGTTGAGTTGACGTTTGGTCCATCTTTTTCTTTATCAGGCTCATTTTATCATGAAGCTTGACTTGTGAATGAGCAACGCCCCTGATAGACTATTTGATACTGGTCAACGCTCTATTTTGGCACATAGCATTTTCAAATTGCCAATTGAGTGTTGCTTTTATGTCGCTTGCGGGCATATATTTTCCCGATAGTAGGATAACTTTCTTTTGTAGTACTTATGGAGCGTGGATCAGGTTATCCTTTTCGAATGTTTGATAATCAGGGAAATCATATGTGTGACTGGAGCTTGCAGAGGATAACATAAACATCATTTTTGGTGCAGGCTCTTTTTGGGAGGTCTTATTCTTTGATGGAGTAGATAAAGCTGCCCAATCCTGGGGTTTATGTGAAACAAGGAATTCATATTCCTCTTCATCCCATTTGGCTCTATTGTATGAATACTCATCATCATCTGCTTCATCATCATCTTCAGACACGTAGTAATCATCTTCACATTCGGGGCAGTAACAATCAATATCCCATGGAATATGTCCTGTGAAAGGATACTTATACCAAAATATGCCACGACCATCATAATTGAATTCTCTTATCCAATCAAGATCATTTTCAAAAAACTCTGACATAGACATATTGTTGTAGTATTTTGACAATAATGACTCAGACATATATTTGTTCTAAAATCTAAGAAAAGACAAATTATTTGATCTAAAGTCTAAGGAAAACTCACGACAATTAATACATACAAACCTTGAAACTACAAACGATTAAAAGATCATAACAAAATATACAAGGTTCTAAACTATATAAAGAGAGTATGCACAAAGTTTATGACTACACACTCTTTTATGACTAATGACTCTAATAAAAGTAAAAGTCTGAATAAATTAAAGTTGGCGGTAACAACACGAGAAATAGACCTTATGGGAAACCTTGCTCCTTCCTCCGGAGAGAACGGTCTGGCTCTGATACCAAATAAGGGAGTAGATAGGCCGAGGGAACGAAAAGCAACACACGGTGTAATATTTATGTCATGCTTGAGACGTCAAATGGCACCAGACAATATTCATGACTAGCTCGCAACTCAATAGCATTCTATGTAAACTTTAGGCGTTCGCGACCATCTAGGCGGCATGCCATGCAACATCCTCAAGATACAACTATCACAAGTCTTAGGCTACACAGTCATCCAAAACTCCACGAGATTCCAACTACAATAGTTACCTTACAATCAAACTAGTCGGATATTGAAACCATTGAGATAACAAACAAGCATACTTGCCGAGTGTTTTTTCTTACCCCGTCCTTTCAACTACCTACCGGACCGAACTTTCCATCCACCCCAAGAGAGAAGAACAAGAGAGAGGTTTAGCCAACAATCTTTTTATTCATACTGGAAAATATACAAAAGTGTAGTAAAACTAAAGAGATTTTCTAAGAAAAACTATTAAGAGTTGGCCTGCCTTTTATAGGAGAAGGTGGCCTAATACAAACAAACCGAAATTAAAGACCGTATCTTACATGGCACACTATTCTAGTAATAGATTAGCCTTATCTTATCCAAAAATAGTAAACCATTTTCCGGACATACTAACTTTATCTAAGATAATAAAAGACAACAAATTTTATTCAAACCGGGCCCCACTTAACATGTGAAGGAGCCTACTAAAACAAAACAAAAAAAACAAACTAAATTGTTGGCATGTGACAGCACGTGCAAGCTGGTGGAGCTTGTAGAAGACTCCAAGTAGGTGTGTAAGCTACTTGTAGACATCTGTCAAGCAGGTTGATAAGCTACCTGTATGCAACATCAAAGTAGGTGGATAAGCTACTTGTATGAAGCTTGCAAGCAGGTGGATAAGCAGCTTATTGACAAACTTTTCTAGGAAGTCTTTTGATGAACTTTGCTAGGAAGTTTAACAGTAAACCTTGGCGATTAAGTGGTAATTTCTTGCACATGTCATCGGGCGTCATTCGATTATGCAGAGGTTGAAGGGGTTGAAGATGATCTTGAATATGCTTCGCCCATCCACCAATCCTCACCATGTTTGGTCTGAGGTCACAGAAGCTTAGCGGTCGGGTTTTTCTGTTCCTTGTCGGGTTTAGCTCGGAATCTTCTTGAAAATGTCTCAGGCCTTGACAAGAAATCTACCATGATATTGTCCTTTCCTTTGAAATGCTTCACTTAGAATTTATAATGAGAGAACCATTGTGCCCATTGAAGGATCTGGGGGTTTGGGATGATCTTTGGGTTTATGTGGATCATCTTTTGGAAAGCTCTCATATCCATTTCAATTAGCAATTATGTGTGGATTGTGAAGAAGTTAAACTTCTTAATTCAATTTTTGACAGCTAGAATTTCTTTGAATGTGGCATGATAATGTTGTTCTACATCCATAAACTTTCCACTGGCATATCCACATAATTTGAGCTGGCCATCTTTTTCTTCTAAAAGGATAGCACTACAGTATTCATTAATAACATCAGTCTGCAATATCTTCAAACCAGCAGAAGGAATATGGAGGGTTTTGACCTCCTTGGATATGTCTTTGATTTTGCGGACTACATCATCTTGGTCTTTTCCCCAAGCTGGAGCCTTATTTGTTAACGTTTTCGTAAGTGGAGAAATATACGTAGAGACATGGGATAAAATCTCGAACGTAATTTATCACACCAAGAAATTGCTGGAGTTGTTTGACCGTGAAGTTAGTATCACGGAATTTGATCAACTCTTCGCAAACGTGTGGCCCTGGGATATATGCTCCATGAGCGAAATGCATTCATAAGAAGTCTATTTCATCCTTCACAAGAATCATTTTCTTCTCAGATAGCATGACGCCATATTGCTTCACTAATTCATGGAATTTGTGAAGAATGCCAAAGTGTTCCTCCATTATATCACTAAATAATAGGATATCAACAATGTATACTAGCGATGTGTGGAGTATTGGCTGGAAAATCATATTCATGGCCTTTTGGAAAAGAGAAGGGTTTGGTTTGAGTCCAAACGGCATAACTTTCCATTGGTAATGGTGGTCAGGTATGCAGAAACTAGTTTTGTACTTATCTTCTGGGTGGATACCCAATTGCTAGAAGCCGTATTTAAGATCAAACATAGAGAAGTATTTGGCTTTGGGTAAGTGTGAAAATAGGGTCAGCTTATTTGAAATGGGGAATTTGTCATCTAGAAGGAAGTGGTTAAGAGGTTGATACTTGATGACCAATCAAAGTTTACCTCTTGCTTGTTCAGCTAGCTTGTTGACGTAGAAAGCTTCACAGGACCACTGAGAGTCAGATGGCTCAATTAATCTGCATTCCAAAAGTTACTCACATTACTTCTTAGCAAGCGGTAGATGTTCCGGGTTCATCCCTGAGTGGCTTGCTCTTGTAGGGTTGATGTTTTCATTCCTCTTGAATGGGAGTTTGATGAAGAATTCTTCATTTAACCATAAAGGCTTATCATGCTTCTTCATGAACTCTCAGTGGGAATAAACACATGATTCTTACACCAGCTGACTATTGATATTCTTGACTCGTTCATCCTCAGTGATTGGAAATAGCCTTGTAGTTGTTGTATATGGTTTAAACTTGTCCCTGAAGGCTATACCTTGTATCTTTACCTTTAGTCGATTATTGAGCTGCTTGTAGATATCAAATCCAATTATCAGATCCGTCCCTAGGATAATAGAGCCAAGTAACTTTGTCCTGAATTGTATACCTGGGAAGAATACTATTGTGATAGGATTCTTTGTGATTACCCTAGTTGTGAGGATTCCTTAAGAGGCTGTATTGATATTTTGAAAGTGTGGAATCCATTGCTCTTTTGGAAGGACAGTAGGGTTGAGCATTGATGCAGTTGCTCCTGTATCCGTGAAAGCGATTACTTGGATAGGTCTATCCCATTTGGCTGGATAGATTGCAAGTTGGACATGAGGAGTCTCAATGCCTGAGATGACATTGACTTCCTTTTCCTTCAAATTAGATGTCTGAAATAGAACATCCTTCAGCTGAGATTCAGGACCATGGGAAATAGGTGTCACTTCTGGTGGCTCTTTAGCAGCCAATATATCATCCTTATTAGTGCAGATGCTAGTATGTTCTACTGCATCGGCCAAGAGCTGGGCAGCTCTCTTTTCTTTTCTCGAGTATGGACAGTCTCTTGTAAGGTGTGAGTTCTTCCAGAAAATGAATCATATCCTTTCTTTTTTCTTTTTGAATCGCCAATTTGAGGGAGTTTCATCCTCTGGCGGATTAGGTTGTTCAGTTGAGGTAGATTTTTCCTCTCTTAGATTAGACATTCTTGCCTTTCAGGCTTTCCAGTGGCATTTGCTTCTTCTTCTATTCCTTTGCTGGCGTTTGGTGAGCTGAGGTGGCTTATCAACATCTAAGATTGTACCACATTCTTCAGTGAGGTGAATATTTGTGATACTGGATTCATGATATTCATCTAAAGATGAATTACTTTGTTGTTCAATAGCATCTGAATTAATTTGTTGCTCGACAACATCATAGAACTCTTCATTTCATGACAAAGATTCCTCTATACGAAGAGTAGAATCTAGATGATCATCTTTATCTAGGCTGTAGAGTTGTGAAACTTCTTGATCAAAGTGCATCAAGTCGTTATCTAGGATGCTCCTTTCGTGGTGGACCCCACTATCATCAGGAAGACCATGTTTAATCAGGTTGTGGTCTTCAGGTAACCTATCGTACTTGGATACCTCTAAGTCAACATGTTGAATAGATGGACCCGGGTCTAAGTAGACAAGGTCCCCAGATGGGGCTGTGCGACTTGAGATTGGTACGACCTTACTGTCTGTCCTGGTATGAAGATCTATTTTTCATTTTGATCATCGTGTTGCTGCTTCAATCTTCTTTTGGGCCGCAGCTGCGTCCTTTCGATCCCAAACAAATTTGGCAACGTCAAACTTGTTATCATCTGGTATAGGGGCGAATGACGAAGGCATATGTGAATGATTAGTTAAAATGGAGAAAGGGTTATCTTGTCTCAGTATGGAGTGTGTCTTTGGAGACAAAGGAAATTAGGTAGGGAGAGGGATTGGGTTCTCAACTGATTCAATCCTACCATATTTTAGTTCCAGGATTTGATAACTTATTAAGTCCATCTCTTTACGTTGATGATTGAAGAACTGGAAGAGTGATGACCTTTGTGGGCACTTATCAAGACAGATGAGTTGCATTCTTTGTTCTTGTGCTTTGATAAGCCCAGCATTTTGGACAGATGTATCTATCAATTTATTCTCCTTCGTAGGTAGCTTGACTTGAGTAGGAGTAATACTCTTAATAGAATGACTCTTGGTGGAGAACAACCTATTTTGGCTTATGATAACTTTGGATTGCCAATTTTATGTTTCCTCTATGTTACATGTAGGCATAGTTTCTCCCTCTTTTAAGATAACTATCTTTTGTGGTATTTTTGGAGCATGGCTTAGATTATCCTTTTCAAAAGTGGAGTATGAGGGGAGATTATATGTGTGACTGGGGCTCATTGGGGATATCATGAATAATGGATGAGCCTGTTCATCTTTTGGAGTACCATTTTGAGTGGGTAAAACTGACTCATTTTGGGTCATGTACGATACAAGGAATTCATATTTTCCAGGACGGCTTAGAGATCCAATAGTTGGATCTCCATCATCAAGTCTTCTTTTGAATTCCTTTAGAGAGTTTCCGCACTGTTTCCCGCTTTTGCTTCTGTCAGCATCATCCAAGTCACCTTCTTGGCATCCTTTATAGTCACAGTCTATGTTCCATGGAGTATGCCCTGTGAAGGGGAAAGTGAACCATTGTACACCACGTCCATCTTAATCGAATTGTCTAATCCAATCATGTTCACACTTAAAGCCACTTAGAAACCAAGATATAGTATATGGGTCCTTATCCTCATGATTATTAATATAAGATTGGTGCATATGGACAGGGAAAACTATTTGGTTTGGCCTTTTGTGGGGAGAGTGACTAAGTATGTCATTTTTTGGCATGGTCAACTTTGGTTCATCAAAGAAGATATGTTGAGGATGGACTCTCAACTTCTCATATTTCGTGACCCATGCGTCATGAAGAACTTTTACAAGCTCTTTCCTAGGTATTTCCCTTGGAATCTGGGTACACCGAGTCGTTCCATTTGTGGCATCTACATTTAGAAACGAAGTATCTTGGCCACCTGGAAGGGATAGGTCCATCGCATGGTTTTTGACTCACCAAGCCAGCTGATAATGAACAGTAGCCTGTATGGCATCTCTACCTTGAGGAGCTCCAAGTATTTGGAACTGTATCTTCAACGCCTCCGTCAGATACGGATCTTGTAGGGACATGTTGAAGTTTGGTCGTAACAAAGACAGTCCCTGCATTTAGTGTGATTTCCAATGTACCCAAGTTTGCGTGCTGGTATTCGTAGTATCTAGTATCCAGAAGGAAAAGACGTGCCATGAAGGGCTGGACTTTTCATCCGTGATAAATCAATGCAACTCTAACAGCACCAAAATGGATATGTGTAAAACCCAAGTTTTTCCACTGTTGGGGAAAATCCTCTGGCATCTGCAAACTGATGAACTATTCTTCTTGATTTTCAAGAATAGGGTGCTGATCAAGTTTTGACGCAGCAACATATTCCTTGACTCCTTGGGGCTTTTGTTGAACAAGGAGCGGATTTGCATCCAAGGATTACAGGACTTTTTAACAAAGGCATAATATGGGTTTAACAGAGGTAGATATGTGGACTATATTTTATTTTCTGGGGGTATCACATTTACTTCATAAAGGTAGTCGTATTTACACGACAACGGTTTACTCAGAGTAGGAGACATGTTTACCTTTGCTAAGGATTTACATGAACTAGACGCAAACGGAAAGGATGCAGATTTACAAGAAGTGGAAAACGATGGTAAAGACTCTGACATAGAAATATTTTTGTAGTTCTTGGACAATAAAGACTCAGACATATTTGTTCTAAAGTCTAAGGAAAACTCACGACAATTAATATATACAGAAAAGACTATGGACAAGCCTTGTAACTACAAACGTTTAAAATACTATGACAAAATATACAGGGTTCTAAACTATATTAAGAGGGTATACACAAAGTTTATGACTACACACGCTTTTATGACTAATGACTAATAAAAATAAAAGACTGAATAAATTAAAGTTAGCGGTAATAACATGAAAAATAGACATTATGGGAAACCTTGCTCCTCCCTCTGGAGAGGACGGTCTGGCTCTGATACAAAATAAGGGAGTAAATAGGCCGAGGGAAAGAGAAGCCACACACGGTGCAATATTCATGTCAAGCTTGAGACGTCAAATGGCACCGGACAATATTCATGACTAGCTAGCAACTCAATAGCTTTCTATGTAAGCTTTTAGACGTTCACGGCCATATAGGCGGCATGCCATGCATACAACTATCACAAGTCTTAGGCTACACAACCATCCAAAATTCCGCGAGATTCCAACCACTATAGCTACCTTACTTTTAAGTAGTAAACCGTACAGTAGATAATACAATTTTTCCCGACAAAACATGGGCTTTTCGCGGCCCTCCTAGCCTATAGCGCCCATCAACAGTCTAGGAACAAGTTCTATTCTACTGTTACCGTCTAACGTACTTAATTATTTCCAGAAGGCTAATGTAATTACAACAAGTGATGGAATGGTAAACTTACTATATAGTTGTATCAAGATGATTTTGATAAACTCAGAAAGCCATTGAAATCACTTACAGTCAAACTTGCCGGATATTGAAACCATTGAGATAACAAACAAGCATACTTGCCGAGTGTTTTCTCTTACCCTGTTCTTTCAACTAACTACCGGACCAAACTTTCCATCCCCCCAAGAGAGAAGAACAAGAGAGAGGTTTAGCCAACAATCTTTTAATTCATAACTGAAAATATACTAAAGTGTAGTAAAACTAAATAGATTTTCAAAGAAAAACTCTTAAGACTCGAAGCTATGACTCTTGTTTTTTTTCCTAATCTATTCCAATCTATCTATCAACTAAGACTTGGCTTGCATTCTATAGGGCAAAGGTGGCCTAATACAAACAAACCAAAATGAAAAACCTTATCTTACATGGCACACTATTCTAGTAATAGATAAGCCTTATCCTATCTAAAAATAGTAAACCATTATCCGGACTTACTATCTTTATCTAATATAATAAAAGACAACAAACTTTATTCAAACTGGGCCCCACTTAACATGTGAAGGAGCCTACTAAAACAAAACAAATAAAACAAACTAAATTGTTTGCATGTGACAGCACGTGCAAGCTGGTGGATGAACAGCTTGTAGAAGACTCCAAGCAGGTGTGTAAGCTACTTGTAGATATCTCTCAAGCAGGTGGATAAGCTACTTGTATGCAACATCAAAGTAGGTGGATAAGCTACTTGTAGGAAGCTTGCAAGCAGGTGGATAAGCAGCTTATTGTAAAACATTTCTAGGAAGTTTTGTGAAAACTTTGCTAGGAAGGTTAATAGTAACCTTGGTGGGTAAGTGGTAATTCTTGCACATGTCATCGGGCGTCATTCGATCATGTAGAGGTTGAAGGTGGGCTTGAATATCCTTCTTCCATCCACCAATCGAAACCATCTTTCTTCTTGTACAACTCCTTCTTTTCGAGACTTCGTTTGGTCGATCTGGTGAAGTACCTATTTGCATTGGATGGTCCTGCCATATTGTGATCCCATTGTTGTGAAGGAACGTTCAGTCTTATGCTAGTAATGGCCTGAGTATCTTTATCTCTTGTTATCTCACATGGGACTTGATATTCTTTCGCTGCTTGTCGGACTGTCTCCTAGTGGAGGTGATTGTCTGTGTAGTTCCGTCGAGCCCATTCATTAGGCCATATTTCATTTGGGATACCCCGATCTTGTTGGAAGATAATTAATTGAGCTTCATGATATTCATCTTCCAAGGACAAAATAGATACGGGAAACTTCCAATAGAAGGAAATTTCTGGTTTAGCATGGACCTGATTGTTGATAATCTTCACCTCACGGTGCAACATGAATATTTTAACCTCGTAGGAATTTTTGAAGCAATGAACCCACAAACTTCGTGGTCGGAACCACAGTAGAAATTTCTTTAGGGCTGGTTGGATTCTATCAAAATTCTTAAACAAGTTGCACTTGAACTCCATAAAAATGTAATGCTGGTTACATAAGTACCAGAATAACCATAGGAGTTCTTGGGGGAAATCATCTGCCAATAGAATGAACACATGGAAATATGGATACTCCGGGTGGAATCTAAAAGGCTTGAGAATAGATCCTCCATACTTCTTGAATACCTGGAGTTCATAATATGTCCTTCATTCTATCATAATTGACGGATCAAAGGGGTCCCCAAATTGTATGAATACTTCTGGTGGATACTCCGCCATCTTATCTGGGTTGATCCTTGGCTTTTTAAACATAACGACAGTGTTGGAGGGATTTCCTATACTTTCTTCTTCACCGGATATTCAGAATAAATTCCACATTGAAGTATATGGCTTGAGTTGTGTGTAGATGTCGAACCTAATGATGAGATCTCCTCCTAGAACAGCTGAACCAAGGAGTTTGGTCCGAAATTGTAACCCAGGGAAGAACTCAATTACGACCGGATGTTTTTAATCAACTTGGTCGTAAGGATTTCCTTTGATGGTGTACTAAAATTCTTGAAATGAGAAATCCATTGGTCATCAAGTAGAACTGTTGGGTTAAGAATGGATGATGCGGCTCCTGTATCCATAAGTGTAATGACTTGCACAACTTTGTCCCATTTTGAAGAGTAGATAGCCAATTGAACATGAGGTGTGTCAACGTCTCGAGGGAAGTTAATCATTACTTCCTTTGCATTGGATATCTGAAACAGGTTGTGGCCTGGATCATCATCAATATCAGTATCATCACTAACCATCTCATAGACATCTATTGAGAAAAGAGTTTCGCCCGTTGGTTCATCCTCCAGTTAAAATACCGATTCAAGGTCGTCATCTCTGCTGAGATATATTCCGGTATGATCGGCTATGTCATCAAAGAGTTGAAGGGTCTTGACAGATCTTTTAGATTGAGGGCAATTCTTCGCAAAGTGTCCAGGATTGTTGTAAATAAAGCAACAATCATTTTTCCTTTAATTTCCTAGACTTCTTCTCCTAAAAAACCTAGTGCGTTTGGTCATCCTGGATTGATTATCAGGTGGCCTATGTAGCTTGAACCTTCGATACTGCTTGACAGTTTTTTGTCTTGCTCGATGACTTGAGCAAGACCAATCAGACTTGGTGACAAGATCACTTCGACTGCATGCCTTATCAAGAGCTGGATTATTTTGAACGATCTGTTTCAGACCAGATCTCTTTGTGCAGATACTATCAAAGGTTTGAAAGATAGCTTGCCTGATGTATTCAATATGTGGGATAGTTATAGATTTGAACCTATCCTCAATGATTGTCATTGCATGCACTGCTAACATCTTTGGCAATGATGACACCAAAGCTTCCTTCAAGCTGGAATCTCGACCAAGCTCAAAGTAGATTCTTGCCATCTTTCGGAAATGGATATCAATGATATCTCTATCAAATGATATAAACTTCATTTCGAAGAGTTGTCTCCGCAACTTTTCACATCTTTGACCGGTATCTCCACAAAATACTTCTAGAAGTATGTTCAAATTTGTAGAGAAGTCTTGGGATGTTAGGAAGAAGTTCTTATCCGCAACACCAATTGCGGTCCACCAATCCCTGAGAATTCTGGAGAACCTTGAAGTAAATTCTGATAGTATCATGTACTTTTCCCACTCGATTAGATTCTTTGTAACCATCCAAGTATAGATATCTTGGATCCTTTGAGGCCATGCAGCAACCTTAACATCGTCGAGAGTATAAGTATGAAACCCAGTTCCAATATTTTTGGGAACTGTATTGGCTAGTTCTGGTTTCCATTCTGGGATCAGATCATCCGTCATGCCGTCCTGGTCATCATCTACTTAAGAGACTTCTTGTTCTTTGTGATGATTCATGAAGATGGGTGGATAGTCCTTTTCATCAGATTCTAGTGAAGATTCAGCAGTTTCCTCAACATATTCATGGGAATCATCAACATATTCCTGTGAAATCAGTGGAAGATTCGCTATCTTCAATATATCCAGCTGAGGGATAATTATCTTCAGGCTCATGCTCCAAATCAATGTCATCAAAATGCTCTAGATTAAAGTCATCAAGATGTTCATCGCATCTGAGGTAATCATCAATGGCACTGAGATAATCATCGGTTGGACTATCATCTTTCAAAGAGTAAAGCACTGGAACAACCTGGTCGTTCGTACCCAAGATAGGGTCTTAAAAAAACCATATGTTTGGAAAAACCAGTCTTCACAATTAGTGATGTCCTGTACGAGGGCATCCCATTGCTTTTCTGAATCTGATTTTTCATGATCTGAGATCAACAAGTCTTCAACGAATGGACTCAAATCTGCAAAGATAGAGTCTTCATTTGGGGCCATGTAACTTGAGATCATCATAGCTCCAGGGTCCACACTTTTCTTGCGTTTGGACCTTCTTCATCTCGCTTTTGAGTAGCCATTGCATCTTTTCTCTCCCACACTAGTTTGGCTATGTCAAACTCAGGTTACCTTTTATGTGGTTTAGACGCACTAAATGAGAAAGTCGGTTCCGACGGAGAGTATCGTTGTGAGCACGTAGATAATGGGGTAGACCTTGTGGGAGAGGATTGAGCTCTCCTAGGTTAAGTGTTACCATATCTCAATTGCTGGATCTACTCTTTCAGTGAGGCTACGTCACTTCTTTGTTGTTCCATAAAGTGGTTGAGAGACGTTCTTGGGGGACATATATCGAACTGTATTGTTTGCAACCTTTTTTCTAATGCTTTGATTAGTCTGATATGTTGAATTAACATTTGGTCCATCTTTTTCTCCATCAGATTCATTTTATCATGAAGCTTGACTTGTGAATGAGCAACGCCCCTGATGGACAGTTCGATACTGGTCAACGTTCTATTTTTGGCACATAGCATTTTCATATTGCCAATTGAGTGTTGCTTCTATGTTGTTTGCGGGCATATGTTCTCCCGATGGTAGGATAACTTTCTTTTCTGGTGTTTTTGGAGCGTGGATCAGGTTATCCTTTTTGAATGTTTGATAATCGGGGAAATCATATGTGTGACTGGAGCTTGCAGAGGATAGCATAAACATTATTTTTGGTGCAGGCTCTTTTTGGGAGGTCTTATTCTTTAATGGAGTAGATAAAGCTGGCCAATCCTGGGTTTATGTGAAACAAGGAATTGATATTCCTCTTCATCCCATTTGGCTCTATTGTATGAATACTCATCATCATCTGCTTCATCATCATCTTCAGACCATTAGTAATCATCTTCACATTTCGGGCAGTCACAATAAATATCCCATGGAATATGTCCTGTGAAAGGACACTTATACCAAAATACGCAACGACCATCTTGATTTAATTCTCTTATCCAATCAAGATCATTTCCAAAAACCTCGGATATGGATTCAGGGTCTAGATTGTCTATTTTATCAAGACTATCTAGAGGCTGGTACATATGCATAAAGAAGGCAGTTTTATGGACTTTTTTCAAGTAAGTGTGGTCAAAGCATATAGCGACTGTATTATCGGATTTTTTGGAGAAAGTAGGCTCAGTGGATTGGATAGGTTGAGGATGGTCTCTCAGCTTCTTATATTTGGTGAACCATTAATCAGGAAGAACTTTGAGAAGCTCTTCTCTAGATATTTTCCTTGGGATCTGGGTACACTGAGTGGTTCCATTGGTGGCATCTACATTTAGAAACAAAGCATCTTGGCCACCAGGAAGGGATAGGTCCATCGCATGGTTTTGGACTCTACAAGCCAGCTGATAATGAAGAGTAGCCTGTATGACATCTCTAGCTTGAGGAGCTCCAAGTATTTGGACATGTATCTTCAACGCCTCCGTCAGATAGGGATCTTGTAGTGACATGTTGAAGTTTGGGAATATCGTAACAAAGATAGTCCCTGCGTTGAGAGTTATTTCCAACGTACACAAGTTTGTATGCTGGTATTCGTAGTATCTAGTATCCTGAAGGGAAAGACGCCCCACGACGGGCTGGCCTTTTCTTCCGTGATATGTCAATGCAACTCTAATAACACCAAAATGGATATGGGTAAAACCCAGGCTTTTCCACTGTCGGGGAAAATCCTCTGGCATTTGCAAAGTGATGAACTGTTTTTCTTGATTTGCAAGAATAAGGCGCTGATCAAGTTTTGACGCAGCAACATATTCCTTGACTCCTTTAGGCTTTTGTTGAACCAAGGAGCGGATTTGCATCCAAGGATAACAGGACTTTTTTACAAAGGTAGAGTATGGGTTTAATAGAGGTAGATATGTGGACGATATTTTATTTTTTAGGGGTAACACATCTACTTCATAAAGGTAGTCATATTTACACGACAACGTTTTACTCAGAGTAGGAGACATGTATACCTTTGCTAAGGATTTACATGAACTAGATGCAGACGGGAAGACGCAGATTTAGAATAAGTGAAAGACGATGGTAAAGACTCTGACATAGACATATTCTTGTAGTTTTTGGACAATAAAGACTCAGACATATATTTTATTCTAAAATCTAAGAAAAGACACAAATTATTTGTTCTAAAGTATAAGTAAAACTCACGACAATTAATATATACAGAAAATTCTATGGACAGACCTTGTAACTACAAACGTTTAAAAGACTATAACAAAATATACAAGGTTCTAAACTATATGAAGAGAGTATACACAAAGCTTATGGGAAATCTTGCTACTACCTCCAGAGAGGACGGTCTGGCTCTGATACCGAATAAGGGAGTAGATAGGCCGAGGGCACGAAAAGCAACACACGGTGCAATATTCATGTCAAGCTTGAGACGTCAAATGGCACCGGACAATATTCATGACTAGCTCGTAACTGAATAGCATTCTATGTAAACTTTAGGCGTTCACGTCCATATAGGCCGCATGCCATGCAACATCCGAAAGATACAACTATCACAAGTCTTAGGCTACACAGCCATCCAAAAATCCGTGAGATTCTAACCACAATAGCTACCTTACTTTTAAGAAGTAAACCGTACAGTAGATAATACAACTTTTCCAGACAAAACATGTGCTTTTCGCGGCTCTCCTGGCCTATAGCTCCCTTCAACAGTCTTGGAACAAGTTCTATTCTACTGTTACCGTCTTACATACTTATTTATTTCCAAAAGGCTATTGTAATTACATCAAGCGATGAAATGGTAAACGTATTATGTAGTTGTATCGAGATGATTTTGATAAACTCAGAAAGACATTGAAATCACTTACAGTGAAACTTGCCGGATATTGAAACCATTGAGATAACAAACAAGCATACTTGTCGAGTGTTTTCTCTTACCCCTTTCTTTCAACTACCTACCGGACCGAACTTTCCATCCACCCCAAGAGAGAAGAACGAGAGATAATTTTAGCCAACGATGATCCAGATAAACCCAAAAATCATCCCGAACCCCCAGATCCTTCGATGGGCACAATGGTTCTCTCCTTATAAATTCCAAGTGAAGCATCTCAAAATAAAAGACAATATCATGGTAGATTTCTTATCAAGGCCTGAGACATTTTCAAGAAGATTTAGAGCTGTGCCCGACAAGGAACACAAAAAACCAACTGCTAAGCTTATGCGACCTCAGACCAAACATGGTGACGAAGGGTGGATGGAAGTAGGATATTCAAGATCATCTTCAACACCTTCAACCTCTGCATAATCTAATGACACCCGATGACATGTGCAAGAATTACCACTTACCCGCCAAAGATTACTGTTAAACTTCCTAGCAAAGTTTTCAAAAACTTCCTAGAAAGGTTTGCCAATAAGCTGCTTATCCACCTTCTTGCAAGCTTCCTACAAGTAGCTTATCAACCTACTCTGATGTTGCATACAAGTAGCTTATCCACCTGCTTGAGAGATGTCTACAAGTAGCTTACACACCTGCTTGGAGTCTTCTTCAAGCTGCTCATCCACCAGCTTGCATGTGCTGTCACATGCCAACAATTTAGTTTGTTTTTTTTTGTTTTGTTTTAGTATGCTCCTTCACATGTTAAGTGGGGCCCAGTTTGAATAAAGTTTTCTGTCTTTTATTAGATTAGATCAAGATAGTAAGTCCGGATAATGGCTTACTATTTTTAGATAGGATAAGGCTTATCTATTACTAGAATAGTGTACCATGAAAGATAAGGTTTTTAATTTCTGTTTGTTTGTATTAGGCCACCTTCTCCTATAAAAGGCAGGGTCATAGATTAGAATAGATTACAAAGAAAACAAGAGTCATAGCTTAGAGTCTTAAGAGTTTTTCTTAGAAAATCTCTTTAGTTTTACTACACTTTTGTATATTTTCCAGTATGAATAAAAAGATTGTTGGCTAAACCTCTCTCTTGTTCTTCTCTCTTTGGGGGGATGGAAAGTTTGGTCTGGTAGGTTGTTGAAAGAACGGGGTAAGAGAAAACACTCGGCTAGTATGCTTGTTTGTTATCTCAATGGTTTCAATATCCGACAAGTTTGACTGTAAGTGATTTCAATGGCTTTCTGAGTCTATCAAAATTATCTTGATACAACTACATAGTAAGTTTACCATTCCATCGCTTGTTGTATTTACAATAGCCATCTAGAAATAATTAAGTACGTAAGATGGTAATGGTAGAATAGAACTAGTTCCCAGACTGTTAAAGGGCGCTATAGGCCAGGAGAGCCGCGAAAAGCCCATGTTTTATCGGGAAAAGTGGTATTATCTACTGTACGGTTTACTTCTTAAAAGTAAGGTAGCTATTATGGTTGGAATCTCACAGAGTTTTTGATGTCTATGTAGCCTAAAACTTGTGATGGTTGTATCTTGAGGATGTTGCGTGGCTTGCCGCCTATATAGACGTGAACGCCTAAAGTTTACATAGAAAGCTATTGAGTTGCGAGTTAGTCATGAATATTGTCTAGTGCCACTTGACGTTTCAAGCTTTACATCAATATTGCACCTTGTGTTGCTTCTCGTGCGCTCGTCCTATCTAGTCCCTTATTTGGTATCAGACCCAGGCCGTCCTCTCCGGAGGGAGGAGCAAGGTTTCCCATAAGCTCTATTTCTCGTGTTGTTACCGCCAACTTTAATTTATTCAGTCTTTTACTTTTATTAGAGTCCTTAGTCTTAAAAGCGTGTGTAGTCATAAACTTTGTGTATACTCTATTCTTATAGTTTTGAACCTTGTGTATTTTGTTATAGTCTTTTAAACGTTTGTAGTTACAAGGTCTGTCCATAGTCTTTTTTGTATATATTAATTGTCGGGAGTTTTCCTTAGACATTAGAACAAATAATTTGTGTCTTTTCTTAGATTTTAGAGCAAATATATTTCTGAGTCTTTATTGTCCAAAAACTACAAAAATATGTCGATGTCAGAGTCTTTACCATCGTCTTCCACTTCTTCTAAATGTACCTCTTTCCCGTCTGAGTCTAGTTCATGTAAATCCTTAGCAAAGGTAACATGTCTCCTACTCTGAGTAAAATGTTGTCGTGTAAATACTACTACCTTTATGAAGTAGCTGTGTTACCCCAGAAAATAAAATATCGTCCACATATCTAACTCTGTTAAACCCATATTCTGCCTTTGTAAAAAAGTCCTGTATTCCTTGGATGCAAATCCAATCCTTGGTTCAACAAAAGCCCAAAGGAGTCAAGGAATATGTTGCTGCATCAAATCTTGATCAGCACCCTATTCTAGCAAATCAAGAAGAACAGTTCATCACTTTGCAGATGCCAAAGGATTTTCCCCGACAGTGGAAAAACCTGGGTTTTACACATATCCATTTTGGTGTTGTTATAGTTGCATTGACATATCACTGAAGATAAGGCCAGCCCGTTGGGGCGCGTCTTTCCCTTCTGGATACTAGATACTACGAATACCAGCATGCAAACTTGGGTACGTCGGAAATAATTCTCAACGCAGGGACTGTCTTTGTTACGATATTCCCAAACTTCAATGTGTTCCTACAAGATCCGTATCTGACGGAGGCGTTGAAGATACATGTCCAAATACTTGGAGCTCCTCAAGCTAGAGATGCCATACAGGCTACTCTTCATTATCAGCTGGCTTGGAGAGTCCAAAACCATGCGATGGACCAATCCCTTCCAGGTGGTCAAGATGCTTTGTTCTAAATGTAGATGCCACAAATGGAACAACTCAGTGTACCCAGATTCCAAGGCAAATACCTAGGAAAGAGCTTGTCAAAGTTCTTCCAGACGCATGGGTCACGAAGTATGAGAAGTTGATAGTCCATCCTCCACATCTCTTCTTTGATGAAAAAAGGTTGACCATGCCAAGAAATGACATACTTAGTCACTCTCCCCACTAAAGGCCAAACCAAATAGTATTCCCTGTCCATATGCACCAATCTCATATTAATATTCCTGAGGATAAGGACCCATATACTATATCTTGGTTTCTAAGTGGCTTTAAGTGTGAACATGATTGGATTAGACAATTCAATCAAGATGGACGTGGTGTACAATGGTTCACTTGCCCCTTCACAGGACATACTCCATGGAACATAGACTGTGACTGCAAATGATGCCAAGAAAGTGACTTGGATGATGCTGACAGAAGAAAAAGGGGGAAACAGTACGGAAACTCTGAAGAGGAACTCAAAAGAAGAATTGAACCTGGCAAAAATGAATTCCTTGTTTCGTACAAGACCCAAAATGAGTCAGTTTTACCCACTCAAAATGGTACTCCAAAAGATGAACAGGCTCATCCATTATTCATGATATCCCCATTGAGCCCCAGTCACACATACAATCTCCCCTCATAATCCACTTTTGAAAAGGATAATCTAAGGCATGCTCCAAAAATACCACAAAAGAGAGTTATCCTAAAATCAGGAGAAACTATGCCTACAGGCAACATTAAGGAAACATCTAATTGGCAATCCAAAGATATCATGAGCCAAAATAGATTGTTGTCCACCAAGAGTCATTCTATCAAGAGTGATACTCCTACTCAAGTCAAGCTATCTATGAAGGAGAATAAATTGATAGATACATTTGTCCAAAATGTTGGGCTTATCAAAGCACTAGAACAAAGTTTGCAACTCATCCGGCTTGATAAGTGCCCACAAGGGTCATCACTCTTCCAGTTCTTTGATCATCAACGTAAAGAGATGGAATTTCTAAGTGATCGAATCCTGGAACTGAAATATGGTAGGATTGAATCAGTTGAGAACCCAATCACTCTCCCTACCTCATTTCCTTTTTCTCCACAGACACACTCCATACTGAGACTAGATAACCCTTTCTCCATTTTCAATGATAATTCACATATGCCTTTGTCATTCGCCCCTATACCAGATGAGAACAAGTTTGACATTGTAAAATTTGGTTGGGATCGAAAGGACACAGTTGCGGCCCAAAAGAAGATGGAAGCAGCGCTACGGCGATCAAAAAGGAAAATGGAACTTCATACCAGGAAAGACAGCACGGTCGTACCAATCTCAAGTCGCATAGCCCCATCTGGGGACCTTGTCTACTTAGACCCGGGTCCATCTATTCAACATGTTGAATTAGAGGTATCGAAGTACGATAGATTACCTGAAGACCACAACCTGATTAAACATGGTCTTCCTGATGATAGTGGGGTCCACCACGAAAGGAGCATCCTAGATAACGACTTGATGCACTTTGATCAAGAAGTTTCACAACTCTACAGCCTAGATAAAAATGATCATCTAGATTATAATCTTCATATAGAGGAATATTTGTCAGGAAATGAAGAGTTCTATGATGCTGGCGAGCAACAAAGTAATTAAGATGCTGTTGAACAATAAAGTAATTCATCTTTAAATGAATATCGTGAATCCAGTATCACATATTGACCTCAATGAAAGAATGTGGTGCAGTTTTAGATGTTGATGAGCCACCTCAGCTCACCAAACACCAGCAAAGGAATAGAAGAAGAAGCAAATGCCATATGCAAGCCCGTAAGGCTAGAATGGCTAAGCTAAGAGAGGAAGAATCTACCTCAACTGAATGACCCAATCCGCCAGAGGATGAATCTCCCTAAAATAGGAGATCCAAAAAGAAAAAATAAAGGATATGCTTCAATTGCTGGAAGAACTCACACCTTACAAGAGTTTGCCATACTCTAGAAAAGCAAAAAGAGCTGCCCAGCTCTTGGCCGATGCAGTAGAACATACTAGCATCTACGCCAATAAGGATGATATATTGGTTGTTGAAGAGCTACAAGAAGTGACTCCTATTTCCCATGGTCCCGAATCTCAACTGAAGGATGTTCTATTTCAGACATCTTATTTGAAGGAAAAGGAAGTCAATGTCATCTCACGGATTGAGACTCCTCATGTCCAACTTGCAATCTATCCAGCCAAATGGTATAGACCTATTCAGGTAATCCCTTTCATGGATACAGGAGCTGCTGCATCAATGCTCAACCCTACGGTCCTTCCAAAGGAGAAATGGGCTCCACACTTTCAAAATTTCAATACAACCTCTAAAGGAATCCTCACAACTAGGGTAATCACAAAGAATCCTATCGCAATAGAATTTTTCCCAAGTGTTTTTTCCCAAGTGTACATATCAGGACCAAGTTACTTGGCTCTATTATCCTAGGGACGGATCTCATAATTGGATTTGATATCTTCAAGAAGCTCAATGATCGACTCAAGGTAAAGACACAAGGTATAGCCTTCAGGGACAACTTTAAACCATATACAACAACTGCAAGGCTATTTCCAATCACTAAGGATGAACGCGTCAAGAATATCAAGAGTCAGCTGGTGGAAGAATCATGTGTTGATTCCCATAGAGAGTTCATGAAGAAGCATGCTAAGACATTATGGTTAAATGAAGAAATCTGCATCATACTCCCATTCAAGAGGAATGAAAACATCAACCCTACAAGAGCAAGCCACTCAGGGATGAACCCGGAACATCTACAGCTTGCTAAGAAGGAATGTGATGAAATTTTGGAATACAGACTAATTGAGTCATCTGACTCTAAGTGGTCATCAATTATCAACCTCTTAACCACTTCCTTGTAGATGACAAATTCCCCATTCCATATATGCTGACCATGTTTTTACACTTAGCCAAAGACAAATACTTCTCTAAGTTTTATCTTAAATCAGGCTTCTGGCAATTGGGTATCCACCCAGAAGATAAGTCCAAAACTGGTTTCTGCATACCTGACCACCATTACCAGTGGAAAGTTATGCCGTTTGGACTCAAACCAGCCCCTTCTCTTTTCCAAAAGGCCATGATTAAGATTTTCCATCCAATACTCTAAAATCTTAGGAATGCATATCCCAGGGCCACATGTTTGCGAAGAGTTGATCAAATTCCCTGATACTTACTTCACGGTCAAACAACTCCAGCAATTTCTTGGTGTGATAAATTACGTTTGAGATTTTATCCCAGATATCTCTACGTACATTTCTCCACTTACGAAAATGTTAACAAAGAAGGCTCCAGCTTGGGGAAAAGACCAAGATGATGTAGTCCGCAAAATCAAAGACATATCTAAGGACGTCAAAATCCTCCATATTCCTTCTGATGGTTTGAAGATATTGCACACTGATGCTAGTAATGAATACTGAAGTGCTATCCTTTTAGAAGAAAAAGATGACCAGCGCAAAATATGTGGATATGCCAGTGGAAAGTTTAAGGATGTAGAACAACATTATCATTCCATATTCAAAGAAATTCTAGCTGTCAAAAATGGAATTAAGAAGTTTAACTTCTTCCTAATCCGTACAGAATTTCTAATTGAAATGGATATGAGAGCTTTCCCAAAGATGATCCAGATAAACCCAAAGATCATCCCGAACCCCCAAGATCATCTTCAACACCTTCAACCTCTACATAATTGAATGACGCCCGATGACATGTGCAAGAAATTACCACTTACCCGCCAAGGTTTACTGTTAAACTTCCTAGCAAAGTTCATCAAAAGACTTCCTAGAAAAGTTTGTCAATAAGCTGTTTATCCACCTCCTTGCAAGCTTCCTACAAGTAGCTTGTCCACCTACTTTGGTGTTGCATACAAGTAGCTTATCCAACTGCTTGGCAGATGTCTACAAGTAGCTTACACACCTTCTTGGAGCCTTCTACAGGCTGCTCACTCACCAGCTTGCATGTGTTTTCACATGCCAACAATTTAGTTTGTTTTATTTGTTTTGTTTTAGTAGGGTCCTTCACATGTTAAGTGGGGCCCGGTTTGAATAAAATTTGCTGTCTTTTATTATCTTAGATAAATATAGTAAGTCTGGATAATGGTTTACTATTTTTGGATAGGATAAGGCTTATCTATTACTAGAATAGTGTGGCATGTAAGATAAGGTCTTTAATTTCAGTTTGTTTGTATTAGGCCACCTTCTCCTATAAAAGGCAGGCCAAGTCTTAACAGATTAGAATAGATTAGAAAGAAAACAAGAGTCATAAATTAGAGTCTTAAGAGTTTTCCTTAGAAAATCTCTTTAGTTTTACTACACTTTTGTATATTTTCCAGTATAAATAAAAAGATTGTTGGCTAAACCTCTCTCTTGTTCTTCTCTCTTGGGGGGAATGAAAAGTTTGGTCCGGTAGGTAGTTGAAAGAATGGGGTAAGAGAAAACACTCGGCAAGTATGCTTGTTTGTCATATCAATGGTTTCAATATACGACAAGTTTGACTCTAAGTGATTTCAATGGATTTATGATTTTATCAAAATTATCTTGATAAAACTACATAGTAAGTTTACCATTCCATCGCTTGTTGTAATTACAATAGCCTTCTGGAAATAATTCAATACGTAAGATGGTAACGGTAGAATAGAACTTGTTCCCAGACTGTTGAAGGGCGCTATAGGCCAGGAGAGCCGTGAAAAGCCCATGTTTTGTCGGGAAAAGTTGTATTATCTACTGTACGGTTTACTGCATAAATGTAAAGTAGCTATTGTAGTTGGAATATCGCGGAGTTTTAGATGGTTGTGTAGCCTAAGACTTGTGATAGTTGTATCTTGAGGATGTTGCATGGCATGCCGCCTATATGGATGTGAACGCCTAAAGTTTACATAAAAAGTTATTGAGTTGCGAGCTAGTCATGAATATTGTCCGGTGCCATTTGACGTCTCAAGCTTGACATGATATGTTCTTTTTGAGAGAAGTTCAAGAAGAGGAGAAAAGAGAAAAGGTTCAAGGCGTTAGTCAAGATTCGGGAGATTTGTTGAGGGATTTTTTCCAAATTAAGGTATGTTAGTTCAAAGTGTGTTGGTTTGTTCACCCACACGCCAATCATGCTATTTTGATGCAATTTCATTCTTGAGGTTGAAGGATTTGAGTTCTTGATGAGTTTCTTGAAATTTCATTCTTAATCTTGATTGTTGAGGTTTTGATGAATTCGTGAGATGAGTGTTAGTAATATGAGGTTGTTTTGAGTAGATTATCGTGTACATATGTTGTGTATTCAAATCTAAGTGAGTTGGGAAGAAACCATTCGATTCTAGGCGAACTAGGATTAGAAAACGAGAAAGAAAATTCATCGGAGAATTCTGGGCAGCGTTTGGCGCGCCGCCCCACCAATGCGCAAGAAAATGCGTCGTGTTGTTTAAGGGCTTGCACCTTGCGCCACTCATTGCGCCAGGGTTACCTGCCCCCACCCCTTCTCCGTCGTTTGGCCCGTCTGAGTTCTTTTAAAGGGTAATTTTACTTTCTATTGATTTTATTACTCTAAGCTACATCTAAACATCGAGAGATCATCAATAACATGAATTATAACCTCTGAACTCATAATTTAAATTCAAGGAAAAGTTAAGAGTAAAGTCTTGAGAGTTCTTTCGAATCATTTTAAGAAGACTTTTACAATCTTTTAAAACTTGGTTTTAGACTTGAATACTTGAGTTTGAGGATGACCAGAGTTGAGTTCATTTTTCAAAATGAATATATGGGAACTAAGTATTCCCAAGAGTAAATGTTTTTACATTTAAAACCAGGGTAAAGACCGATTTCCAAAGGAGTTGATGAGGAGTTTTGAGTACTATCTCTTTTAAGAGAAATATTTTGAGTAATAATCTCAAAGTTGAGAATGAGGAAATATTTTTAAACATATGAGCTAAGTTATAGTTTGGGAGTAATATTGAGCACCAAAATGTGGACGAGTTCAGATAACTCAAAGTTCTCATAAAGCATGTATCCAACGTGGGTAGAAAGGGTCATACTTTTTTGATGATTCTTTATTACTTATTAAGCATAGCTTAGTGGATCCACTTAGTTGTGGATTTCTATATCCCGGCAAGGTATAGGAAAGTTCTGGCAGTGTGGGCAAGACGTTGTATCATCACATAGCTCTTAGTGATGGTTGTCAGTTAGAGAATCTCCCAAACAGAGTTATTTTGTATTTTTACATACAAACTTAGTTATTATTGTATTTTTGAATACATTGAGTTGTTCTCTACTGTTTTAAATACTTTATATAAACTGCATCTTTATTATTGTTTTATATTCCTTGGAGTTGAATATCCATGAGTTGAGGTTAAGTTGAGTAGAGTTGAGGTGAGTATGTTTCCTTTTTATCAGTTCAAGCTTGCAGGTTATGTTCAGTGGTCCCCTTACATGCTCGTACATTCCATGTATTGCCGCCATTTGGCCTGCATCATTTTATGATACAGATAAAGGAAATCAGGATCATCAACCGACGCTCCGTTGATCCATCTAGTTTCAGCTAGAGTTGGTGACCCTCCTTGCTTTCTGGAGGGTTTCACATTGAGTTTACATTTCAATTTTTGTTATTAGGATGTCGTGGTTCTGGTACTGACATCCATCTCAGTTAGTTAGAGGCTTCATAGATAGTAGAGTTTTGAGAAGTCTGTTTCATTTTATATTGTTAATGTTCAAGACTTGAGTTGCCCTTGTTGCCAGTTCGAATATTTTAAGTGTTCTTAGTTAAGTATTTTGAGTCATTTGAGTTAAAGCTTTATTCTTAAAGTTCTTTTATTGTTGAGTAAGTCTTCCGCTATGTATTAATCCAGGCCAAGTGTTCTCTTGGGGACAGAAATGGTTCTCGAGTGCCGGCCACATCTAGGATGTAGGCTCGGGGCATGACAAACTTGGTATCTGAGCACAGAGTTCAAGAGTCATAGGGTGTCTATGAAGCCGTGTCTGTAGAGTCCTAGTTATCGATGTGAAGCGCGCCACATCTATAATTAGGAGGCTGCGACATTTAGGAAATACTGACTTCTTTCATACTATTTTAGTGCGATAGAGTTCAACACTACAAAGTTTCGTTCTAATTTTTGCTTACGCATATCTTTCAGATCATGCCTCCACGAAGAGCTGTCTAAGGTCATCCTGCTAGGCGAAATGTGGATCCTCAGGATCAAGGAGTACCCAATGCACCAGAAGTACAACCCCAAGGAGACGTCACTAAAGCTGAGTTCTGGGATGCTATCCGGATGTTGAGTCAAGTGCTTACCAACCAAGCTGGGAAACAGAGAGGGGTTCAACATGATATGGCTGATACATCCAAGATCTTTGAGCTCTTAAGTATGACTCCTCCAGACTTCACTGGTTCAAGTGTCACCGAGGATCTGGAAAACTTTGTGGAAGAGTTGCAAAAAGTGTTTGAGGTGATGCATGTTGCTGATGCTGAGCGAGTGGAACTAGCTGCATACCAATTGAAGGGTGGTTCTAGAGTATGGTACGACAAATAGAAGAAGAGTAGAGCTGAGGGTGTACCAATTGTGAGCTGGGTAGTGTTCAAAGAGGCCTTTATGGGGTGTTTCTTTCCCTGTGAGCTGAGAGAAGCCAAGATAAGAGAATTCATCACTCTGAAGCAGGAATCCATGAGTGTGCATGAGTATAGCCTAAAGTTCACTCAACTATCCCATTATGCTCCGGAGATGGTTGCTGACATGAGGAGGAGGATGAGTTTGTTTGTTTCTTGATTGTCTCGTCTGTCAAGCAAAGAGGGTAAGGCTGCAATGTTGATAGGGGACATGGACATAGCAAGGCTGATGATCCATGTGCAACAAGTTGAGGAAGATAAGCTGAGGGATAGAGAAGTGTTCCAGAACAAGAATTCTAAGACAACAGGAAATGAGTCCGGGCAGCAGAAGAGCAATGCAAACCAGTCATCTTTTTAGCAAAAGCCAAATAAACCTGCTCCATCTGCTTCTAGTGCACCTGTACCAAGTAACAAAGGTGAGTTTAAGAATGAGAACTCTCAGAACTTTAGAGCTAGACCTGCAAAGTCTCAAGGTAGTGTGGCATAAGGAGGTAATTGGCCTCCTGCATGTGCTAAGTGTTATAGGAAGCCCCCAAGATCGTTTCGTGATGGCTCCACTACTTACTTCAAGTATGGTCAGAATGGTCACTCTATGAGAGAGTACCCTAAGAACAGGTAGGGTAATGGTAATGAGGGCAATAGAGCCCAATCCTCTTCAGTGGCTCCGCCAGACAAAGATGCACCTAGAGAAGCTACTTCAGTGACAGGTGGAGGAGCAAACCATATGTATGTTATCACCAGTCGTCAAGAGCAAGAGAATTCACCAGATGTTGTCACTAGTATGATTAAAGTCTTTATTTTTGATGTTTATGCTTTAATTGATCCTGGTGAGAGTCTATCTTTAGTGACTCTGTATGTTGCTAGAGGATCGATATTATTCCCGAACAACTTCTTGAACCCTTCAGTGTTTCTACACATGTTGGTGAGTCTATTCTAGCTGTGAGAATTTATCATGATTGTACCAGTTATGTCAATCACAAAGACACCATGATTGACTTAGTCGAGTTAGACATGGTATATTTTGATGTTATTCTAGGTATGGACTGGCTTCATGCCTGTTATGCCTCAGTTGATTGTAGAACTCTAGTATTTAAGTTCTAGTTTACTAATGAGTCAGTTATAGAGAGGAGGAGTAATTCAGCAGTGCCTAAGAGTCATTTTATTCATACCTTAGGGTGATAAAGTTAGTTTCCAAGGGGTGCATCTATCACTTAGTCCGAGTTAATGACTCTAGTGTTGAGACACCACATATTCAGTTAGTTTCAGTTGTGAGTGAGTTTCAAGAGATCTTTCCAGACGATCTTCCCAGAGTCCCTCCTGAGAGTGAAATAGACTTCGGTATAGATATTCTTCCTGATACTCGTCCTATCTCCATTCCACCATATAGAATGGCTCCAGTTGAGTTGAAAGAGTTAAAAGAGCAGTTGAAAGACCTTCTTGAGAAAGGCTTCATTCGACCAAGTGTCTCACCTTGGGGCGTTCCGGTCTTATTTGTGAGGAAGAAAGATGGTTCTCTTAGAATGTGTATAGATTACCGTCAGTTGAACAAGGGTACTATCAAGAATAAGTATCCTCTTTCATGAATTGATGATCTCTTCGATCAACTTTAGGGTGCCACTTGTTTTTCTAAGATAGACCTCAGATCTGGCTAACATCACTTTAGAGTAAGAGAAAGTTATATCCTAAGATAGCTTTCAGGACCCACTATGGTCATTATGAGTTTCTAGTCATATCATTTGGTTTGACTAATGCTCCTGCAGCATTTATGGACCTTATGAATAGAGTGTTTAAACCATATCTAGATATGTTTGTTATCGTGTTTATCGATGACATTCTGATATTTTCTAGGAATGAGGAAAATCATGCTAGTCATCTCAGAATAATTCTCCAAACTCTCAAAGATAGAGAGTTGTATGAAAAATTTTCTAAGTGTGAGTTTTTTCTTGAGTCTGTGGCGTTCTTAGCCCACATTGTTTCTACTGATGGGATTTGAGTTGGCACTCAGAAGATTGAGGTTGTGCAGAACTATCCTAGATCCACATCTCCCACAGATATTAGGTATTTCTTAGGATTAGTTGGTTATTATAGAAGGTTTGTCGAGGGGTTCTCATCTATTTTATCCCCGTTGACCAAGTTGACTCAGAAAACAGTTAAGTTTCAAAGGTCTGAGGCTAGCGAGAAAAGCTTTCAAGAATTGAAATTTAGGTTGACTACTGCCCCAGTGTTGACCTTAGCTGAAGGTATGCAAGGTTTTGTTGTGTATTGTGATGCGTCTAGAGTTGGACTGGGTAGTGCATTAATGCAAAACAACAAGGTTATAGCTTATGCCTCCAAACAACTTAAGATTCACAATAGAAATTACCCAACCCATGATCTAGAGTTGGTTGTTGTAGTGTTTGCTTTGGAATTATGGCGTCACTATCTCTATGGTGTTCATGTAGATGTGTTCACCGATCACAAGTCTTCAGTATGTCTTCAGTCAGAAAGGTCTTAATCTCAGACAGAAGAGGTGGTTGGAGTTACTCAAGGATTATTACATGATTATTCTTTATCACCCAGGTAAGGCTAATGTTGTTGTTGATGCATTGAGCAGATTGTCTATGGGTAGTACTTCCCATGTTGAGGAAGACAAGAAAGAGTTAGCCAATATGTGCACGATTGGGAGTCTGGTTAATGGATTCTAATGAAGGAGGAGTGGGGTCATGAATGGGGCTGAATCATCACTAGTGTTCTAAGTGAAAGATAAATAAGACCAAGACCCTGTTTTGCTTGAATTGAAGGAAAATGTTCATAAGCAAAAAGTGATGGCTTCTGAACAAGGGGGAGATGGTGTATTGAGGTATCAAGGTAGATTGTGTGTACCAAATGTGGATAAACTTCAAGAGAGGATCATGGAGGAAGCTCATAGCTGAAGATATTCATCCGGGTTCCACAAAGATGTATGGTGACTTGAGAGAAGTCTATTGGTGGAGTAGTATGAAGAGGTGTATTGCAGAATGCGTTGCTTAGTGACCGGATTGCCAACAAGTCAAGGTAGAGCACCACATGCCTGGTGGTATGGCTCAGAACATAGACCTTCCAGAATGGAAGTGGGAGATGATCAATATGGATTTCATTACTGGGTTGCCACGGTCTCGCAGACATCATGATTCGATTTGGGTGATTGTAGTTCGAATGACTAAATCGGCCCATTTCTTACCGGTAAAGACTACTTTTCAGCAGAAGATTATGCCAACTTATACATTCAAGAGCTAGTCAGACTTCATGGAGTTCCAGTGTCTATCATTTCGGATAGAGGTGTGCAATTCACCGCACAATTTTTGAAATCTTTCCAGAATGGTTTGGGTTCGAAGGTAAATTTGAGTACTGCTTTCCATCCTGAGACTGATGGTCAAGCAGAGCATACGATTCAGAATTTAGAGGATATGTTGAGGGCTTGTGTGATCGATTTCAAAGGTAATTGGGATGATCACTTACCTCTCATTGAGTTTGCTTACAACAACAATTATCACTCTAGCATCCAGATGGCTCCTTATGAGGCTCTTTATGGGAGAAGATGTAGATCTCCTATTGGATGGTTTGAGGTTGGTAAAGCTGGGTTGATAGGACAAGACTTGGTTCATCAAGCTACGGAGAATGTGAAGATCATTCAAGAAAGGTTGAAAACAGCGCAAAGTTGTCAGAAATCCTATACCAATGTCAGGAGAAGAGACTTCAATCTTGAGGTGGATGATTGAGTTTACTTGAATATTTCACCCATGAAGGGTGTTATGAGGTTTGGAAAGAAGGGGAAGCTTAGTCCTCAGTATATTGGTCCTTACAGGATATCCAAGAGGATTGACAACGTAGCCTTTGAGTTAGAGCTACCGTCAGAGTTGGCAGCAGTCCATCTGGTGTTTCACATTTCAATGTTGAAGAAGTTTATGGGCGATCCTTCACTTATTATACCGACTGAATATATTGGTATTAAGGACAACCTATTTTATGAGGAGATTCTCTTTCAGATTCTGGATCGTCAGGTTCACAAGTTGAGAACCAATGAGGTAGCATCAGTCAAGGTCCCATGGAGGAATCAACTTGTTGAGGAAGCTACTTGGGAGGCTTAGGAGGACACGAAGAAGAGATACCCACATCTCTTTGAGCCTGGAGAAATTCCCAATGAAGGTACTAATTCTTTTCTTAGTATGTTTTAAGTTGAAATGTTGTGTTAAATTGAATGTTGGGTGTTAAATGTTTCCGCCCTTAGTTCTACTTTAGAGTGATCTCATTCGAGGAATAATGTTCCCAAGGTGGAAATATTGTAACATCTCACCTTAGAAAGAGCTAAATTTAGAAAGCGCTAAACTAGAAATAGCTAAATTCAGAATTTTGCAAGTTATGCTTAAGTTGTGAGTTTTGGGTCATCTTCAAACGACCATAACTTTCAGTACATGTTGATTTAGGTGGCCTAGAAGCTATCAAATGAAAGGTATTGGAATCCTCTTTCCAACGCCACCGAGTTGGCTAAATTTCAAACTCGGATCAGGGATATATTTCCGTTTGAAGTTAGCCTGTCTAGTTAAGGAAAGTTACCTGAATTAATGAGGGTTATTTGTGTCTTTTCCTTTCTCCATCAGCTTAAAATGAATTTAGTAATATTTTTGGAGTCGAATCTGATTTTGGTTAGTTTTCATAATCTCGAATACGCTTAGGGTTTTGAGAGAAGTTCAAGAAGAGGAGAAAAGAGAAAAGGTTCAAGGCGTTCGTCATGATTCAGGAGATTTGTCGAGGGATTTCGCCAAATTAAGGTATGTGAGTTCTCATATTGTTGGGTTCGTTAACCCACACGCCAATCATGCTATATTAATGCAATTTCGTTCTTGAGGTTGAAGAATTTGAGTTCTTGATGAGTCTTCTTGAAATTTCATTCTTAATTTTGATTGTTGGGGTTTTGATGAATTCTTGAGATGAGTGTTAGTAATTTGAGGGTTTTTTGAGTAGATTATCGTGTACATATGTTGGGTATTCGAATCTAAGTGAGTTTGGAAGAAACCATTCGTTTCTAGGTGAACTAGGGTCAAAAAATGAGAAAGAGAATTCTTCGGGGAATTCTGGGCAGGGGCTGGCGCGCCGCCCCATCAATGCTCCAGAAAATGCATCCTGTTGTTCAGGGGCTGGCGCCGTGCACCACTCAGTGCGCCAAGGTCGCCTGGCCCCTCCCTTCTCCGTCGTTTGGCCCGTCTGAGTTCTCTCAAAGGGTACCTTTACTCCCTATTGATTCAAACTACTCTAAGCTACATCTAAACATCAAGAGATCATCCATAACATGAATCATAACCCTTGAATTCATTATTCAAATTAAAGGAAAGAGTTAAGAGTAAAGTATTTAGAGTTCTTTCGAGTCATTTTAAGAAGTCTTTTACAATCTTTTAAAACTTGTTTTAAGACTTGAGTACTTGAATTTGATGATGAGGAGAGTTGAGTTCATTTTTCAAAAAGAATATATGGGAACTAAGTATTCTCAAGGGTAAATGTTTTTACATTTAAAATGAGGGGAAACACGGATTTCCAAAGGAGTTCATGAGAAGTTTTGAGTACTATCTCTTTTAAGAGAAATTTTTTGATTAATAATCTCAAAGTTCTGGATGGGGAAATGTTTTTAAACATATGAGCTAAGTTATATTTTGGGAGTAGTGTTGAGCACCGATATGCGGACGAGTACAGATTACTCACAGTCCTGATAAACCATGTAGCCAACGTGGGTAGAAAGGGTCATACTTTTTAGATGATTCCTTATTTCTTTTTAAGCATAGCTTAGTCGATCCACCTAGTTGACGAGTTCTATACCCTGGCAAGGTATAGGACAGTTCTGGCCGCGTGGGCGAGACGTTGTATCATCACATAGCTCATAGTAATAGTTTCCGGTTAGAGAATCTCCCAAACAGAGTTATTTTTGTATTTTTACATACAAATTGAGTTATTATTGTATTTTTGAATACATTGAGTTGTTATCTACTATTTTAAATAATTTATATAAATTGCATCTTTATTGTTGTTTTTATATTGCCTTGAGTTGAGTATCCATGAGTTGAGGTTAAGTTGAGTAGAGTCGAGGTGAGTATGTTTCCTTTTTATCAGTTCAAGCTTGCAAGTTATGCTCAGTGTTCCCCTTACATGCTCATACATTCCATGTATTGACGCCATTTGGTCTGCATCATTTTATGATGCTTATACAAGAAATCAGGATCATCAACCGGCGCTCCGTTGATCCATTCGAGTTCCAGCTAGAGTTGGTGAGCCTCCTTGCTTTCTAGAGGGTTTCACATTGAGTTTACATTTAAGTTTTGGTCATTAGGATATCGTGGGTCTTGTCCTGACGTGTATCTTAGTTAGTTAGAGGCTTCATAGATAGTAGAGTTTTGAAAATTATTTTTCATTTTATATTGTTAATGTTCTAGACATGAGTTGCCCTTGTGGACAATTTGAATATTTTAAATGTTCTTTGTTAAGTATTTTGAGACATCTGAGTTAAAGCTTTATTTTTAAAGATCTTATATTGTTGAGTAAGGCTTCCACTGAGTATTGAGCCAGGCCAAGGATTTGCTTGGGGCCAGAAATGGTTATCGAGTGTCGGCCACGTCTTGGGTGTAGGCTCGGGGCGTGACAGGTATCTTGGCATGATTAGATCCGATTTTACTCATCTAGAACTATACTACATATTAGGATCTTCTTCGCCTTATCATTGTTCTGGATTGCTAGCTTATCTGCCACATCCCATTCCTTTCTTTCGGTATCTTAGTGATTCCATCAGTTCCAGTCTTCATGGGTATGGTTGGTCCATCAAAGAAAACTCCCCATAGGTTCGGGTTTTCTCCTATGAGATAATCCATCATGCAATTCTTCCACTATCCATAATACTTTCCATTGAACAGTGGTGGTCGAGTTTGGTATGCCCCTTTCTGTGGGGTAGGTGGTGCAACCATTGATCCTTTTCAAGATGTGAGTCTTTTGATGAAAAGACCTGCTCTCATACCAATTGAAAAAACCTTACCCCTTATGCAAGAACGAGGTTCTTGTATGTTTGCCTAAGAAAGTGAACACAATAAAACATAGATTTTATCGTGGAAATCTTCCTCTCTCTAGGAAGGGAAGAACCACAGTATTATTAACTTCAAACTCAACTCAAGATTACAACTCAATAATCACTGCACTAAACTCTACTCACCAAGAAGTCAAACCCACTTCCTGTTACAACTTTCTCTCAACTCAACTCTCCAAGAAGCCAAACCCACTTCTTGTCACAACTCTCTCTCAACTCTACTCTCCAAAAATCCAAACCCACTTCTTGTTATAAATCTCACAAAACTCTAAACACTAATTCAAGAAAAATCAATGCAACCCTAAACACAAAAGAAATCCTAACTCTAGAACTTCTTTTCTTCAACTTTTACGAACTCTCGAATAGGTTGGCCTTTTTGTATAATAACTCTCTTGATTGTGATTTGACAAAGACGGCTTCTTCTGTCTCGTGCATTTTCCTTTTATAGAGTTTTGATTAAGCCGACTTCTATAAGGAAAGAAATTATTTTTCCAAAAAAAAAAAACCTAATTCTTTTTCAAATAGAACTTCTTTGCCTCTTTCCGTATTTGCCTAGGAAAGAAACTTTTTCTTGAGACGCGTTTTCCTATTTCTGACTAGAATGTGTAACCGCCTCTTTTCTTGCTCTAACTTGATAGGCGAGTGTGAACCTGGTTCATGTTCATGTTGTCATCATCAAAAGCTTTTTGAAGGCTTTGCTAAATAATCAGTTAAAATTTCTCCACAGTAACTTATGCTGGTCATCGTTATTTTTGGATAAACCTTGATAAATCGCAAGGATTTTTAATTATAGTGAAAAAAATCTTGCGATTTGTCATCATTATAACTTGTTGTTCGTGTAATTTTTGTGACTACTATCCTTATGCATTAGGACTTTTGTCACAAAAACTCAATTGTTACAATAAAAAAAATAGGAACATCTAATGGAGTAGCGGTTGAGATTCAATCACAAATCACTCTCTACCTCAATCTATTTAGTTTCTATGTCCCATCACAAGCTAGGTTCCAAATGACTCATCACAATACAAGTTTATTTGGGGATTATTTTTGTGCACCAACATCATCTCAGTATTTGTGGCCACTAAATTTGGTTGGCTTCTATTTTGTATATATGTTTTTAAGTTACGAATAAAGATAATAAATATAATCATTAAAAAATCATCTTGTTAAATTACTGACTATGATACTAAGTATTAGCTAAAATAACATAAAAATGTAGAATTCCCACGTAAATTATAGAGAAATCAAGGATTGTATTGATAATGAGAACTGTTGAGTACCTGCTCCTTATATATAGAAGAAAAGTTCTGTACTAGCTATACTAGAAGTCCTACTGCAATACAAATATATTATTTACATGAGTATTATTACTACTATAACTAAAACACCTTATCCTAGTTGATTTTAGCCCCATACACGATACATCAGCTTAGTCGTACATAATTTAGGATTTAGTAGTCTAGTCCTAGTGTGACTCCAACTCTACGGCAGTAAACACGTTAGTCGGCTTCCTTGGACCAGCTCCTTTAACATGTTTCATTCATCAGCTTCCTTCATCTTCAACACTTCCCCTCAAGCAAGTGAGTGGAGGAACTGTAACTCCTAGCTTGCTGCGAAATCCAGCAAAGACTTGTTTTGCCAATTCTTTGGTATGAATGTCAGCTACCTAATCCTTAGACCTCATAAATTGAGTAAGAAGTTGTCCTCTGTCCACCTTCTCACGAAAAAAAATAATAGTCCATTTTTACTCCAGTACTAAAATTATTGAGACAGTATGGTTCCGGTTTTTCTGTATTACTTGCATCAGTACACTCTGTTTCTGATTTTCTTGTAATCTTCACATTAAGTTGTGTCAGGGAATTGGCATCATCATCAGGAAACACCGAACTGGGCATCTCATTAAACAATTGAGCAGCAGACCTTGAAACTTCCACGGCGATCCAACTGTTCAAGTAATCACCCACATCATTAGCTGACGTGCAGTTCAATTCCAATAACTTTATCTCTTATTCTTTAATTTCATCTTTCTTGGAAGAATATTCTTTGTTCCTAGGAACTTCATTGCTCACGGAGATCAAAGGTCAGTTGCACTCCAAGTCCCTCCGAAATTTAGGAAGGCCATTTTCACTTGAAGTACCTCCTAGAAACATGAAAAACATGGTCAGCCTGCAAGGATCCACTTTAAATACACCTATTATATGTACCTAAAGGATTAGAAAAATGTGATTTACCGGGATATGTTTTTACAGCATCCATCAGAAATGGAAGCAGTCTTCTGTAGCTAACAGAGCCTGCAGCTTTGAACACCTTCGTCAGCCTAGAGCAAGGATTTAGAGCCTGTAAAAACAATTCATATAAAATTAGAAGAAAACGGCCATTCACTTTGTTTTCTGGAAATAAGCATCATTGAATTTGAGAAATTCATAATAGTAATTAATTATTTTACTGTTAGTTACCAATTTGTTTCTCGAAACACTGCCATTTTTCCAGGAAGTCAAAGCAGACTTCTTCACAATGTAGCCATTTCTACTATCTGATGGATGAACTGCAGTTTTTTTCTCCATCTGTTGCGCATTATGCTCGATGCTGGCTCCCAAGTCACTCGTGGTTTCTAGCTCTAGTTTCAGATGATCTTCTCCCAATTATGTCTGGTAATAGAAGAGGGGTGATTGCTCTGACCAAGACTCCACTTTTTTTAGCTTTTAAGAAAATGTCAGTATCAGGTGGGGTTTTCTGGAAACATTCTTCCAATACCTCAGGATCAAGTCCTTCTGCATTGGAAGACACTCGAGGCTCTACCCGTGTCTGGGACAAAACATCAGGGATATCGTTGAGATCTCGCGCATTGCATGATACATTGACCTCAATCTTCTGACCTTCAACACTCCCTAGTGTCTTACTGGGATCAGAATTAGCACCAACATGTTTGTCTACAGAAGAACCGTTACTAGCCACTGATCGTAAATGAGGTTGCAGATAACTTGAAGTTGGATTGTTGAGCTTGGATGATGTATTACGTATCTCAATTTATGAAACATCTATGTAACAGAGAATTGTTTTAACTCCAGTTACTCTAAGAACTTCAAAACATTGAAAAGTTCAATCCTCATAATCAACATTTAGACTCGAAAAAAACAAAATTTAGAAATATACCAGAATAGTTCCTTGAAGCATCCATCAAATATGGCAGAAATCTTCTGTAGCTATATGATCTTGGAGCTATGAATACCTTCCTACGCAAACTCGAACTCACAGCCTTTAAACAATTTAAGATTGAAAACTTCCTCGATCTAATTTATCAACCAAACAAAAACTTTCCCCTATACAATAAAATAGTAACTAATGAATTGTTTATGATGGACACTTATATTTAAAGAAGACACAAAGATGCATCATAACTCCTAACACGAAATGCTTTGTGACCAAGCTACCCTTTTACACCAAGATGCTATCCTATGCAAAATCAAACTCACAGTGTTATGAAAAACATTTAACACAAAAAATTCCACAATCTAATTTATTAACCAAACAATTCATAGATATGCCAAGCGCCCGAAATAGTCTTAGTATAATAAATACACTAAATTATACTAACAAAGAACGGCTATATTCTAGTCGAAACTAAATTATCACTAATTCTACTGGTTCAAAATTTCTCACAAATCATACAATTGACATAAATTAAAGCTAGCAATCTTCGACGCAACAATAACAATTTAAGATCGAAAGAATCAGATATCTTACTGAATTAGTCTTCAGAATGGAGACATTTCTACTAGAAAGCTCAATCAAATATTGACTAGTACCACCCATATTTCCATTACTCTCAGTTTCTACAGTTTCATCACACTTTCTAACCCTAAAATCTCCAACTTTTTGGCCATTTAGCTCAAAACCAACTCCATTTTTATCCTCGAGCAACATTGATTAACTTTTCTTCAAATTATCACCATTTCCTAAAACAATCGAAGCAGCTGGAGAGAACACCCTCCGAGCACGAAGATCCTTGATGGGTTTTCGCGACATTTCACAGAGATCCGAAGAAACTTCTGGATTCTATACAAATACCCTTTTCGGTTTCTTCACAGGTGGATCTAGTTGCCAGAGCTGGTGCTCAGAGCGCTTGAATCTGGTCTGTTAGAAAATTAAGATTTGTCTAGAAACTCCTAGTTTGGAGATATTTTATAGTAGATATGTTAGAAAAGTAACATTTGTCTAGAAACTCCTAGGTTGGAGATATTTTTTAGTAGATATGTTAGAAAATTAAGTTTTGTCTAGAAACTCCTAGATAGTAGATATTTTGTAGTCAGATATGTAGTCTTAATTTAAAATGAGTGGCGGTTAGTGAGCCACATATGTACAAAATTTGGTGTGAGATATTTTGCTTATTATGTGGTTGTAATTCTCACACTTTATCTATAAATAAATCATATGTAATGAAACATCTAGCCAAATAAAATTGAACTCAAGAAAACTTAAGCTTTCTTCTTTACTTTCAGATTTTCTATAGCAATGTACAGCTGCGATTTCCTATTGTTTACACCTTGTAGACCTGAAGTTCTTCTTCCTTTTCGTTGTAACATGGTATCAAAGCCTATTTCCTATGGGATATGAATCAAATTTTGTTTGTTTGGCTCATCTAGTTTTTGTTCTTTCCTGTAATTTGCTTGCTAAAAAGATTCATGGCACCTGAAAGTCAACCAACGACAGGTCCTCCGACTTTTACCAAAGAGAATTATCACATATGGGCCATTAAAATGAAGGCTTATCTAAAGTCTCTCAACTTATGGGAATTTGTTGAGCTTGGAGAACCTGTTGTCCAGCCATTGAGAGTTAATGCAACTCTCAATGAAATTAAGAAGTATGATGAGTTGGTGACTTGATCTCCACGAGCTCTCACCTGCATACATTCAAGTCTTACGGACGTGATATTTACAAGGATTATGACTTCTGAAAAAGCCAAAGAGGCTTGGGATAAGTTAAAGGAAGAGTTTGAAGGAAGCAGTAGAGTAAAGTCTCTTAGACTCTTAGCATTGAAGAGAGAGTTTGAGCTTTTGAAGATGAAAGACTCAGATAGTGTGAAAGAATAATCTTCAAAGTTGATGGAGATTGTGAACCAGATAAGAATACTTGGTGAGACCTTTCCAGATCAGAAAGTTCTAGAAAAGATCTTGGTCTGCCTTCCAGACAAGTTTGAATCAAAAATATCAGCTATTGAAGAATCTTGTGACTTGACTACTCTTACAATAGCCGAACTAATCTCCAAATTGTAAGTCCAAGAGCAACGGGTCACTATGAGAGGTGAAGGGATAGTAGTAGATTCCTTTCAAGCAAGACATAAATTCAAACATCAAAAGGAAAGCAAAAAAGTCTGGTTGGATAAATCTTGAGAGGTAAACTCTGGTGGAAACCAAGGTGATTTGTCGATAAAGGAAAAATTTCCACCTTGTGGCATTTGTAAGAAGAAAAACCACTTAGAGAAGAATTGTTCGCAGAATTCAAAGAGGTCTCAAATTCAATGTAGATATTGTAAGAAGTATGGTAACATTGAGAAGTATTGTAGGCAAAAGAAAAATCAAAGTGGCCAGTCTTCCCATCGAGTGAATTTTGCAGATGATTACCAAGTTGGAAAATCAGAGGCCTCGGACACATCACATGTTGACCAATGTAAATGGTATGTTGATAGCATGTGCACAAGGCACATGGCGATTGATGAAAATCTATTTGTTACCTTTGACTGATCTGATAGAACCAAAGTGAAGCTTGGAAATGGCGCATTGGTGGAAGCTCATGGTAGAGGGTCAGTAAAATTTACTACTGACGAAGGTACAAAAATTATTAATGATGTTCTTTATGTGCCAAATTTGACTAAAAACTTGTTAAGTGTTGCTCAATTGCTTCATAAAAATTATTCTCTTAATTTTATGGACAAACAATGTGTAATTTATGATCCTAAAGGATGTGCAGTAGCTAAAATTAGCATGATTGACAATTCCTTTCCAATTTCATGCTATTCTATTGATACTTACTCTTTTAATATTGAATTGAGTGATACTTGGCTTTGGCATAAAAGACCGGTCATTATAATCTTAGCTCACTGGTGTATATGCAATCAAAGGGTATAGTGCTTGAAGTACCCAAAATTGACATGTGGAGAGATTTTTGTGAGTCATGTCAATTTGGTAAAATGCATAGACGATCCTTTCCTGAAGGAAGTCTTTAGAGAGCTAAGGAAAAGCTAGAGTTGGTTCATACAGATTTATGTGGACCAATGAGGACGGCTTCTTTGAGTGGAAACAAGTATTTTGTTCTCTTTGTGGATGATCAGACTCGAATGACATGGGTCTACTTTCTTAGTAGCAAATATCAAGTATTTTCTGTTTTGAAAGAATTCAAAGCTATGGTAGAAAGGGAGAGTGGCTGTAAATTGAAGTATATTAGATCCGATAATGGAACTGAATATACTTCGTATCAGTTCAGCAAGTATTGTAAAGATTTGGGTATCCAACAACAATTCACTGTTAGCTACACTCCAAAACAAAATGGGGTTTCTGAGAGGAAGAACAGAACAGTGATAGATATGGCAATATGCATGTTGGCAGAAAAGAAGATGCCTAAATACTTTTGGGCTGAAGTAGTCAATACCGCTGTCTATTTGCTAAATAGATTACCAACTAGAGCAGTCCAAGACATGACACCATTTGAAGCATGGAAGGGTATCAAGCCGTTTGCAAGAAACTTGAAGGTATTTGGTTCGGTATGCTATGCACATGTTCCTGATGCTAAAAGAGAAAAATTAGATAGCAAGGAAGAACTGTGTGTTCTGTTGGGCTATAGTACAGTTGCAAAAGGATAAAAGTGTACAATGTTAGTAGTAAGGTGTTTGTTAGTAGAGATCTTGTAGTGGATGAGTCTAGCCACTATAATTGGGATCGAGATACTGTTGTGAAGAACAAAGGTGGGAGTACTTTAGTTGCAACTCCAAATCAGCAAAAAGGTGATACTCCCTCTAGTTCTATTGCTGGAACAAAAAACAATTCAGATGTTGAATTAACTACAAACACTCCTATTTTGAAGACCAAATCAGTAGCAGAAGTTTATGAGCAATGCAATATTGATCTTATTGAACCATCCTCATTTGAAGAAGCAGCAAACCACAAAGTGTGGATTTCAGCAATGTAGGAGGAACTTGCCATGATTAATAAAAATGATACTTGGGAGTTGGTTGATAGACCAGAAGAGAAGAATGTTATCGGTGTCAAATGGGTCTATCGAACAAAGTTCAATCCAGATGGCTCCATCTTCAAGCATAAAGCTAGACTTGTAGTTAAAGGCAATTCTCAGCAGCCTGGAGTGGACTTTGGAGAAACGTTTTCTCGTGTTGCGTGGCATAAGACAGTAAGATTTCTAGTCGCTCTCGCAGCACAATACAAGTAGAAAATCTTCCATTTGGATGTCAAATCTGCATTTCTCAATGGATTGTTTGAAGAAGACATTTATGTTGAACAACCCGAAGGTTTTACAGTTGCAGGTGAAGAAGACAAGGTGTACAAGCTTAAAAGGGCTCTCTATGGTCTTAAACAAGCCCCAAGAGATAGTAGGCTGGATTCTCATTTGCTGTCTCAAGGATACAACAGAAGCCTAAATGAGCCTACTTTGTACTTCAAAAGGCAAGCGGATGGGATGTTGATTATCATATCAGTTTATGTCGATGATTTGATGATTACAGGTGAAATTCCTCTTACGTTTCAAGAAGTTAAAAATGAAATGCTAAAAGTTTTTGAGATGTCCAATCTGGGAGAAATGAAGTTTTTCATGGGAATGGAGATATCTTAATCTTGTGAAGGAATTTTCTTGTCCCAAAAGATGTATGCCTTGAATCTGTTAAAAATGGTTAAAGCTTGACAAGTGCAAAGCTGTTGCAACTCGACTTGTTGTGAATGAAAAATTAATGAAGGATGATGGCGAAGAGAGGGCAACTACAAAATTTTATAGAAGTCTTATTAGAAGTCTATTGTATCTAACAGCTTCTAGGCCAGACATAATGTTCGATGTCGGTTTGTTATCTCGATATATGCAAAACCAGACACTAAGCATTTTGGAGCCGCTAAAAGGGTGTTAAGGTACATTAGAGGGCCGATTAATTATGGAATCTGGTATAGAAATGTGGAGAATAGAGATCTTATTGGCTATTCATATAGTTATTCGGGTGGCTGTTTTGATGATTACAAAAGCACTTCTGTTTACTGTTTTTCGTTTGGTTCAGGCATTTTTTCTTGGAGCACAAAGAAGCAAGATATTGTAGCACAATCTTCAGCATAAGCCGAGTATGTGGCTGCTGCATCTGCTACAAATCAAGCAATTTGGTTCAGAAAGATCTTGTTTGAATTGAATTTGTTGCCAAAAGAACCAACAGTGATCTATGTGGACAATAAATCAGCCATTGCGATGGCTGAAAATCTGGGGCAGCATGGAAGAACAAAGCATATCAACATAAGGTTTCATGCTTTAAGAGATGCTAAGAAGAATGGTGAAGTGAAGTTGGTGCTTTGCATCAGTGAAGATCAGTAGGCTGATATTCTAACCAAGGCTCTTTCCACTAAGAAGTTTGAGTTTCAAAGGTTGTTCCAAGGAGTTTCAATGAAAAATCGTAAGGAGGAGTGTTAGAAAATTAAGATTTGTCTAGATGCTCCTAGATTGGAGATATTTTATAGTAGATATGTTAGAAAAGTAAGATATGTCTAGAAACTCCTAGGTTGAAGATATTCTATAGTAGATATGTTAGAAAATTAAGTTTTGTCTAGAAACTCCTAGATAGTAGATATTTTGTAGTAAGATATGTAGTCTTGATTTAAAATGAGTGGTGGTTAGTGAGCCACATATGTACATAATTTGGTGTGAGATATTTTGCTTATTATGTGGTTGTAATTCTCACACTTTATCTATAAATAGATCATATGTAATGAAACATCTAGTGAAAAAAATTGAACTCAAGAAAACTTAAGTTTTCTTATTCACTTTCAGATTTTCTGTAGCAATTTACTGCTGCGATTTCCTACTGTTTACACCTTGTAGACCTGAAGTTCTTCTTCCTTTTCGTTGTAACAGGGTCGAATCAGCCTGAACTCTACCCTACCTGTTACAGTACAAATAGAGCTGAGATTTACTCCGAGTGAACTGACCTTAGGCGGAGCTAGGTGGGGGTTCATGGGTTCGGACGAACCCACTAGCTTTTTCGTAGACCTTATATTTATATTAGAATTAAATAAATATATGTATATTAACTTGTGAACCCCAAACTCCTAGCCTTGGCTCCGCCTATGCTTCCATAATGGAACTGCTTCTGCTTCTCCCTTGCTTTCTTTTCCGATAATGGCGTATCGGCAATTGCATTTTCTACTCTCTTTTTTTGTGCAATCGGCTGGAGGATTGTTAAGGATTCAGGTGAGGTATTAGGGTTTTGGGAGATTGGGAAAATGAAAGAGAAAAAGAAAGATTATAGGGCAGGAAATTTTAATTTTCTTTTGGATTATATGGTGGGAAATAATTGCGCGAATTCGTCGGCTCTTTTGGCTCCAGGGAAGTTCCAAAAGGCGCTACTTTTTTATGCAATATTTTGGGCTGAATTTTCAGTCCTATTTTATTTTATAATTTTTTTATAGTTATATAAATATTTAATACTATTTTTTATTCTAGTTTGAAGTCAATTTCAATTACAACTTATGATATAAATCATGATATTTCATTAAAAAGTCAAATATTTTTTTCAAAAGCTATGGTCGAATCATGGTGAAACTTCGTCCAAAACTTCACCCATAATGACTTGTCAAGAATATTTATAATCCAGGGGCGTAGCTATAGCCACCCTAGGGTGTCCATCAAAAAATTGTGTTGTATATATATGTCAAATTCTACATTTAAAGGATATATATTTAAAGTTTGACACCTTTGACAAAAGTTATGCCTTTGGCGTAGTAGTAATGGATGTCCATTTGATTGAAAGAGTTTCAGGTTCGAACCCGAAATAACATAATATTTTTTTAATTTTATTTTGACATACATACACCATTATTCTTCGACACCCTTAATAAAATTTTTGGCTCCGCCACTATTAGAATCTATAGCCGAACGATAGCTATATAAGGTCAATTAACTAGCAAGCTAGTAATTGAAGTAGAGTGATAAGAATTTCTTCATATTTAATAAAATCAAATTTCGTGTTTAAGTCTTCAATATGAAATTACCTTTATTTGGAAGTGTTTTTACCCCAAATGTGAAACTTTTCAATATAAATTGAAATTTAATTGCGTCACCAACAATGAATAGAAATCAACACACCATATTTCACCATTCACTCATATGTAAGTACATCCAATTACTCGATCAAATCATGGTTTACTCAACATTTATCGCCGAACATAATATTGACAGGTTCAATCCTTGAATTCTCTTCAGGTATTTATAAAATCGCCCTCTTTGAAAATATATGCTAAGCATGCAAAATTTATAACTTGTTCGACGACAAATGTTCGTACTTCAGAAGGGCTGAGGAATTCTTCGTTCATGTCTTTCCATGCATTAGTGAGTTCTGATGGTGTAATATACCACAAATATAATAAATTACAGTTGAAATAAAATGAACAAAAATGAATAAATAAATCTTTGGGCTGAGGCGCGGATATCTCTCTCTCTTTATGGAGATTCAAGCCCATTGCGGCATAATCTACACCGATCCAACAGTAATACTCTTGACTTGTCCCCTCCAGGATACAACATCCCAACAACGCCGTACAACTCAAGCAACTCCAGATTAGTTGAAGAGTCTAAAGCTCAAAAAAAGAACACCTTCCTTCAATATATTTATACTCTCTTGTGTATAGTGAATATAATTGAAGACTTAAAATATTTTTCTATGTCTCAACTCTCTCTTTCACTACTAAACACTACAATATTATTTCACACTTCTCATTTTTTTGTAATACTTCACAAAGGAAGAAACAACACTATTTATAGGTGAAGAAGTCTTCCATATAATCAATAGGTAGAATGAGGTATAGTAATGTGGGTTGATAAATGTGATAGATATTACATGAGTTGCAAGAAACTAATGGTCATATGAGTTACAAGAAACTAATGACCATAAGAGTTACAAGAAGTAATGGTCATATGCGTTACAAGACACTAATGACCATGAGAGTTACAAGAACTAATGGTCATATAAGTTACAACAACAAATAGTCATCTTCTACCACAATTTACACCAACTAACATATCCACTTAATATTTTGTTTAATAATAAAATGCATATACACCAACATTCCCCCACTCATTTTAATATTAAAAAATAAGAGACTTCACAAACTTAGTTGAAGGTGGACTATTATGCATAATGAAGGTGTGCTCTGCATTGAACCTTCACTTAGTAAAACAATAACGAAGACTCCAGAGTCAGTAGTGGTCTCAGACTTGAACTATGACTGCTTAAGGGAAATAAAGTATCACTGCTTACACACAATAATCAATGTGTTGATGTAAGCTTTAATAGCCAGCACATTACGGCCTTGTGCTATCCTAGTTTCATGAGTGTTTTCTAAGAACAAGCCCTTTCTCATAGAAAGCAACCTACTTTCACACTCACATAGGTGAATTTGTCAAGGGTGCTCCTATAATTTGACACCCCACTCATACGAGATACAAACTTTCATTAAGAGTTCAAGACTCACCTCCACAAATCATTATAGGATAAATGCACTCACATCATAGGGATTGAATAAAATTAAGAATAGTGCATTTCACAACACGTCATCATATGATTCGTTCTTCCCATTGAACCTGGTTATAGGATCTCTAGTCTCCAGGTTGGGTTTCCTTATATATAACTTAGAATTTTTTAGCTTCAATTTCATCCCCCTCGATGTGCTTCAGACTTTTTATCTTGCTAAGGCCTTAGTTTATAAATCTGCAAGATTATCACAAATTTTAACACAATTAATATTGATGGTATACCAGTGATCAATATGATCTCACAATAGTGTTTTTTCCTCTTGAGCCTGAATTTACCGTTTTAGTAACAATTTTTTTTTACTCTACCATTATATTGGTGCTATCACAATTAATCAAAATTAAAAAAATTAATTTCTCAAAATAAAGTGTTTGATATAGTAAAATCAATTCACTTTTTCAATAGTTGAAGTTTAATTTTTTACTTCAACCTCCATAGTAGAGTTAGCAAAAAATAATTTGTTTTTCTCATTCCAACAAATAACACCAAATTTTTCTCATCTAGTTTGCTTGTATCTGCAAAGTACTTTAACTGCAAACACAACACCAAGTCAAGTTGTTAGTCACATAGCTCATATTTTTATTAGGTTAGCAAACTCCCTTTTTTTATTTGTCACAACTTTCTCACAGAATTGAATCAAAAGCAGTTGCAAGACTCACACAATCAATAAGATTGTATTTCACAATTATTTTTTCAACATTATATGACTTGAGAAGGAAAACTCCATCACATGTTTTGTAGTAATTTTCATTTAAAGAATGAAACTTATCTCACCCAAAACATTTCATGTTAAATGACTATTCAACATATTTTTCATAATTTATTTATAACTCTCATGTTAGAGCCAAAAATTATCTCATTATAGCCAAACAACAACATGTGATTTATTCCATAATAAATATATGCACTTGTAATACCCTTTTTAGAGCATTTTCCAAATATGTAAAAATTATTTTTTTCACAATGACTTTTTCCTCATTTCATGAGCCCCCACTATTTTAAGAATTTAAATATCAACTTTCATAAAAAGTACTATCATTTTATTCATGAATATACAACGTAAAAAAGATTTTTTTTCCTTTACCTTTTCTCCACTTGAATTGAGCAAGTATAAAAATGCTTTACCCTACACCTCTTCTCTTCCATCTCTTGAAGAGAGCGACGTTGAGCAGAATTATGTTGATATCCACACTTTTTCAAACTGTAACAACAACATTAATATCCTAAAAATTGTTGGTGTAATATACCACAAATATAATAAATTACAGTTGAAATAAAATGAACAAAAATGAATAAATAAATCTTGCGCGGATATCTCACTCACTTTAAGGAGATTCAAGCCCACTGCGGCATAATCTACACCGATCTAGCAGTAATACTCTTGACTTGTCCCCTCCAGGATACGACAGCCCAACAACGTTGTACAACTCAAGCAACTTTGGATTAGTTGAAGAGTCCAAAGCTCCACAAAAGAACACCTTCCTTCAACATATAAATACTCTCTTGTATATAATGAATATAGGTGAAGACTTAGAGTATTTTTCTATCTTTCAACTCTCTCTTTTACTACTACACACTACAATATTATTTCACACTTCTCAGTTTTTTGTAATACTTCACAAAGGAAGAAACACCACTATTTATAGGTGAAAAAGTCTTCCGTATAATCAATAGGTAGAATGAGAGGTAGTAATGTGGATAGATAAATGTGATAGATATTACTTGAGTTACAAGAAACTAATGGTCATATGAATTACAAGAAACTAATGACCATAAGAGTTACAAGAACTAATGGTCATATGAGTTACAAGACACTAATGACCATGAGAACTAATTGTCATATAAGTTACAACAACTAATAGTCATCTTACACCACAATTTATACCCACTAACATATGCACTTAATATTTTATTTTAATAATAAAATACATATACACCTACAAGTTCCTTTCCAGCCTACACATGTCTCTTGCTTTGAAACTTCATATTCTTTCATGTAGCATTCAATGAATGAAGCTACATGGATTCTTTGTTGTTCGAACTGCATGCATAAAAGTAGGTTTCAATATGTTAGAGTTGGATCACAGGTCGCCCATGTAGGCTAATTCAACCCTCTTAAGAAAAATATAAATAAAAGGAACAAAAAAGAAATTTTTTATTAAATAAAAATATATCAAAAGATATTTTACTCAAACTTTCTTGATGTTCTAAGTAGTATATGGAATTCTTTGTTATACTTAGATTCAACTTTATTATTAAAAAAAATAACACAAGAAATGTGTGATTACTTTAGAGTAATAAGTAACAAAAAAAACATAATGATAGTAAGTAGTATGTTTTATTATTAAATATAATGTGTGCTGACAAATTCGAGTTACAAAAGCATGACATAAGTACATATTCGATTATAAATTTTATTTTTTAAGAAAATAAGGGATAATGCATAAGTTCACCTCCTGAACTATGACTGAAATCCAGTGACACACGTTAACTTAATTAGGATCCTATTATCCCTCGAACTCATTTTTTTTTATATTCGTGCATCTTTTGTGCTAACGTGACACGTTCAACAAAAAATATTTGTTATGTTTGAACACACGTTCCTGTCACGTCTTTAAATTTTTTAAAATTCTTTTTAAAAAATAATTAAATGTTTTTCAGAATATTTTTTTAAAAAAAATAATAATTCATTTATATCTTTTTATTTTCTATATCTTGTATTTAGACTCACAGAATAGAGAATTAAAAGGCGAACTAGGGGACGTTAGGAAAATCGCCGAACCACTCGGTGAGCTGGATCGAGCTCGCCGAGTAGTCCAACCGCAAGATTTGTAGCCCGAACTGCAAAATCTAACCCGCAGCCCACGAAAACAAAATTAAACTATCATTTCATGCAATTTTAATAAGACCCATAAGACCCATGCCCACAGGGTACTCACACTTCCCCCACTTTTGCCAAAATCGGCCAATTGACGTCTTTTGCCCTTAAGAATGATGTCACCGCTCTATCATTGGGCAAAATTCCACAATTAACATAATTTGGAGTTACTCAGACTTCACCCCACTAGACCCACAACAAATTCAACACAACCCAACAATTTTAACAATCATAGGCACGGGAATTCACTATCTAATGCCAATTAATCACGATTTCAACTAAATACGGGAAAATAAACCATGACACGATAAACAAAGCAACACTAAGAACAAATAACAACTACAAAATGATCATGCATTCGATTACAACCAATTGTAAAGCAAGGTTGAGAAAACCAACCTTGTATGCCGAATATTTGAAATGCTAGGCAAGCAAAGAATCCAAAAAACCTCCCCGATTCGTAAATCCCACACAAAAAAGGCAAGAAAATGCAATAAAAAAGCAAGTAAAATCGGTTGTGAAAGTTTGGAAGTCGAAAAGTATGAAAATGAAGAGATTTTTAATTTAAAACAGTTTGGCCCTTAAAGACACTTCAGTTCGCGCGCCAGTCGGCGACCACGACTTACGTTGCCGACCCACTCGGCGATGTGCCAAGTGGTACTTTAGCCCGCCGAGTTTTATAGAACTCCTAGCAAACTAGGTGGTTCCAACGGCGATCCGAGTCGGGCTCACCGATTTGTTCGGCGATTTTCCAACTGGACCTTTGGCTCGCCTAGCTGCGATTTTCCCAAAATTTCAAATTTTCAACCTGCACATTCAATACATGTTATTCAAACAACAACATTAAAAGCTTAAACACTTGGGTTGCCTCTCAAGAAGCGCCTTATTTAATGTCGTGGCATGATGTGGTACGCTTTTCAAGGTTTACTTTTCAGGTTCGCCAAGGTATCCCTTGGTAGACCCCCTTTTGGCCTTGGGTTCAAATGAGATGAGATTTGACCCATTTGCATTTCCAATTATTTGATGGACACTTAGTGAGAGGTGACCGTTTGATTGAGTGTGGAGACATCCTCTTTCATTTCTTTTAGCACCTTGTCCGACCCTTCCACATTATTTAGAATGTGAGCAAGCATGTCTTCTGTACGAAAGTTCTCCGGGTCAGCCCTTTGCTTCTTTGGCTTTTGGCGTTCATGGGGTGAAACGTATCTTTCCTACTCACCATCCTGTTCCTTCCAATTAGTACCACGATCGCGCCATTCTCTTTCACGGTCTCTCCATCCATCATCCCTTTCTTTGTTCCAACTTTGATTCTCGCCCGGCCTTGGATAACTCGAACGGAAACCTCCTTCTTGATTCACAAGAAAATTCACTTCCTCATTATATGGAGCCTCAAAGTGTGCCTCCTCGAGGTTTACTCCACTAACACCAACACCATTTACACTTTTCAACCCACTACCCATCACATTTTTCGATAAAATATCAAGATAGGTCATCATTTTGGCCATATTTTGGTCTCGCTCTTGGTCCTTCTCGATCTGCTCTTTTTTCATTCTAAAAGTTAGAGGAGACACCTGGTCCTCTCGAGTGTACCATGCTCTCTTAATCTTGGTCATGCCATCGAGGAGATTAGATGTTATTTCTTTCACGACCCAGGGGTACACCCTAGATGTAACATGGCGTGCTTGACCCCGATGGGGTCTCATACAAGCCCTTAGCATATCATAACATAGGATAAAGAACAATAAAGAGTAAAACGCATTTCAAGTCTTACGAACATTTCATAAAAACAACAAAGAGGAAGTCTAGACTTGTCTCATTAACCATCTATTACAATCAAAGTCTCAAAATAGGGTCACAGCCCTTTACAACATAGTCTCAAAATGAAAATGAAAGGATAGAAACTAGAAATTCATCATTCGTCCTCGAACTTTAAGGACTCACCAAAAGCAAGGAGAGTAGTCGATCCAAGCTTTGACCAAGAAGGAAGCACAACTCAAGAACTGGTCCCTACACTTATGTAAAAATGTAGAAAATATGGGTTAGTACAAAATTGCACTAAGTATGATAGCCATGCACAAAAATAGTGAAATCATGCTAAAAAGTGACATTTCAGTTCAATGCATGCCATTTGCTAAGTTAAAACATCATTTAGAAGATAATGTATAAACATAAGTCATAAGCATAAACAATTCAAAAGTCATCATGTCATAAGAGAAACTTACCATAAATATCCTTAAAACGTACTTGTGCAATGTATAGATAAGATATCATAATTCCACCCATACTAAGTAAGGATTCTTGAGTAACTATAGTTCATAACTCAACTCTCTTGTTCATACTACCATAATAAGGAATAGCCTTAACCGACATAGATCATGTGAGCTAACATGGAATCCGGTGTCTACCCCACACCGAAAAGGGGTTGTCCTACTTGCCGAAGGTAGAACTATACTCTTAGATTAGGTGGATCCACTAGCTAAAGACCTATGTGGGCACATAGTTATGGGATAGGGAGATTGCTACGAGAAACCCGGACTCAACTATGGTAAAATGTTTCCATCTCATGAGACACCTACTTTGGGAACCCGGACTCAACTAGTGTAGAAGGAACCCATTTGGAAAGCCGGACTCAACTATGGTAAAAGTTTCCATCTCATATTCATATACACTCGGTGCTAAGCATTGATTCCCATTGAGTTCATATTAAGCCTTACCTTAAGTTCATAATTGTGGATGAATTTCTTGACACTCAATCCAACATAAATCATACTAAAAGCTCCTTGATTCAATAGGGAGACTAGTCTTCCAACCCTAGAATCACTACATGTGACAAACCTTTCACATCTTATCGTATTCATACATAAGTGTGCACAAGAGGATAACTTCCATCAACACTACAACTAGATCATAATCATATTCACTTTACTCTCAAAGTGTTCATAAACATATATTCAATTCTCATAATCATGCATAATTCATATACTTTGCCCTTCAAGGATCATAGGTTATAATTCATCAATACATCTAGAATTACTACATTAGACATAGATAATAACCTAATTCAAGTGATTCAAGTACTTTTATGCATCATTCAATCATATTCTACTTGCATCAATCAATACCCACACTTTGAGATCCAAATTGGGAAATTAGGGAAATTCATGGATTCTTGGGGAATTCATGTTAAAAATAGTTTATAATTATCAATTTGATCATAATATAAAGCAATTAAAGCATTGAAAACGTTTTTGAAGTGAATCCATGACTTGGAGTAAACCCTAGTTTTCTTGGGGAAATTACTAGTTTGAAATTGGTTTTGGAGGGACTACCATACCTTAGGTGATGAAATCCAACAAATTCGTGTGGAAAAGCCTTCTTCTTCAAGCCCTAACTTGATCTTTTTCTTCTTCTTCTTTGGAGTTCTAGGGAGAAGATTTTGGAGAGGGTTTGGTTTATGTTTGGGGATTTTGGAATTATGAATTTAGATGGGAGAAATACTTATATAGTTGTTTAAAATAGGCCTAAAACGACACTACATAACCATTAAATAAAAAAAAATCCCCAAAAGACCCCTCGCCTTAACTGCCAAATGGCAGTTTCAGGCATGACCTACGACTGGGGACCCACGGACCATGTGTGGGACCACGGCCCGTGCTGGTGAACCGTTGGTCACTTACTGGAACTTGTTTTTGAGGGGCTTGACCCACCACCCCCACCTACGGGGAGTAGGTTGCCCTCGTGGGTCACTGCCCAGGTCACATTTTGGGTCTTTCTCTCAAGGACCCATGGTTGGTCCTTGGGGTTTAGGCCTTGACGTTCTAACACGAAAACATGAATTTTAAGATATGGGGAGGTATGTTTACGGTTCTAACCCTAACGTCAAATTCTAGCTTAGCCTATTAGTTTTATGTTAGACTCTAGTTTAGTCTACCATTTTTCGGAATGTTACAATTTCGAATGACTGTTGCATTATACCTCCTTGGACAAGTTGATCAGCCACACCTTTGTTCACTGAGTCAAGACTCATGTAGAAGTGTTGCAACAACAAATTGTTTGTAAGCCCATGAGTCGGACATTGAAGTAACAACTTCTGAAATCTCAGCCATGTCTCATGGATTGGCTCACCCTGAATATTGTCTCTCAATGACATCATTTTTTAAGGAGGAAAGAACCTTACAAAGAACGCCTCGGTAAGTTCATCCCAAGTGGTAATGAAATCTCTCGGTAGATTAGCTAACCATTTGATAGCTTCCCCCATCAAAGAAAAAGGGAACAATCGGAGATGGACTGATTCTTGTTAGATATTTTTGAACGAGAATGGACCACATACGTCCACAAAGTTCCGGATATGATCATGGGGATCCTCATGAGCTATCCCTCCATATAATCCTTTCATTTGCAAGAGTTGCAACATTGTGCTAGTCACATGGAAGACAACATTCCCCTCAACAGGAGGTAAACGGATATCACCTACACCACCAAATTGAATTGGGTCATTGACATCATTCAGATTTCTGACATCATCTTGGTTGCCAAGTTGGCTACCATTACTTCCGTTCACACTAATCTCGTCCTCTGTTAAAACACATCCAACAACAAACACAAAACACGGTAAGTCGATTCTACTATAACACAAAAAGATCACTATCTAAACTTCAATAAGAGAATTCTAAACACCACTCCCCGGCAGCGGCGCCATTTTTAATAAATGCTCAACTACAGCTCATCCAATACTATGTGTAGGCGATCGTAATATAGTATAAAACCCAATAAATGAGTTGGGGTCGAACTCACAGGGAGCAGTGCATTTTCAAATTCAATTATGAAATTATAAACGTGGTCTAATCGGTTATAGGAATAAAAATTATCGAAAACATTTAGATACATCGAAGCGGTGACACGAATGTCAGATGAGGGGATTGGTTTGTCAATTAACAACTAAAACAATAGCGAAAACAGGGGAAACAAATAAGTAGAGAGGAATTCTTGGGGATGTGATCGATTATAGGCTAATTTCGCTATATGGGTAATTGTAATTTACTAAGAATGGCTGAATCTTAGTGGGTAGGCTAGACTATAGATGCAATAGCTTTCTCTTGAACATCTATATGATTCAAGCGAGTTCTCTTGAACCTCGACAACCATAACACTATAAACAGCCCAAAACCTTAATTTATCTACTCTCTCGAGCCATATGGGTAGAATCAAGTTTAGGATTCACTCCCTCGAGCTGAATCCACATCAACCCAATAACTAGAATCATCAATCGAAAATGTTAGCTCTAAACCTCTTTCTCAAGCAAGCCCAGAACACTAAGTTAGAATGGCCTTTGCAACTACAATTCATAGATTAATACACAGATATCAATTAAACCCACTTCAATTAAGCATTTAAATCAGTAAACAACAATATCCATAAGCTAATTAAACCAATAATCACATGATCACACCCCAAGAATTGGGGTTTTAGCCACACATCATAAAAAGGAAGAAACAATTACCAATTATGTTAGCCATGAACTGGGTAATGATTCTCAAATCTCTACAACGCTTCAAAGCAACTTAATTCAAAAACCCAATTAAAAATTCCTCAAACCAAGTCTCGAAAGCTCTAAGTTCTACAATGGAAAACTCAGGAAAAACTGCATAAGACTTGACATACATTCCAGATGCTTTTTCCGCTTTTCAAATTTCAATTTATAGTTTCCCAAATTTTGGCCTTCAGGAAAATTAGGCGATGTAAGTCGAGCATCGCCGACCAAGTAGGAGACGCACCCTTTGCTCCATTCCATCTCATGTTTGCCTTGGCTCTTTATCCTCAGGGTTTTGTGACTTTAGGGGATCAGGATCGAGGTCGTCGATCCATTCGACGGTGCGCTGACTGGATCATGGGTTAAATTTGTAAATTAAATTTGAACTCATGGATCATTTTATTCATTTAAACTCCAAAACATCAAAACCTAAAATTGGGCCATTATAGCCCAAATCTAAATGGATAGCCCAAAATCGGCTGATCCACTTTCTATATCAAACCATCCCATAGATATTTCTTTCCTTAAGCTAATATTTTATAATTCCACCTCTCTAGTTTCTCATACCTCCATTCTTGATTTCCCCCTATTTTTTTTGTTTTTTTTTACATCTCAATGGAGAAAATGTAACACCCCATATCCGAAAAATGGAAAATGAACCAAATTTGGGAAGTTGCAGGTGCCAGCCACGGAGGCCAACCACGGCCCGTGGTTGAACTACGGCCCATGGGTTGAACCACAGAGTGTAGGTAGGTCCATGGGTTAGTCACCCTGCCAAGGTTGCTGACGTCCAGGACAACGGCCAGAACTACGGACCATAGGTCAGACCACGGTCCGTGGTTGGAGTCCGCGGGTCGAGACCCCAAAATCATGGTTTATGACCATGAAACATGGTTCACCAGGAGGGACCGTAGGTCAGACCACGGTCCGTCGATTGGGTCCTTCGGTGGTGAGTCGGTGGTCAGTTGGCATCTAAGTTCAGGGGCAGTTAGGTATTTTCCTAATTAATTAATTTCTATACTATGTCATTTTTCCTACATTTAGAACCCCTATATAAACCTTTTAACCCCCAAATTCACCCCATTTAGTTCATTCTTCCAAAATCCGAAAAGAAAACCAATTCCTCTCAAATATTCTCTCTCAAGAAACATGAAGAAGAAGAAGATTTTTTCAAAGTTTAGCAAATGCGAATTTTGGTTAAGGTCCGTAGCTTTCCTTGGTCATATTGTGTCAAGTTAGGGTATTGAGGTAGATCCCACGAAGACGGATGCGGTCAAGAGTTGGCCTAGACCTCTAACTCCCTCAGATATTAGAAGCTTTTTGGGTTTGGTCGGTTATTATAGAAGGTTTGTTGAGGGTTTCGCTTCAATTGCCTCTCCTTTGACGGCTTTGACTCAAAAGAAGGCTAAGTTCATATGGTCGGAAGCTTGTGAGAAAAGTTTCCATGAATTGAAAGGTAGACTCACTTCTGCTCCGGTGTTGACCTTACTGGAAGGAACAAATGGTTTTGTGGTTTATTGTGATGCCTCAAGAATTGGGCTAGGGTGTGTGCTAATGCAAAATGGGAAAGTTATTGCCTATGCCTCAAGGCAACTTAAAGCCCATGAGAGGAATTATTCGACTCATGACCTTGAGTTAGCGACAGTCGTTTTTGCTCTAAAGATTTGGAGAAATTACTTGTACGGAGTTCATCTTGATGTGTTTACCGATCACAAGAGTTTACAATAATTGTTTAATTAAAAAGACTTGAATCTTCGCTAAAGAAGGTGGCTTGAGTTATTGGAATATTATGACATGAGTGTTCTTTATCACCCTAGAAAAGCTAATGTGGTAGCGGATGCTCCAAGTCGATTGTTTATGGGTAGTGTTGCTCATATTGAAGAAGAAAAGAAAGAGTTGGTTCGATATGGGCATAGGTTGGATTGATTAGGTGTTCAACTAGTGGACTCTACCAAACGTGGTGCTATGGTTTACAATGGTTCCGAATCGTCTTTTGTGGTGGATGTGAAAGCAAAGCAAGGTCTTGATCCAATTTTTGTAGAATTGAAAGAGGTAGTGCTTAAGAAATCAGTTGAGGCTTTCTCCCAAGGGGGAGATGGTGTACTTAGATACCAAGGTCGACTATGTGTTCCAAATGTGGATGACTTGTGGTAGAAGATTTTGGCCGAAGCTCATAGATTGCGGTATTCTATTCTCTCGGGAGCCACCAAGATGTACGGGAAGTGTATTGGTGGAATAGGATGAAGAAAGATATTGTGGGATTTGTGGCTAAGTGTCCAAATTGCCAACAAGTGAATGTTAAGCATCAGAAACTGGGAGGTTTATCCCAAGATATTAGTATCCCTACTTGGAAGTGGGAAGACTTGAATATGGACTTTATTGTTGGTTTGCCTCGCACCCGGTGACAACATGACTCTATTTGGGTTATAGTAGATCAAATTACTAAATCGGCTCATTTCCTTCCCGTCAAGGTTTCCTATTCGGCGGAGGACTATGCCAAGTTGTACTTAAGAGAAATGGTAAGGCTAAATGGAGTTCCCTTGTCCATTATTTCCGATCGTGGTACCCAATTCACTTCTCAATTTTTGAAGTCATTCCAAAAGTGTCTTGGCACTAAATTGAAGCTTAGCACAACTTTTCATCCCCAAACTGATGGGAAAGCGGAGTGTACTATCAAAGCTTTGGAAGATATGTTAAGGGCTTGTTTGATTGATTTTAAGGGTAATTGGGATGACCATTTGCCATTGATAGAGTTTGCCTATAATAACAGTTATCACTCAAGTATCGATATGGCTCCATTTGAGGCCTTGTATGGTAGGAGGTGTAGATCTCCCATAGGCTGGTTTGAGGTGGGTGAAGTTGTCCTAATAGGTCCCGAGATAGTTCATGAGGCTATTGAGAAAGTTCAACTCATTAGAGAGAGGTTGAGAACGACTCAAAGTTGGCAAAAGTCTTATGCCGATGTGAGAAGGAGGGATCTAGATTTTGAAGATAGCAATTGGGTTTACTTGGAAATATCACCCATTAAGGATGTGATGAGACTCGGCAAGAAGGGGAAGCTCAGTCCCAGGTATGTAGGCCCATATGAGATTTTGAGGCGTGTGGGTAAGGTTGCTTATGAGTTAGATTTGCCAAACGAGTTGGCAACCGTGCATCCTATTTTCCATGTCTCTATGCTTAAGAAGTGTGTGGGAGATCCAACATCCATAGTTTCCCTAGAAGGATTGGGATTTGATGAGAGTCTCTCATATGAGGAAGTCCCGGTTGAGATTCTAGACCGGCAAGTTAAGAGATTGAGAAACAAGGAAATAACTTCCGTGAAGGTTTTCTAGAGGAATCAATTAGTTGAGGGTGCTACTTGGGAGGCCAAAGCCGATATGATGTCCCGATATCCTCATCTTTTTCCTTCAACTCCTATTCTAGCTTGAGGTAATGAGTTTTCTCTTGAGTTGTCCTTGTTTAGGGAGTCAAGTGTTTTTATGTGTTTTCCATGATTTCCTTATGATTATGCATGTTCATGAAAACTTGTGTTTTGAAAGAAAATGAGTTTACTTGTTTAGTTTTCCTCATGTTGTTGTGCATTAAGTATGAGTTGCCTATAGACTTCATGAGTTGAATTGATGAACATGCATTAGCTATGCTTTTTTAGAGTAAATTTCATAGAGGCTCCATGAGATTGTGTTGAGCATACTTTTAGCTTGGAGAAGGTAGTTCCTCCTTGAACATGAAATTTTTTGAGAAATTTTGAGAATTCATGCATATTGGGTTGTTAGATGTAGTTCCTACTTCAATATCTTACATTTGAGTATGTTGAGTTTGGAGTCGATGTTTCCTCCATATTCAAGTGCATTGCATGCATAATGGACTGATAGAGTTAGTTCACCCCTCTTATGATGTTTTGAGAACGTCCTAGCTTGGAGTCGAAAGTTCCTCCTCGATTGTATGCATTGCATCGTAGGTTGGGTTGTTAGTTCCTCTCCTACTCGTTTAGAACCAGTTTAAATCTCATTCGAGGATGAATGATCCCAAAGGGGAGATATTGTAACACCCCGTATCAGAAAAAGGGAAAATCAACCAAATTTGGGAAGTTGCAGGTGCCAGCCACGGAGGCCAACCATGGCCCGTGGGTTGGTCACCCTGCCAAGGTTGCTGACGTACAGGACTACGGCCAGACCTACGGACTATAGGTCAGACCACGGTTTGTGGTCAGGGTCCGTGGGTCAAGACCCTAAAATCATGGTTTCTGACCATGAACTACGGTTCACCAGAACAGACCGTAGGTTAGACCACGGTCCGTCAACTCGGTCCGTCGGTGGTGAGTCGGTGGTCAGTTGGCAGTTAAGTTTAGGGGCAGTTGGGCCTTTTCCTAATTAATTAATTCCTATACTATGTCGTATTGCCTACATTTAGAACCCCTATATAAGCCTTTTAACCCCCAAATTCACCCCATTTATTTCATTCTTCCAAAATCCCAAAAGAAATCCAATTCCTCTCAAATATTCTCTCTCTAGAAACTTAAAGAAGAAGAAGAAGAAGATTTCACCTAGGGTTTCAAGCTAAGGTTCCAATTTCTCCATTGAAGGCTAGCTTTTGGACTCAAGATATGGTAGTCTTCATCGATGGATTCCTTTCATCCATGGAGTCCCTAAATCTCTCTATTTTCAAATTGTAGAATTCCCCAATTAAGCTAGGGTTTTCTTCAATTAGCATGGGTTCAAATCATTATTGATTTAAATGCTTTAATTATGATCTTCTATGCATGAATTGATGAATTGCAATGCTTTTATGATGAATTCCCCTATGAACCCATGTGATCCCTATGTTTTCAAGTTATGAACTATATGTTGAGGAATTTTGATCTGCAAGGAAGAGTTTTATGAAATTGAGCATGTATTACTAGTTTTACATGAATTTATGATGAAATCCATATCTAACCCATGTTTTCTAAGAGTGATGATTGAAATTGGGTTTTGACCTTAAGGAGGTGAATTATGGACTTATGCAAATGATTAGGGTGCTTTGAGAGTAAAGTACCAATTATGATGATGTTGTGTTGTGAAAGGATATTCTCATTAAAATAGATACTAGCATGATGTGAAAGGTTTTCTCACATAGAAAGGATTCTTAGGTTGAAAGGCTTTCTCACCTAATTGAATCAAAGACTAGGAGCTATATTAATGAAACTAGCTTGAATCGGTAGGCCAAGGGCACCCTTTCATGAGTAATGAAGTCAAGTAAGAAATCACTATTTCGTGGGAATTTATGCTTAGCACTGAGTGGATATTGACAATGAGAAGGAGGCTCTCCCGTTAGTAGAGGTCGGGTTTCCAAAGTAATCTCATGAGATGGAAGCTCCCCCGTTAGTAGAGGTTGGGTTTCTAGTAGCAATATCCTTATCCGATAACTATGTGTCCACATAGGTTGATTAGCTAGTGGATCCACTTAAGCTAGAAGATCAAGGTTCTACCTTAGGCAAGTAGAACACCTCTTTTCGGTGTAGGGTAGACACCGGATTCCATGTTATAGCTCACATGGTCTCATGTCGATTAAGGCTAATTCCCCACAAATAATGATGAACTAAGGTTACTAAAGGAGTATCACATATGAGTTCAAAGATGTTAAAGAAGATGTTAGCTTGCATTGACCATGATTTATGACTTATGTTTTATAACACTTCCATATGATGTTTAATTTGGTCAATTGCATCTCATGAAATGAAATGTCACTTTTTAGAATGTTTATAATTTTTTTTGAATGGCTATGATACTTGGTACATTGTTTTGTACTAACGCATATTCTTGCCTACATTTTGCCCAAATGTAGGGTCCGACAGACAGGTTTCTAAGTCTCGTGGCTAGTTGTTGAGTTCGTGATTTCCCGTTTTTTGGTGAGTCCTCATGGTTTGAGGACGGATTTTCTATGTTTATATATGGCTATGATGAGACAAAGTGTCTAGACTTCCGCTTTTCTTTATAAAAACTTTTGATACTTGAAATGTTTTTTTACGCTTATTGTTATATTTCTTATGTTATGAGAAGTAAGTGGCATGTATGGACTCCTTCGGGGTTCTATACACCTTTTTACATCTAGGGTGTATCCCTGGGTCGTGACAAAAAAGTATTGAGGAGAATCCACTAGCTTTCACCTAATAATGAAACTCCAAGAACTAAAGAATTTGGAAATAAGAATGTTTATTTTTCATCAGTAACAACTGAAATTGAAGAAGAACAGAAAGAAAAGGATTTGAATTTCAATGAACCAGTTCGGGTTGAACCCGATTCATTATTCACTTGTATTGATTCAAATTCAATGGGTTGTATTGTTTCTTCTGAATCAGGGGCGATTAGAGCACATGAGCGTCCTAAAAATTCAGAAACACCACAAAGAATTGCACCAACTAAAGTCAACCCTATTGGAGCTCTTCCCCATTTCTCCGACCATTATGTTTCAACTCATACAGACATGTGGCATGTGGTATCGCCATCAGGCCGACTTGACCTATCAATCGACCCAACGATTCCACCCCATATGAACTTGTGATTGATCCAGATCATCCTTACATTGAACCTAGATAGCCACCGTGCATGTAGGTTCAAGGGAGTGCTTCTATCTTTCTCATAAAAAAATAGGGACATTACTTTCTTTCATTGTTTGGGTGGTTTTCTTTATTTATGTATGATGAGATATGGTTTAAAGCTCATGCCTAGCTAAACTTATATAATGGTTTGAATAACGGTGTCATGTTTTAATGTTTTAATCTGTGCTTTTGTCAGGCTTAATCTTTTAATGTTACTGCATTTCTTTTAGTTAGGTTGGTCCTATATTTCAATTATTTTACTACCTATCTTGCGACTTGTGGATAGTGCCCTAGTCGGGCCTTGTTCTCTAAAAATTCTTTGAGGGCGTGATTCAATATTCGCAAAGGATAATGAAAAAGATTTTGAAAATAAGGAGAAGGAGAATTCAAAAGAAATCACTTGTCATGAATCATACAATTTTCGTATGATTTTGTGATTTACAAGCGGGCGTCATTAACCTTTGTAGTTTTTCAAAAGTCATTTATTTCAATTGATTTTGAGACTAGATTGAGAGCTTGGTGGTTACTGATTCCTTGTGTGCTGAGTTTTTTAAATATTTTTTGGTGTATGAATATTGTCTAGAACATCACCAAAAATGTGATCCAAGGAAAAATCCAAGATATATATTGACTTGGAAGATAAACCTAGTCCCTCTTTGACTATCCTCTTTGACCAAATTTTCCTCCTACCACCTTAATATTGATCCGAATGAACTTTATTGAGCATTAAGGTATTTCTTTGGTCACCATGACTACGACTAATTTTGTTATTTCCACTTTATATAGACATTGGAGATCGATATGTAACCATGTTATCTTTTATGTACTATACTTTAAGTAACGTTTTGATCTTTTTGATTAATTTAACATTTGAATTATCAATATTTCGTTCTTTTATATAAACCTACTTTTTGATTTATTTTTTCTCTGAACAATCAGATATCTACAAAAACTATTGTCTAGAAAGAACATAAAGATTAAGTAGTTTAATATATATGGTGTATGTGAGACGGGATTTAGTTAATAGAATTATATATATATATATATATATATATATATATATATATGCTAGTTTTTCGACACGTGCGTTGCACGTGATTATCAATTTAGAAAATTTAAGCGAAGATTTGAATAATAAGTTTTGCACAAAATAATATTGCAGATTCTTTTGTGAATGTTCAATGTGGATCATCATATATATCTCTTATTCACACGAACCTATGAAGATGGTCAATGAAAATTTTTATTAGTTAAATGCAATAATGTACATATTTATTTCAATTTGATGAGGTTCAATCATATAATTAGTCGTATATCACTAATATTACCTTATAGATAATATTTTTTGTGTATTTTTCTTGTCATCTAACCAGCTGTGCTTTGCATGTGTATTCCACTTAATCTGTTTAAATGTCATATGGACATGTGGAGAACAACTACATTTGATTTTTTAGAACTATTTTTGCATATTAATTTTTATTTTATAAGTTATAACATAATATATGACGTTCTTTTTGTTGGCTCTCATATTTGACTTTTCGATTTACTGTGTACATAAATCAAAGATAGTTATGTTTTGTCCATATTTAACTGAGAAAGGTTTCCTTCTTTTTTTTACCGAAAAAAATAAAAATAAAAATAAAAGAATATATTCTATCTGTGAAATCATATATATAATCACATATTTATCTTACACCCAATAAAAATATAGTTCAAATACTTGTAAACAATTTTCAATTTACTCAACCAAGCATGATTCGTCCAAGGAAAAATAACAACACCGTGTTATCACATATATAGGGGCAATATAATAATATGAAAAATTATTGGTAAAAAGTTAATATAAGGAAAGATGAAAGATAAAAATAATTAATGTAATAACTATGAGAATTAATAATATTATAACTAAAGAGTGTAAAAGACTGTGAATAACATTTGCAATAATTAATAATGTTACAACTAAAGAATTAATGTGCAATAGATGAATTTCTAATAAATTTTATACTTACATAAATAAATAGGACTTTTAATTAATGTTACTATTTTTTTTTATAGTTATTAGATTTTAATTTAGTGTACGGACAAAATGAAAATGTTTATTCAGTATTACTGAATATGAAATTTATTTTGTTAATGATAAATTTTAAATGATTCATATATATTCACATATTTTCACATTTGTTGTGGGTTATTTTATTTTATTTTTAAAAATGAACTCGAAAAATTTTAAAATAATATATTTTAAAGTTAGAAGATCTTGTTAACTTGATAATACATTCGTGACTTGTTAAAATAATATATATATATATATGTGTGTGTGTGTGTGTGCGCGCCTTAATGAAAATATATATCTCATAAAAATTAGCTATTAAATAAATAATAAAAATTAAAGTAATACAGACTTCAACTGGTGTTATTAGAAGTCATATGAACTTTTATTCGTCGAAAATACTAAAATATTATTAAAAATTAATTAGTAAAACAAAAGGGCAATGTTTACATAGTAACAACTATTTTAAAGCAAACTTCCTAACAATATAAATTACATATGTAACATTGATAAATGAAGTCATTCTTTTGTCTTGAGCATCAAAAAAACAAATCGTACTATTCTCTAACACTTGAGAAGTTTAATAATTTTAGAAAAAGATATTCAGAAACATATATCTACATCATAAGAGAAATTGTTCACGAAAATAAATGAATTTATACTACAATAAAAGATAAACTAATACAAACTTCAACTGGCGTTATTACAAGTCATATGAACTTTTATTCGTTGAAAATACTGAAATATTAAGAAATAGTAAATCAGTAAAATAAAAGAGCAATGTTTGTATAGTAATAACTATTTTGAAACAAACTTCCTAACAATCTAAATCATATAAGTAGCATTGATAAATAAAGTCATTCTCTTGTCTTTGACATTAGAAAAACAAATTGTGACAATTCTCAACTCTTGAGAAGTTGAATAATTTTGGAAAAAGATATTCAGAAGCATATATCTACATCACAAGAGAAATTGTTAACAAAAACAAATGAATTTAGACTACAATTAAAACTAAACTAATACAAACTTCAACTGGCGTTATTACAAGTCATATAAACTTTTCTTCGTTGAAAATACTTAAGTATTAAGAAATAGTAAATCAATAAAACAAAAGGGTATTGTTTATCTAGTAATAACTATTTTGAAGTAAACTTCCTGAAAATCTAAATCCATAAGTATCATTGATAAATAAAGTTATTCTTTTGTCTTGAGCAGCAAAAAAATAAATCGTGACAATTCTCTAACTCTTGAGAAGTTTAATAATTTTTTAAAAAGATATTCAGAAGCATATATCTACATCACAAGATAAATTGTTAACAAAAACAAATGAATTAAGACTACATCATGTTAACTTCATATATTGGAACATTACATACTATTGTATATACTAAGGAAAAAAATAATTATTATATCAACATAATTATTTTCCTCAAGTACTCGAGGTTAAGGAATATACCCTCTTACGTTAGAACAATTTACTTCATCAGAATAGTGGTGCCTCATATTCCGCTAATATTTGAACTCACTCAACGACAATAAATTACACAATAAATTTTAAATGCAAGAAGAAGAAGAGTAGAAGATTAAAAAAAAGTTGTGGTTGAAAAATGAGAGGAAACCCCTCTATTTATAGTCAACAAAGGGTAGTATGAACAAGTATTTTTTTGTGTCTTATCTAAAAAGTCATGACCTTTCCAAGAAGTCACAACACTTTAAAAAAGTCACAACTTATTAAAAAAGTCACAACTCTTTGGAAAAGTCACAACTCATCAAAAAATCACAACCCTTTGGAAAAAGTCACAACTTATCAGAAAAGTCGCAACTCTTTAGAAAAGTCACAACTCATCGGAAAATCACAACCCTTTGGAAAAAGTCACAACTTATCAGAAAATTCGCAACTCATTGAAAAAGTCACAACCTAAGATAGGGATATTATAGTAATTTAACATTCAAGTTAGGAGTTCATGCTTTTAAGGTAATAATATATAGAAGATATAGATATAGATACAGATATATATATATGGTTGGTGTCTGTTTGTGTTGAGTATTAGATATTATGATCATTAAATTAACAATATAAGTTGTGTGAAATATACGACATAAAGTAACCGTTTGGTAGGAGGGTTAATATATAAGAGGTAACTAATCTCGAGATTAATTTTATGATGATTTAATCCCATAATTGATCAATCAACTAAATGAGTTGTTGGTTGCCATTTTTATTGCATAGTCACATAAATTAATGTCAACTACCTTCATTTCAATTTGATTAGTCCTTTCTTGACCTATTACAAAATTTAAGAAAATTTAAAAATTTTAATTTTTTGATCTTAAATTAAAGATATCTACGTACGTAAAATATATCAAAATTTAATTTTGGGGACTTACAAATATTATGTGAGAAGTAGAAATCGAAGAGATGCTAAAAAACTAAAGACACCTTCTTCTTTTATATAGACTTAAAAGGAAAATAAGATAATGAAATTGAAACAAACAGAATTAGACTCTAGTGACAAATTATATCCTACCATAGAGGTTTGTTATAAGTTATCACATTTTTCATACCATAAATGAGTTTTTGTGGATGTATACAATAGATAATCTTAAAAGTTAATGATTTTCTTTTCACATATATATATATGTAGTTTAAACAAAAAAGCACCATAATACTATTGAGAACTATTAACATATATATTAAATGACTTTTTAATGGTACAATAATGGTATGTAGATCTTTTGAGTGTAACATCAATGATAATATATTTAGTGTAATTCTACAAATGGGATTTAGAGAGCATATGATGTACAAATTTTTATCCCTAGCTCTGTCAGGTAGAGACACTGTTTCTAACAGAACCTCGACTCATAAGAACAATTATCAAAAACATAATTGCAAGAAAAATATGATAACCAAATAACAATAATATTGCGAATGACAAATTAATGAGGGCAGCTAAACAAGACCAATGAAGCAAAAAATAACAATTAATAAAATGAAGTTAAAGACACTACTCATATAATAAATAATAACACTACTTATCAAGCGAAAACTAGCATATGAGATGAACCCCCTACTCTTTCCCTTAAAGTTGTTAGACTACTCGGCCATCTACTAACCCTTCTACCCTAATTTTTAATATTCACACCTTTCTATAAAAAGTCATATCCAACGTCAGTTAAATTTTTCTGACAATAGCATCATACATATATAAATTATAACAAACCAATATTCTACCAAACATGTGTTCATTGTTGGACGTCAACTTACACCTCTTGAAATGAAGAATATTATTGAAGCATCTAGGAGTGCGAATAAGTTTATTACTTTAAGTGAGTATATAACTCTTAAGCTATAAAGGGTTACATGGTACACTACCAAATTAATGGTTTTTGGGTGTCCTAGAGAAATTAATTTTTATATTGATCATGTAGATCTCGATACTCAGCAAATATCGATTCCACCTTATAGAATTACGTCATGTGAGTTGAAGGAGCTAAATTAAAAGAGGAGTTGAATGTCTTGCTTGATAAGGGCTTTTTATGACCCAATCTATCACTTTGGGGTGCACTAGTGCTGTTTTTAAGTAAGAAAATGGTACATTGCAGATTTGTACACATTACAGGCAGCTAAATAAAGCGTCAATAGAGAATTACCTATCATCTTCCCTAAATAGATTATTTGTTTGATCAATTATAGTGAGCTAGAGGATTTTCAAAGATTGATATAAGTTTCGGGTATCACCAGCTAAGGATTCGTGAAGTAGACATTCCCAACACAACTTTACGGACAAGATATGGACACTTCGATTTCCTTGTCATGTCATTTGGGCTAAAAAAATACCCTAACAGACTTCATGGATATGATGAATAGAATCTTCAATCCCTTTCTTGATATATTTAGGTACATTATGTATGCATATGATTTCAGATTCTTAAATGGATGTAGCCTCATGATGTAGGGTATAAGGTAAGCTTCAATATTTGTTTTCCCTTTTTATGCAAGTAAAAGACAAAATGGATCCTTGTTTATGATAGTTTAACTGTTGTATTTGTAATGACTCTTTGTGAAGCGTACATGTATATATTATGGTGTAACACCTCGGATTCAAAAAGGTAAAACTTTCTGTTTTTCAAAAAAATTTGGTGCTAGTACAGACGGAGTCACTGACGGTCTGTAGGTTGGACCACGGAGCGTAGGTGGGACCATGGTTGGCCAGTCAAAGATGTCCAAAATATCAAGGTCTTAGTATTTTTAATATGGTTCACCAAGATGGTCCATTGTCCAATGCGCGAGATGTAGGTAGGTCTCGTAGGTGAGTCACAGACTTAGTGAGATTTTAAGATAAAAAGTTGGAACCCAGAGTAGGATGTACGGCCCGTTGATGGACCCACGGACCGTACATGGGTTCCATCGATGAGGGTCCAAAATGGGAGGTCTCTGATCCCACCCACAGCTGATCAGGACGGTCCGTGGTCTGACCATCAGACAGTAGGTCCAGCCGTTAGTGAGGTCTGCAGTTATTTGAAGAAGGGACTTTTGGGTCTTTTTCTAATTATTCCAACCCAATACTGTTTCGTTTTACCCTATACCCTAAGCCCTATATAATGGTTTTTAACCCCCAAAACACCTAATTCAATTCATTTTCCTAAATTCCCCAAAGTTGAACAAGTTATCCTCTCCAATATTTCTCTCTCATAAAAAGAAGAAGGAAGCTAGGGTTTAAAGATCAAGTCTACTAATCCCCCATTGATTTAAAGCTTTTGGCATCAAGGTATGATAGTTTTCACCTATGGAGCTCTTTCCTCAATAGGGTTCCTAAATTCCCCAATTTACAAGTTAGAAATCTCCAATTGGAGTTTGGGTTTTCTTCAATGACATGGGTTCCTTTCAATGTTGATATAATTGATTGTTTTTCTGAACTATTATGCATGAATTAAGATAATCATATGTTTTTAAGATGAATTCCCATGAACCCATGCTTAACCCATGTTTTCTTGATTATGATGATTGAAAGTGGGGTTTTTAACTATGAAAGAGGATTTTTACAAAGATATTCATGTTCTTATGAAATTGATGAAAATGATCTAAGATGCTTTGAGAGTAAAGCATAAATGTAGTTTTTGATCGTTGTGAAAGGATTTCTCACATAATACGCAATACATGAATGTGAAAGGTTTTCTCACATAAAGGATTCTTACAGTTGAAAGGTTTTCTCTACTAAACTATGAATCATGTTTTAGGATCGATTCTAATGGTAAGACAAGAGGCGATTACCCATGTCCTCATAGTAAAAGACAAGAGGTGATTACCCACGTCCCTTAAAGATAAGATGAATATGATTGATGACTATTCCGTGGGAATTATTCTTAGTACCGAGTGGACAAGTGGTGATTACCGGTGTTCCATAAACTATGTGCCATCATAGGTTGTCTTAGATAGACATTATCTAGTGGATCAACTTAAGCTATAAATTCATGGTTCTTATCTTGAAAAGTGAGGACACCCCTTTTGGTGTGGGCTAGACACCGGATTCCATGTTATAGCTCTCATGGTGTCTATGTCGGTTAAGGCTAATTTCCCACAACAATAATGATGAACTAAGGTTACTTCTAAAAGTATCACATGGTTCAAAGATGATTTTACTTGTGTTGACCATGATCATGATTATGTAATAATCTCGTATCTTAATGTTTTCCATGTCATGAAAATTTCCTTTTAGCATAGTTTGGTACCTTTATGCATTGCTATCATACTTGGTACATTATTGTACTAACACATACTCTTGCCTACATTCTTCTAAGAAATGTAGGGTCCGACGCTCTGATTCTGCATCCCCGTGGCTAATCGTCACTTTGGTTATCTTGAGTAGTGGTGAGTCCTCATGTTCCGAGGACTGGACCTTTTATTTCTTTTCATCTTTATTTTTCAGATATTGTATGTGATGACTGGGTTACATCCCGATCACTCTTGATGTATTAGATGGCTTTGAGACTATGTAGACTTCCGCTTCGTTTTGACAAACTCTTTATGCTATAAATTGTTCTTTTTTTTAACTCGTTAATTATGATATCTTGTTTATGTATGCTAAGTGGCTTGTGTAGGGCATTTCAGGGTCTTATACGCTATATCACATCTATGGGGTACTTTGGGTCGTGACATATGGTTAGCTGAAAATTCTTGATAAGCCAATTTAAAAAGGAAACTCTGCTGAAATTTTATGAAATCTGGAGAGAACCAAATTTTAAGGGCCTTAATGGATAAAGTGAGGTTTAAGTACTCGCGTGAACAAATGATCCTCAGTGGGGGAGGATGTAGCATCTCAGAATATGAGTTTAATTTATTATTTTAAGAGAGTATATTAACTGCTAACTTATAAAGAACTACGTGGTGCACTATATACTAAATTAATTGTTTTTGGGTATGCCCTAACAATTTGGTATTTAAGAATTTTCTGCAAAGAGTTATAAATAACGAGAAGAGAAACGAAGCGTTACTCTATACCAAGCTAAATAAAGTGAGCATATCTTATGGAAAATTGTAACGTATATACATATATACATATATCTTATTTTCTGCCAGCTAAGGGAAATAAAAAGAAACAAAAAGGGGAAAAGTGACCAACCATTACTCTTGTTATCTTATCTTATTTATATCTTATCTTATAACTTATATATATTAAAGCCAAATATAAACTAGGTCATGTGGCATCTCTTAATGGCCACCATTCATATTTATTTATCTTTTTTCTCATTTTTTTTTCTCTATTTATATGCTATATTATAAAGATAAAAATAACGTTAAAATTATATTTTCTCAAGAACACCTCCCTCATTTACTCTTCTTTATTTCCCAGAAACTTTTTTCAGTTTCTGAATCCCAAAAGTCTATCATTTTTTTTAAATAACTACACTTATATGGTGACTCTACAAAATAAAAGATATCTTTTTATCTTCCTTGTATTTAAATATACTGGTTTCACCTATCTACATATAAGTATCAGAAATACATGCTACCTGTAACAAGAATTGCTATTGTAACTCCTCAGGAATTTGAGAAGTTAAAAAGTAAAGGAAAAGTACAGTTTTTGCACTGATCTAGTGGTCTACGAACAGACCAATGGATCGTAGGAAGTCCTACGGAACGTGGAAGGGAATCGTAGAACTGGAGTTGAGTTTTTGGAATTAAATGATTATGGTGTGTGACCTACGAATAAATAGGACAATCTGTAGGAATTTGGATGAATTGTTGATGGGTTTCATAGGGGTAATCCAGACTTTGTGAAAATTTTGGGTTAATGTTGAGGTCTATGGACCATAGGAATTTCAACAGTCCATAAAATGGTGTCGTAGAAAGTTGGCCAATTTTAAGCCCCTATAACTCGACCTACGATAGACCAGTACGGTCCATAAGAATTTCTTGGGTCCATAGGTCTAAATCGTAGGGTCCTTGTCATGACCCGAGCCTACACCCTGGACGTGGCCGACACTCGAGAACCATTGCTGGTCCCCAAGCGAACTCTCATCCTGGCTGACTACAAGCGGAAGACTAACTCAAGCATACAAAAGCTTAAAAACTGAATAAAAATAATATTTTCAACTCGCCATAAAATAGGCAACTTAAGTCTTTAAAACATTTAAC
>JAJONR010000409.1:0-35400 GCA_029582245.1 Solanum etuberosum
GTATAAAAGAACAAAACTTTACTTCTTTTCGTAACTATTCGAAAATGGCCGAATATTACGTAAATATCCTAAAATGGCCGAAAAATTGAGAAAAATACATAAACAATACAAAAAATGCCTCAAAAAAATTGTGACTTGCACCAATAACCTTAGAATATCATGACGAATAAAACAACAAAACTTTACTTATTTTCGTAACAGTTCGAAAATGGCCGAATATTACGTAAATGCCCAAAATGGCCGAAAAATCAAGAAAAATACGTAACCAATACAAAAAACGCCTCAAAAAAATTTCGACTTGCACCAATGACCTTAGAATATCGTGACGAATAAAAGAACAAAACATTACTTCTTTTCGTAATTGTCTGAAAATGGCAGAATATTATGTAAATGCTCCAAAATGGCCAAAAAATCAAGAAAAATACATAAATAATACAAAAAATGCCTCAAAAATAATTTCGACTTACACCGATGACCTTAGAATATCATGACGAATAAAAGAATAAAACTTTACTTCTTTTCGTAACTGTTCGAAAGTGACCGAATATTAAGAAAATGTCTCAAAATGACCAAAAAGTCAAGAAAAATACATAAACATTACGAAAAACGCCTCAAATTTTTTTTGACTTGCACCAATGACCTTAGAATATCGTGCGTATAGAATATCAAAACTTTACTTCTTTTCGTAACTGTCCGAAAATGGCCGAATATTATGTAAATGCCCAAAATGGCCGAAAAATCAAGAAAAATACATTAACAATACATAAAACGGCTCATAAATTTTTTGACTTGCACCAGTGACCTTAGAATATCGTGATGAACAAAAGAACAAAACTTTACTTCTCTTCGTAACTGTCCGAAAATGGCCGAATATTACGTAAATAGCCAGAATTGACGAAAAATCAAGAAAAATACATAAAAAAACACCTCAATTTTTTTTTGACTTGCATCAATGACCTTAGAATATCGTTACGAATAAAAGAACGAAACTTTACTTCTTTTCGTAACTGTCCGAAAATGGCCGAATATTACGTCAATTCCCCAAAATGGCCGAAAAATCAAGAAATACATAAAAAATACAAAAAAACACCTCAAAATTTTTTTGACTTGCATCAATGACCTTAGAATATTGTGACAAATAAAAGAACAAAACTTTACTTCTTTTCGTAACTGTCCGAAAATGACCGGATATTACGTAAATCACCAAAAATGGCCAAAAAATCCAGAAAAATACATAAATAATACAAAAAACGCCTCAATTTTTTTTTGACTTTAACCAATGACCTTAGTTTCAGTTACGAATAAAATAACAAAACTTTACATATTTTCGTAACTTTCAAAAATTACCGAATATTACTTAAATTCCCCTAGAATGGCCGAAAAATTAAGGAAAATACATTAACTATACAAAAAACGTCTCAAATTTATTTTGCTTTGCACCAATGACCTTAGAATATCGCTTCGAATAAAAGAACAAAACTTTACATCTTTTCGTAACTGTCCAAAAATTGATGAATATTACGTAAATTCCCCAAAATGGCCGAAAAATCACAAGAAAAATACATAAACAATACAAAAATGCCTCAATTTTTTTTGACTTGCACCAATGACCTTAGAATATCGTGACGAATAAAAGAACAAAACTTTACCTGTTTTCGTCACTGTCCGAAAATGGCCGAATATTACCTAAATGACCCAAAATGGCCGAAAATCCAGAAAAATACATAAACAATACAAAAAATGCCTCAATTTTTTTTTGACTTGCACCAATGACCGTAGAATATCATGACGAATAAAAGAACAAAACTTTACTTCTTTTTTGTAACTGTCCGAAAATTGCCGAATATTACGTAAATTCCCCAAAATGGCCGAAAAATCAAGAAAAATACATAAACAATACAAAAAACGATTCAAAATTTTCTTGACTCACACCAATGACCTTAGAATATCGTGACGAAGAAAAGAACAAAACCTTACTCCTTTTCGTAACAGTCCAAAATGGTAGAATATTACGAAAACACCCCAAAATGACCGAAAATTCAAAAAAAATACATAAACAATACAAAAAACGCATCAAAAAAATTTCAACTTGCACCAATGACCTTAGAATATCGTGACGAATAAAAGAACAAAACTTTACTTCTTTTCGTAAATGTTCGAAAATGGCCGAATATTACGTAAATGCCCCAAAATAGCTGAAAAATCAAGAAAAATACATAAACAATACAAAAGACGCCTCTAAAAATTTCGATTCGCACCAATGACCTTAGAATATCTCGATAAATAAAAGAACAAAACTTTACTTCTTTTCGTAACTGTCCGAAAATGGCCGAATATTACATAAATGTCGCAAAATGGCCGAAATATCAAGAAAAATACATAAACAGTACATAAAACGCCTCAAAAGAATTTCAACTTGCACCAATGACATTTGAATATCGTGACTAATAAAAGAGCAAAACGTAACTTTTTTTCGTAACTGTCCGAAAATGACCGAAAAATAAAGAAAAATACATAAACAATACAAAAAACGCCTCAAAAAAATTTCGACTTGCACCAGTGTCCTTAGAATATCATGATGAATAAAAGAAAAAAACTTTACTTCTTTTCGTAACTGTCCGAAAATGGCCGAATATTACGTAAATGCCCCAAAATGGCCGAAAAATCAAGAAAAATACATAAAGAATGCAAAAAAAACACCTCAAAAATTTTTTGACTTGCACCAATGAACTTAGAATATCGTGTCGAATAAAAGAACAAAACTTTACTTCTTTTTGTAACTGTCCGAAAATGGCCGAATATTACGTAAGTGCCTCAAAATGACCGAAAAATCAAGAAAAAAACATAAAAAAAATACAAAAATACACCTCATAAAAATTTTGACTTGCACCAATGACCTTAGAATATTGTTACGAATAAAATAACAAAACTTTACTTCTGTTCGGAACTGTCCGAAAATGGCCAGATAATACGTAAATTCACCAAAATGGCCAAAAAATCAAGAAAAATACATAAACTATACAAAAAACGCCTCAATTTTTTTTTGACTTTAACGAATGACCTTAGTTTCAGTTACGAATAAAAGAGCAAAACTTTACTAATTTTCGTAACTTTCGAAAAAGGCCGAATATTACTTTAATGCCCCAAAATGGCCGAAAATTAAGAAAAATACATTAACAATACAAAAAACGCCTCAAAAAAATTTCAACTTGCACCAATGACCTTAGAATATCGTGACGAATAAAACAACAAAACTTTACATCTTTTCTTAAGTTTCCGAAAATGGTCGAATATTACGTAAATACCCAAAAGGACCAAAAAATTACAAGAAAAATACATAAACAATAGAAAAAATGCATCAATTTTTTTTTGACTTACACCAATGACCTTACAATAACGTGATGAATAAAGAACAAAACTTTACATCTTTTCGTAACTGTCCGAAAATGACCGAATATTACGTAAATACCCCAAAATGACCGAATATTACGTAAATACCCAAAATGACCGAAAAGCACAAGAAAAATACATCAACAATACAAAAAACCCCTCAAAAAAATTTCGACTTGCACCAATGACCTTAGAATATCGTGATGACTAAAAGAACAAAACTTTACTTCTTTTCGTCACTGTCGGAAAATGGCCGAAAAATCCAGAAAAATACATTAACAATAAAAAAAACGCCTCAAATATTTTTTGACTTGCACCAATGACTGTAGAATATCGTGACGAATAAAATAACAAAACTTTACTTCTTTTTGTAACTGTCCGAAAATGGCCGAATATTACGTAAATGCCTCAAAATGGACGAAAAATCAAGAAATATACATAAACAATACAAAAAACGCTTCAAAATTTTCTTGACTTACACTAATGACCTTAGAATATCGTGACGAATAAAAGAACAAAACTTTACTCCTTTTCGTAATTGTCCAAAAATAGCCGAATATTACGAAAAAGCCCAATATGACCGAAAATTCAAAAAAACTACATAAACAATACAAAACACGCATTAAAAAAATTTGAACTTGCACCAATGACCTTAGAATATCGTGACGAATAAAAGAAAAAAATTACATCTTTTCGTAAATGTTTGAAAATGGCCGAATATTACGTAAATTCCCCAAAATAGCTGAAAAATTAATAAAAATTCATAAACAATACAAAAGACGCCTCTAAAAATTTCGATTTGCACCAATGACCTTAGAATATCTTGATAAATAAAAGAACAAAACTTTACTTCCTTTCGTAACTGTCCGAAAATGCCCGAATATTACATAAATTCCCCAAAATGGCCAAAATATCAAGAAAAATACATAAATAATACAAAAAATGCCTCAAAAGAATTTCAAGTTGCACCATTGACCTTTGAATATCGTGACGAATAAAAGAGCAAAACGTTACTTCTTTTCGTAACTATCCGAAAATGATCGAAAAATCAAGAAAAATACATAAACAATACAAAAAACGCCTCAAAAAAATTTCAACTTGTACCAATGACCTTAGAATATCGTGACGAATAAAAGAATAAAACTTTACTTCTTTTGTTAACTGTTTTAAAATGGCCGAATATTACGAAAATGCCTCAAAATGACAAAAAAATCAAGAAAAATACATAAACAATAAAAAAAACGCCTCAAAAAAATTTCGACTGGCATCAATGACCTTAGAATATATCGTGTGTCTAAAATATCAAACCTTTACTTCTTTTTTGTAACTGTCCGAATATGGCCGAATATTATGTAAATGTCTAAAATGGCAGAATACTATGTAAATTCCTAAAATGGCCGAAAAATCAAGAAAAATACATTAACAATACATAAAACGCATCAAAAAAATTTCAACTTGCACCAGTGTCCTTAGAATATCGTGACAAATAAAAGAACAAAACTTTACTTCTTTTCGTAACTGTCCGAAAATGACCGAATATTACGTAAATACCCCAAAATAACCGAAAAATCACAAGAAAAATACATATACAATACAAAAAACATCACTATTTTTTTTTGACTTGCACCAATGAACGTAGAATATCGTGACGAATAAAAGAATAAAACTTTATCGTAACTGTCCAAAAATGGCCGAATATTACGTAAATTCCCAAAATGCCCGAAAGATCAAGAAAAATACATAAACAATACAAAAATTGCCTCTAAATTTTTTTGACTTGCACCAATGACCTTAGAATATTGTGACGAATAAATGATCAAAACTTTACTTCTTTCGTAACCGTAAAAAAATGGCCGAATATTACATAAATTCCACAAAATGGCCGAAAATCAAGAAAAATACATAAAAAAAAATACAAAAAATGCCTCAAAAAAATTTCGACTTGCACCAATGACCTTAGAATATCGTGACGAATAAAAGAAGAAAACTTTACTTCTTTTCGTAACTGTCTAAAAATGGCCGAAAAATCAAGAAAAATACATAAACATTACAAAAAACAACTCTTTTTTCTTTTGAATTGCATCAATTACCTTATAATATCGTGACGAATAAAAGAACAAAACTTTACTTCTTTTCGTAACTCTCCAAAAATGGCCGAATATTACGTAAATCCCCCAAAATGGCCGAAAAATCAAGAAAAATACATAAACAATACAAAAATGCCTCAAAATATTTCCGACTTGCACCAATAACCTTATAATATCGTGACGAATAAAAGAAAAAAACTTTTCTTCTTTCCGTAACTGTCCGAAAATGGCCAAATATTACGTAAATTCCCCAAAATGGCCGAAAAATCAAGAAAAATACATAAACAATACAAAAAACGCCTCAAAAAAATTTCAACTTGCACCATTGACCTTAGAATATCCTGACGTATAAAAGAACAAAACTTTACTTCTTTTCGTAACTATTCGAAAATGGCCGAATATTACGTAAATATCCTAAAATGGCCGAAAAATTGAGAAAAATACATAAACAATACAAAAAATGCCTCAAAAAAATTGTGACTTGCACCAATGACCTTAGAATATCATGACGAATAAAACAACAAAACTTTACTTATTTTCGTAACAGTTCGAAAATGGCCGAATATTACGTAAATGCCCAAAATGGCCGAAAAATCAAGAAAAATACGTAACCAATACAAAAAACGCCTCAAAAAAATTTCGACTTGCACCAATGACCTTAGAATATCGTGACGAATAAAAGAACAAAACATTACTTCTTTTCGTAATTGTCTGAAAATGGCAGAATATTATGTAAATGCTCCAAAATGGCCAAAAAATCAAGAAAAATACATAAATAATACAAAAAATGCCTCAATTTTTTTTTTGACTTGCACCAATGACCTTAAAATATCGTGAAGAATAACAGATCAAAACTTTACTTCTTTTCGTAACTGTCTGAAAATTGCCGAATATTACCTAAATTCCCCAAAATGGCCAAAAAATTAAGAAAAATACATAGCTAATTCAGAAAACGCCTCAAAAAAATTTCAACTTGCACCAATGACCTTCGAATATCGTGACGAATAAAAGAATATAATTTTATTTCTTTTCGTAACTATCCGAAAATGGCCGAATATTACGTAAATGCCCCAAAATGGCCTAAAAATCAAGAAAAATACATAAATAATACAAAAAATGCCTCAATTTTTTTATGACTTGCACCAATGACCTTAGAATATCGTGACGAATAAAAGAACAAAACTTTAATTCCTTTTGTAACTGTCCAAAAATGGATGAATATTACGTATATGCCCCAAAATGGCCGAAAAATCAAGAAAAATATATAAAAAAATACAAAAAACGCCTCAATTTTTTTTTGACTTGCACCAATGACCTTAGATTATCGTGACAAAAAAAAGAACAAAACTTTACTTCTTTTCGTAACTGTCTGAAAATGACCGAATATTATGTAAATGCCCCAAAATTGCCGAAAAATCAAGAAAAATACATAAACAATATAAAAAATGACTCAATTTTTTTTGACTTGCACCAATGACTTTAGAATATCGTGACGAATAAAAGAACGAAACTTTTCTTCTTTTCGTAGCTGTCCAAAAATGGCCGAATATTATGTAAATGCCCCAAAATGGTCAAAAAATTAAGAAAAATACATAAATAATATAAAAAACGCCTCAATTTTTTTTTGACCTGCACCAATGACCTTAGAATATTGTGACGAATAAAAGAACAAAACTTTACTTCTTTTCGTAACTGTCTGAAATGGCCGAATATTACATAAATACCCCAAATTGGCCAAAAAATCAAGAAAAATATATAAACAATACAAAAAACACCTCAATTTTTTTTTTGACTTGCACCAATAAAAGAATAAAAGAAGTAAAGTTTTGTTCTTTTATTCGTTACGATATTCTAAGTGTTGGGATATACTATTAACCTTATGATTGAGTTATAGTATTTATTTTAATCCTTTAAAAAGACTTTACGTTTTATGTTAATTATTACAATGAAGTCTTTATTTGAATAGATCATTGTGTTTATATGTGTGTCCATTGCTTATATAGTAGACGATTTTTGGGTATGGAGTTGTTTAAATCATACGCGAAAGATTAAAATTATCGGTTCTCATAAGTTATAAATTAAATGTTCACAATCAAAGATGAAGTTGGACAAACATCTTGATGATTGTAACACAAGATTAAATATAATTCAATCTTAATTATGGGAATGGTAAAATTTCAACTTCTTGTGTTAGTACATTTTGCATGTATTGAACGGACCAAATTGAGATATGTATTTAGGTTCTGAATTTCAATAAATAATATCTCTAGTCCATTACATGAGCTTATACTCTTAATCTTGATGTAGTTATTATAATCTGTGTAGTTTGCTTTATTATTTTAATCTATTAAAAGGTGAGACTATATGATGAGTCAAAATATTCCTAATGGATTGGATAATAACAAATTACATTCATGAAATAATAATTAGTTGATAGAACCATATCTCGGATATGAGAAAGAAGACACCCCTTTATGGTTGCTTATAAGTAGTCACGTGAAAACCCTGCAGGTGGATTATATATGTATATCCGTCACGTGAATTAATTTAAGCATAGAGATAAAGGATTAAATTAATCAATGGATTAAATTTTTCAGAAGTTTCATTTAATTGATTGATGTCGGTAATTCTAATATGGGGAGTTAAATAAGTAGTAATGGAAAAAATTTGAAATTAAATAGAGGAGTGCAGTTACAAATTTTTAGTGGCATTTATTATGATATAGTTAATTCATATTTTTTACGAATTAAATATTATAATTGAAAGCCTCTGCTAATAAATTTGCGGTCCCTACTATGCCTGATTAATTGATCGAGTTCGAAAAAGAAAAGGACTGTTAGTATTTTTTTTCAGTTTAGGAATAAATCATTTTTGACTTTTATTAGTTTAAAAGAGAAAAAACTTTTTATTTCCTTAAAAGAAGAAAGAAGAAAATACTGCGATTCTTTGTTTCCTTAGAAGATGAAAGAAGCAAATAATAGTGTTCAATTGTTATTAGTGGCTATTGATGGTGTTTAACTGTTGTTGATTACCCTTGGTGTTTAACGACTTTCTAAATACACTTAATGATATTTAGTGGTTGTTGATAACTATTGATCATGGTTGTTAGATACTCTTAACAATGTCAAAATACACTTAATGATATTTAATGGTTGTTGATGACTATTGAACATGGTTGTTGGATACACTTAACAGTGTCCAAATACACCTAAAGGTATTTAATGACTATTAATGGCTATTAATTATGACTAGAAACATTTCATCTTTCAAACCTTTCCCTTATACTGAAAAGTATAAATAGGGGTGGTGGTTCTCAAGGAAAGATCATCATTTTTCTGAAAATTTTCTTGCCCACCCAAGACTTGATTGAGAGAGTTAGTCAGGAATTAGTAGAAGGCTGCAATCCTGGAGTCCCAGTCCCTGAACGAGTTGTGTGAAAGCTACAAAAGGTTAGAGTTTCACAATTTATTTAGTTTACATTATTATGCTATTATGTAAGTTTGTGATTCTGAATAATGCTTTCGCTGTGCATATTCTAACAATTGATATCACGAGCCTACTTACATATAACTGATAATGTAATAAGAGTCCATGATTTTGATACATATTTGATTAAATCTGTATATATAATGTTGTTCTTTTGATGAACATTGTTTGGTTGTTTACAAAAAAAAAATGTTTTTGTATTCCAGAGTTGTAAGGGTTCATCCCTACTTCTAATAAATGATTTTAACAGTTAATATATGAGTTTATATGTTGACATAGGTACTCTTCCCCATCGGATAAACTTGTATATTTTGACACTGTTATGTTTGCCTTTTGATTTGATGACTTGTTTTAACTTTCCAACTAAGTTGCATGTTGAATCAATGAACAAAAGAAAATATATATACCTGACTAAACTTCACAAATTACTCTCTAACTGAGTTGGACTTGTCTTGTTTAAGTGGCATTATATGTATGAGCTTGCTCATATATTTTCTTGAATAGTTAAGTTTCCCTATCAATTCTAACTCTTCATTAGCCTGATTATATGTGTCTTGTTTTGTTTTTTTTTTAAAAAAAAAACATATGTTACTAATGATCTGTTTTAAATATCTCTCAGATTAACTATGTCTCACTTCAATCCTCTGTCCTCTATCTTGAACCAAAACAAACTAGAAGGTCATAACTATGTGGACTGGAAACGAAACCTTGATATTGTTCTAACATCTGAGGGTTTCAAATATGTGTTGGTTGAAGAATGCCCCATTAAACTAGCAGATGCTACTGATGAGGAGATTAAGGCCTATGAAAAATGGGTCAAGGCTGATGAGATGGCAAGGTGCTACATTCTTCCCTCAATATCGAATGTCTTGCATCATCAACATAAGTCTACGACATTTGCTTACGATATGCTCGAATCTCTCAAAGAGATGTTCGGAGAGCAGAATCGTGCTGCCAAGTAGACTGCCATAAAGGCTATCTTGACCACCAAAATGGTTGAAGGATCACCTGTCAAGGATCATCTGCTGAACATGATGAGTTATCTGAATGAGCTGGAGATACTTGGCGCTGCTATTGATAAGGAATCTCAGGTGGAGATGATCCTACAGACTCTGCCGGAGAGTTTTCAACAGTTTCGCTTGAATTATAATATGAACAAGATGGATTTGACTCTTGCGAAATTATTGAATGAACTGACAGCGGCATAATCCATTATCAAGCAGCAAACTCCTCCCTCTGTGGCATACATGGTGGGCAAACCTGTCGCTTCTTCATCTAAGCCGGCTAAAGCCCAAAAGAAGAAGAAGAAGTCATGCAAGGTTGTGTCACCCGGAGGTGCTACAGGTGGTGTAGCTAAGCCTAAGGGCAAGTGCTACCACTGTAAGCAGCCTCATCACCACAAGAGGCAATGCTCTGACTATCAAGCCAAAATGAAGAACAGAGGTAATTCTTGTTTAAATGTCGTTGAAACCTGTTTAGCGGCTGTTTCTACCCAATTATGGGATGTAGATTCGGGAGCCACTGACGATGTCTGCACTTCTTTGCAGGGGTTTCAGGAAACGCGGTGGCTAAGTGAGAATGAAGTTTTTGTTTTTCAAGCGAATGGGGAACCAACACCAGTCCTAGCAATATGAAATATCTCTTTTTCTTTTAGTAGTTCCAAAATTCTGTTTTTAAAAGATGTTCTTTATTACCTTCGATAAGAAGGAATTTGCTTTCAGTTTCAAAAATAATGGATGCTGGTTATGAAGTTTTATTTGCAAATAATTGTGTTGTTATTAAGTATGATAAGCAATTCATCTATAGTGCTCCTAAAATACATCATATCTTTGTATTTGAAGTCTCCCATGACATGCTACACCATGATGAATTAAATAATATTGATATTTCTCATAAAAGAAAACGTATTTCTGAATTGAGTCAAACTTACTTATGGCACTTACGTCTATGTCATATCAATATAAATAGGATTTCAAGGTTGGTTTCTGATGGACCTCTGAGTTCATTGAAAGTGGAGGCACTACCAACCTGTGAATCTTGTTTAGAAGGTAAAATGACAAAGATATATTTCCCTTCCAAAGGAAATAGAGCCAGTAATAAGTTAGAATTAATTCATTCTGATTTGTGTGGTCCTATGAATATACGAGCAAGGGGGGGTTTTGAGTATTTTGTGACTTTCACAGATGACTACTGAAAATATGGATACATTTATTTGTTGCGCCATAAATCTGAATGCTTTGAGAAGTTCAAAGAATTCAAGATAGAAACGGAAAAGCGACATGATAAACATATCCAAACATTACGATCAGATCGTGGTGGTGGATACCTTTCGGCGGAATTCATTAAGTACTTATCAGAATCGGGTATTACATCTCAATATTCTGCCCCAGGAACACCAAAAAAAAATGTTGTGGCAGAACGAAGAAATAGAACTCTTTTGGAAATGGTTAGATCAATGTTAAGTTATTCAGATTTGTCTTTTAGCTTTTGGGGATATGCCTTAGAAACTGCAAATTACATTCTGAATTTGGTTCCTTCCAAATCTGTCCCTTTAACCCCATCCGAATTGTGGAATGGGCGCAAGCCTAGTCTACGACATATTCGAGTTTGGGGATGTCCAACATATGTATTAAAAGGGAAAACAAATAAGTTGGAATCAAGGACAGAAGTGTGCATTTTCATTGGATATCCAAAAGGAACTAAAGGAGGTTTATTTTATTGTCCTAAGAAACAAAAGGTAATTGTTTCAACAAACGCCAAGTTTCTGGAACAGGACTATTTAATTAACCATGTTCCTAGAAGTAAACTTGTGTTACATGAACTAAACAAAGAAATAACTACTTATGAAACATCAACACAACTACCTAAAACAATTGTTGACATACCATTGCATCCACGTAGTGGGAGGAATGTCGGTCGAAAAGACGTTGCTCAAGAGAATGCTCTAGAGGTTGCTCAAAATCAGACTCAAGACATCTCGCTACCACAAAGTAGTGGGAGTAATGTCACGCAACCTGAAATTGTGGAGGAAGTAGTTCAAAATGTTCATAATTTAGTTCAAGATGTAGCAAATCATGTAGTTGCTAGTGGTCGTAGTGGGAGAGTTATTAGAAAATCACAACAGTTTACGCTCTTGGGAGAATCATACGATAGAATCCCTGAAGAGACTAATATAGAACCATTAAATTACGCCGAAGCACTACATGATAAAGATGCTGAAATGTGGGTTATTGCTATGAAATCTGAAATCGAATCTATGTACTCAAACCAAGTCTGGGATCTTGTGGAACCACCAATAGGTGTTAAACTTATTGGTTGTAAGTGTATCTACAAGAAAAAGAGAGGTGTGGATGGAAAAGTGAAAACTTTTAAGGCTCGGCTTGTTGCGAAAGGGTTTACTCAAAAAGAAGAAATTGATTATGAGGAAACTTTTTCACCGGTAGCCATGCTTAAATCCATTAGGATTCTCTTATCCATTGCTGCTCATTATAATTATGAGATTTGGCAAATGCATGTCAAGATAGCTTTTTTAAACAGAAGTCTTGATGAGTGCATTTATATGGCACAACCAGAAGGTTTCATGGTAAATGGCAATGAACACATGGTTTGTAAGCTTAAGAGATCCATTTATGGATTGAAACAGACATCTCGGGCATGGAACATTTGTTTTGACAATTCGATTAAAACTTTTGGTTTTGATCAGTTTGAAAATGAATCATGCATCTATAAGAAATGGGAGGGAGACAGAGTAACATTTTTGATTCTGTCACGACCCAGGGTACACCCTATATGTAACATGGCGTACTAGACCCTGAATGGCCTAACACAAGCCACTTAGCATATCATAACATAAAGTAAATAAAAAAGATACAAAATTTTTAAAACTTTTTCCAAACAATCGAAGTCTTTATAAAAGCAAGCGGAAGTCTATGTGTCACGCCTCGAGCTACCCCCAGGACGCGGACACGGGACCTAGGATCACGAGTGACCCCAAGCTAACCCTGCTGGCATAACATAAGCATACTATGATAACTGAAATAAGATAATTCTGTGCGGAAGCTAAAACATGAAATGATGGGGAATACCCATAAACTATCTGAATATAGAAAATCTAAGAGTTTAACAACATCTGAAAAGTCAAACTCAAATGCTAAAGTTGAATCTAACTATGTCTGAAATAAGCCTCTAACTGACTAGAAGTGTTGGGACATGCCCCAGCTAAATCTAGCAAAACTGAAACTAAAGACTAAAATCAAAAGGAAACATGTCTGTCGTCCTCGGAGAATGAGGACTCACCACTGATACTGCTGAGCTGAATATCAGAAACCAATCTATGTGTGATCTGGAAGCTGAGAACCTAGACTTACATCACGAGAAGATGTAGCGCAGAGTATGCGTCAGTACTTGAAAGGTACTGAGCATGCAGGATAGAGTAAAGCTGAACAATATAAACATTACTGAACAAAATATATAACTGAGCAATGATATAAGATAAGCATGATACTATACTGGAAATACTGAACATGAACTAACTGAATGCAATGACCAAGTTTATAACATGGTCAATGCAATAGAATCTGACTGTGATGGAGCTACTAATAACCGACATAAAACCACATGAACTAAATGTGGAGTCCGATGTATACGCCCCATCGAGAGGACCCAATATACCCTGCCAGAGGTATAGAAGCATGACTGGCGTGGTCACTAAAATGATTCCCACAGAGAGGACTTACATCCTACGGGGCACGTAGTTCTGGAACTATTCGGGTACGCTGAACCCTAGTCCAACTCGATATTAAGTCTACTCCTAACTGATTATGTAAATAACACATTATGACTGAATTTCTGTAATACTGGATTGCTCAAAATACTGACATACAAAATCTGAGAATGCAACATTAATTTACTGATAATGAAACATTCGTAATTGGAGCATGTATATCAGGATATAACTGACCTAGCATGTGTAATTCATGATCTAAACAAATCTACACAACTAGGGTTCTGAATTTCATGCAAGAACTGAAGCAACAACATAATAATCTGATTTAGATAATTCTAGCAACTAAAAACCAACAATTTCTAACATTCAAGAAACCCTATGTCTAGATGATATCAAGGGAATCAAGATTCTGACTTAATTCTAGGGACCTAATGGGCGAGATGAACCCACTAGTGAAATCCCACATACCTGGTGATGAATTCCACAGAGAAATCTTTCGATTTCAGGGGTAGAACTGATGAAACCTTGTTGCGTTCTTGGAAAGGGGTTTGGTCGACTCTTTCTCCTCTTTTGCTATGAGTTTGCTAAATTTTAGAGAATGAATTGACTAGGGTAAGTTCTAATTAAGTTACTAGGATTAAACTGATCAAAACTACGTAGTTTAGGGGTCCAACGAATAAGGAAAAGACCAAAAGAGCCCTGACTTAACTGTTGTCGGGGCCACCGATGGAACTGACCCACGGTCCGTGCTGGTCAACCGTCGATGGGGTTCTGGGGATCGGACCTGAAGGCCACAATCCAAGGACCTGGACCACGGCCCGTGGTCTGACCTACGGTCCGTAGGTCCTGGCCGTGCGTCATGCCTTAGCTGAATTTTCTGGAGTTCTGGGAGTTGAAATCTGGGGTTCGACCTAATATTTGGCTATTTTTGGACAGTTACGAAGAGATATAAAGTTTTGTTCTTTTATTAGTCACGATATTCTAAGTTCATTGGTGCAAGTCGGAATTTATTTGAGGCGTTTTTTTATTGTTTATGTATTTTTATTGATTTTTCGGCCATTTTTGTGCCTTTACGTAATATTCGGCCATTTTTGGACTGTTAGGAAAAGAAGTAAGGTTTTTTTCTTTTATTCGTCGCGATATTCTAAGGTCATTGGTGCAAGTTGAAATTTTTTTGAGACATTTTTTGTATTGTTTATGTAATTTTCTTGATTTTGAGGCTATTTTGAGGCATTTACGTAATATTCAGCCATTTTTGGACTGTTACGAAAAGAAGTAAATTTTGTTATTTTATTCCTCACGATATTATAAGGTCATTGGTGCAGGTCAAAATTATTTAGAGGTGTTTTTTGTATTGTTTTGTATTTTTCTTGATTTTTCGGCCATTTTGGGGCATTTACGTAATATTCTGACATTTTCGGACAATTACGAAAAGAAGTAAAGTTTTGTTCTTTTATTCGTTACGATACTCTAAGGTCATTGGTGCAAGTCGAAATTTTTTTGAGGCGTTTTTTGTATTGTTTATGTATTTTTCTTGAATTTTTTGCCATTTTGCGAAATTTACGTAATATTTGGCCATTTTCGGACAGTTACGAAAAGAAGTAAAGTTTTGTTCTTTTATTCTTCATGATATTCTAAGGTCATTGATGCAAGTCAAAATTTTTTTGAGGGGTTTTTTGTATTGTATATGTATTTTTCTTGATTTTTCGGCCATATTAGGGACTCTACGTAATATTCGGCCATTTTTGGACAGTTAGGAAAAGAAGTAAAGTTTTATTCTTTTATTCGTCACGATATTATAAGGTCATTGGTGCAAGTCGAAATATTTTTGAGGCATTTTTTGTATTGTTTATGTTTTTTTTTCTTGATTTTTCGGCTATTTTGAGGCATTTACGTAATATTCGGCCATTTTTGGACAATTAGAAAATGAAGTAAAGTTTAGTTCTTTTATTCATCACGATATTATACGGTCACGGTGCAAGTCGAAATTATTTTGAGGCATTTTTTGTATTGTTTTGTATTTTTCTTGATTTTTCGGCCATTTGGGGGCATTTACGTAATATTCGGCCATTTTCGGACTGTTACGAAAAGAAGTAAAGTTTTATACTTTTATTCGTCACGATACTCTAAGGTCAATGGTGCAAGTTGAACGTTTGCTGAGGCGTTTTAATATTGTTTATGTATTTTTCTTGATTTTTCGGCCATTTTGGGGTATTTACGTAATTATCGGCCATTTTTGGAAAGATACGAAAAGAAGTAAAGTTTTGTTCTATTATTCGTCACGATATTCTAAGGTCATTGGTGAAAGTTTAAATTTTTTGAGGCGTTGTTTGTATTGTTTAAGTATTTTTCTTGATTTTTCGCCCATTTTGGGGACTTTACGTAATATTCGGCCATTTGGGGGACTTTACGTAATATTTGGCCATTTTTGGACAGTGACAAAAGGAATTAAAGTTTTTTCTTTTATTCGTCACGATACTGTAAGGTCATTGGTGCAAGTCGAAATTTTTTTGAAGCGTTTTTTGTATTGTTAATATATTTTTCTTGATTTTTCGGCTATTTTGGGGCATTTACGTAATATTCGGCCATTTTCGAATAGTTAGGTAAACAAGTAAAGTTTTGTTCTTTTATTCATCATGATATTCTAAGGTCATTGGTGCAAGTCGAAATTTTTTTGAGGTGGCTTTTGTATTGTTTATGTATTTTTTGGCCATTTATGGGCATTTATGTAAATATTCGGACAGTTACAAAAAGAATTGAAATTTTGTTCTTTTATTTCTCACGATATTCAAAGGTCATTGGTGCAAGTCTAAATTTTTTGAGGCGTTTTTTGTATTGTTTATGTATTTTTTTTACTTTTCGGCCATTTTGGGGCATTTAACGTAATATTCAGCCATTTTTGGATAGTTAAGAAATGAAGTAAAGTTTTTTTCTTTTATTCGTCACAATATTCAAAGGTCATTGGTGCAAGTAAATAAAAATTTGAGGCATTTTTTGTGTTGGTTATGTATTTATTCTTGATTTTTCGGCCATTTTGGGGAATTTACGTAATATTCGGCCGTTTTCGGATAGTTACGAAAAGAAGTAAAGTTTTGTTCTTTTATTCGCCACGATATTTTAAATGTCAATGGTGTAAGTCGAAATTTTTTTGAGTCGTTTTTAGTATTGTTTATGTATTTTTTTATATTTCTCGACTATTTTGGGGTATTTACTTAATATTCGGCCATTTTTGGACAGTTACGAAAAGAAGTAAAGTTTTGTTCTTTTATCGTCACGATATTCTAAGGTCATTGGTGCAAGTCAAAAGAAATTTGAGGCGTTTTTTGTATTGTTTATGTATTTTTCTTGATTGTTCGGCCATTTTGGGGGAATTTACGTAATATTCGGCCATTTTCGGACAGTTACGAAAAGAAGTAAAGTTTTGTTCTTTTATTCCTCAAGATATTCTAAGGTCATTGGTGCAAGTCGAATTTTTTTTAGGCTTTTTTTGTATTGTTTATGTATTTTTCTTGATTTTTCGCCATTTTGGTGCATTTACCTAATATTAAGCCATTTTCGGACAGTTACCAAATGAATTAAAGTTGTGTTCTTTTATTCTTCACGATATTCTAAGGTCATTGGTGCAAGTCAAAAAAAAATTGAGGCGTTTTTTGTATAGTTTATGTATTTTTTTTTCTTGATTTTTCGGCTTATTTGAGGCATTTAGTAATATTCGGCTATTTTTGGACAGTTACGAAAAGAAGTAAAATTTTGATCTTTTATTCGTCACGATATTCTAAGGTCATTGGTGCAAATTAAAATTATTTTGAGGCGTTTTTCGTATTGTTTATGTATTTTACTTGATTTTTCGGCCATTTTGGGAAATTTACGTAATATTCGGCCATTTTCGGATTATTAAGAAAAAAAGTAAAGATTTGTTCTTTTATTTGTCACGATACTCTAAGGTCATTAGTGCAAGTCAAAAAAAAATTTAGGCATTTTTTGTATTGTATATGTATATTTCTTAATTTTTCGACCATTTAGAGGCATTTACGTAAAATTCGGCAATTTTCGAATAGTTACGAAAAGAAGTAAAGTTAGGTTCTTTTATTCGTCACGATATTCTAAGGACATTTGGTCAAGTCAACAAAAAAATTGAGACATTTTTTGTATTGTTTATGTTTTTTTACCTGCAATTTTGGGGTAGAAATGCAGTATTCGGCCATTTTCAGAAAGTTACGAAAAGAAGTAAAGTTTTATTCTTTTATTAGTCACGAAATTCTAAGGTTATTGGTGCAAGTCGTAAATTTTTAGACGCATTTTTTGTATTGTTTATGTATTTTCGGCCATTTTGGTTAATTTACATAATATTGGGCCATTTTCGGACAGTTACGAGAAGAAATAAAGTTTTGTTCTTTTATTCGTCACGATATTCTAAGGTCATTGGTGCAAGTCGAAAAATTTTTGAGGCGTTTTTTGTATTGTTTATGTATTTTTTTGTTTTTCAGCCATTTTGAGGAATATATGTAATATTCGGCCATTTTTGGACAGTTACGAAAAAAGTAAAGTTTTGTTCTTTTATTCGTCATGATATTTTAAGGTCATTGGTGCAAGTCAAAAAAAAATTGAGACGTTTTTGGTAATGTTTATGTATTTTTCTTGATTTTTCAGCTATTTTGGGGTATTGACGTAATATTCGGCCATTTTCGGACATCTACGAAAAGAAGTAAAGTTTTGTTCTTTTATTTGTCACAATATTCTAAGGTTATTGGTGCAAGTCAAAAAAAAAATTGAGGCGTTTTTTGTATTGTTTATTTATTTTTCTTGATTTTTTGGCCTTTTTTGGGCATTTACGTAATATTCGGCCATTTTCGAACAGTTACGAAAAGAAGTAAAATTTTGTTCTTTTATTCATCACGATATTCTTAGGTCATTGAATCTAGTCGAATTTTTTTTGAGGACTTTTTTGTATTGTTTATGTATTTTTTTTATTTTTCGGCCTTTTTGGGGTAGTTACGTAATATTCGGCCATTTTCGAACAGTTACAAAAAGAAGTAAAGTTTTGTTCTTTTATTCGTCCCGATATTCTAAGGTCATTGGTGGAAGTCAAAAAAAATTGAGGCGTTTTTTGTATTCTTTATGTATTTTTCTTGATTTTTCGTCCATTTTGGGGAATTTACGTAATATTGAGCCTTTTTCGTACAGTTACGAAAAGAAGTAAAGTTTTGTTCTTTTATTTGTCATGATATTTTAAGGTCATTGGTGCTAGTGGAAATTTTTTTGAGGCGTTTTTTGTATTGTTTATGTTTTTTTTTTCCTGCCATTTTGGGGCATTTACATAATATTCGGCCAGTTTCGGAAAGTTACGAAAAGAAGTAAAGTTTTGTTCTTTTATTCGTCACGATATTCTATGGTCATTGGTCGAAGTCAAAAAAAAATTGAGGCCTTTTTTGTATTGTTTATGTATTTTTCTTGATATTTCAGTCATTTTGCGGAATTTACGTAATATTCGGGGTTTTTTGGACAGTTATGAAAATTAGTAAATTTTGTTCTTTTATTCGTCACGATATTCCAAGGTCAATGGTGCAAGTCGAAATTTTTTTGAGGTATTTTTTGTATTGTTTATGTATTTTTCTTGATTTTTCGGCCATTTTGGGGGATTTACGTAATATTCAGCCATTTTCGGAGAGTTACGAAAAGATGTAAAGTTTTGTTCTTTTATTCATCACGATATTCTAAGGTCATTGGTGCAAGTCAAAAAAAATTTGAGGTGTTTTTTGTATTGTTTATGTATTTTTCTTAATTTTTCGACTATTTTGGATATTTACGTAGTATTCGGCCATTTTTGGACATTTACAAAAAGAAGTAAAGTTTTATTCTTTTATTAGTCACGATATTCTATGGTCATTGGTGCAAGTCGAAATGTTTTTGAGGCGTTTTTTGTATTGTTTATGTATTTTTCTTGATTTTTCGGCCATTTTAGGGCATTTACGTAATATTCGGCCATTTTCGGACAGTTACGAAAAGAAGTAAAGTTTTGTTCTTTTATTCGTCACGATATTCTAAGGTCAATGGTGCTAGTCGGAATTTTTTTGAGGTATTTTTGTATTGTTTATGTATTTTTCTTGATTTTTCGGCCATTTTTGGGAATTTACGTAATATTTATCCATTTTCGAACAGTTATGAAAAGAAGTAAAGTTTTGTTCTTTTATTCGTCATTATATTCTAAGGTCATTGGTGCAAGTCAAATTTTTTTGAGGCGTTTTTTGTATTGTTTATGTATTTTTCCTGATTTTTCGGACAGTTTGGGGAATTTCCCTAATATTCGATAATTTTCAGACAGTTACGAAGAGAAGTAAAGTTTTATTTTTTTATTTGTTACGATATTCTAAAGTCATTGGTGCAAGTTGAAATTTTTTTGAGGCGTTTTTTATATTGTTTATGTATTTTTCTTTTGTTTTCAGCCATTTTGGGGGATTACGTAATATTCTGCCATTTTCGGACTGTTACGAAAAGAAGTAAAGTTTTGTTCATTTATTCGTCACGATATTCTAAGGTCATTGGTGCAAGTCGAATTTTTTTTTAGACGGTTTTTATATTCTTGATGTATATTTCTTGATTTTTCAGTTATTTTGATGCATTTACGTAATATTTGGCCATTTTTGGAAGTAATAAAAAGAAGAAAAGTTTTGTTCTTTTATTCGTCACAATATTCTAAGGTCATTGGTGCAAGACGAAATTTTTTTGAGCCGTTTGTTATATTTTTATGTATTTTTCTTGATTTTTCAGTCATTTTGATGCATTTACGTAATATTTGGCCATTTTTGGACTGTTATGAAAATAAGTAAAGTTTTGTTCTTTTATTCGTCACAATATTCTAAGGTCATTGGCGCAAGTCGAAATTTTTTTGAGCCGTTTTTTATATTGTTTATTTATTTTTCTTGATTTTTCAGTCATTTTGATGCATTTACATAATATTCGGCCATTTTTGGACTGTTATGAAGAGAAGTAAAGTTTTGTTCTTTTATTCTTCACAATCTTCTAAGGTCATTGGTGCAAGTTGAATTTTTTTTTGGCGTTTTATGTATTGTTTGTGTATTTTTTTTATTTTTTGGCTATTTTAGGGCATTTACGTAATATTCGGCCATTTTCGGACAGTTACGAAAATAAGTAAAGTTTTGTTCTTTTATTCTTCACGATATTCTAAGGTCATTGGTGCAAGTCAAAAAATTTATGAGGCGTTTTTTATATTGTTTATGTATTTTTCTTGATTTTTCAGTCATTTTATGCATTTACGTAATATTCGGCCATTTTGGGACTGTTATGAAAAGAAGTAAAGTTTTGTTCTTTTATTCGTCACGATATTCTAAGGTCATTGGTGCTAGTCGAAATTTTTTTATGGCGTATTTTGTATTGTTTATGTAATTTTCTTGATATTTCGTCTATTTTGGAGCATTTACGTAATATTCAGCCATTTTCGGACAGTTACGAAAAGAAGTAAAGTTTTTTCCTTTTATTCATCACGATATTTTAAGGTCATTGATGCAAGTCAAAAAAAATTTGAGGCGTTTTTTGTATTGTTTATGTATTTTTCTTGATTTTTCGGTTATTTTTGGACACTTACGAAAAGAAGTAAACTTTTGTTCTTTTATTCGTCATGACATTCTAAGGTCATTGGTGCAAGTCGAAATTTTTTTGAGGCGTTTTTTGTATGGTTTATGTATTTTTCTTTATTTTTCGGCCATTTTGGTGCATTTACATAATATTCGGCCATTTTCGGACAGTCACGGAAAGAAGTAAAGTCTTGTTCTTTTATTCGTCACGATATTCTAAGGTCAACGGTGCAAGTCGAATTTTTTTTGATGCATTTTTGTATTGTTTATGTATTTTTCTTGATTTTTCTGCCATTTTGAGGGATTAACGTAATATTCGTCCATTTTTGAACAGTTAAGAAAAGAAGTAAAGTTTTGTTCTTTTATTTGTCATGATATTCTAAGGTCATTGGTGCAAGTCGAAATTTTTTTGAGGCGTTTTTTGTGTTGTTTATGTATTTTTCCTGATTTTTCGGTCATTTTGGGGCATTTGCCTAATATTCGGTTATTTTCAGACAGTTATGAAAAGAAGTAAATTTTATTCTTTTATTCGTCACGTTATTCTAAAGTCATTGGTGCAAGTCAAAAAAAAATTGAGGCGTTTTTTATATTGTTTATGTATTTTTCTTTATTTTTCGGCCATTTTGGGGCATTACGTAATATTCGGCCATTTTCGGACAATTACGAAAAGAAAAGTTTTGTTCTTTTATTCGTCACGATATTCTAAGGTCATTGGTGCAAGTCAATAAGCCACTCAATAAGCCAACCACTCACAATTACATCTACAAGATCACCAATATTAATCACCATATTATATCACTCCCAAGTTCTAAGGAAACATGCCGAACGAAGGGAATAGCCTTAACATACCTTTTCCTTTATAATTTATCCTGAAAATACCTCTGTCCGCACCATTACAACACTGAAAAAAAGTGAAATCAATTAGTGATTAAGGACAAGAAGTACTACGACAATTCGACAATCGATACGGATTCCTATCGTAAATTACTAACCAAGACCTAAGGTATCCATAAACTGATAAAAGATGGTTCCTACCTTTCTTTACACGTCCAGAACACTTGAATGAAATCAAACTACTGAAAAAATCCCTGCTGCCACAACCTCCATGGAGCTACACCGCTCAATTCACCATGAAAACTATACCAAAACGACGAGCTCGCGACGTAGGGCAATTTTTGATAAGGAGCCAAGAAGAGATCATGAACACACAAGGATGATTTAAGGAGTAACTCTCTGATTTTTGTGGGTTTCTTACGAGCTGGAATGAAGAAAAATGAAGAAGATGCTATCTTATAAGGTTCCACCGACCTAGGGGACCCACCTCATATGCCTACTTGCGCAGTCTCGCAAAAATGTGAATATCTCTCTATTCTGAAGTCGTATGAATGAACGGTTTGATGCGTTGGAAACTAGACTTGTAGACCTTTGATTTTATAATTTGTGGGCCCCATAACTCTTTATATATTGGGAGAAAACCTCCGAGACATTTGATCCAAATTTCAGAGAAATCTTTAAAAAGGAACTTACGATAACTTCGCCAACTTTTATTTTGCCACTTACCTAACTTCAAAACTTGAGATACAACCCTTGAACACTTAAAATATGACATACCACATCATTCTTAATTTATTACTTACCCTCTTTGTCTTTCTACGATGGTACGAGTTAAATTAGAGTTCTGAAAAGTCGGGGTGTTACATCCTCCCCCTCCTTAGAAACATTCGTCCTCGAATAAAAAATCTAAGCCACGCGGTTAAGTCCTTACTAGTTTCCAAAATTTGGCAAAGTGTCCTCTATACCCAATATCCAGAACCTGAAATGCAGAGATTCCAACCTAAGCACCTCACAGGACGATACGAATAACTAAGCACCATAGCTCCGCAATAATAGTACGAGCAAAATACAACAATAATAAGCAACAATGAAAAAAGCTAAATGGGTATCCTACCTCACTGTGCTAATCAAGATTGATATTTTTACCACTGTGGGATCTAAAACAACTGAGGATATCTGGATCTCATGCCATCCTCGGCTTCCCATGTCACCTCTTCCCTATTTTTGTTTCTCCACAATACTTTAACAGAAGCCACATCTTTGGTCCTCAACCTTCGGACCTGTCAATCTAATATTGCAACTAGAGTTTCCTCATAGGACAACTCCTTTGTGATCTGAACATCCTCAACAGGGACAACCCTAGAAGGGTCTCCTATGCACTTTCGTAGCATCGATATATGGAATACCAGATGAACCAATTCTAGCCCCGATGGTAACGCTAACTCATAAGCCACTTGTCCTATCCTCCGAAGGATCCGGTATGGCCCAATGAATCTTGGACTAAGCTTTCCCTTCTTTCCAAATCTCATAACACCCTTCATAGGTGAGACTTTTAAGAATACCCAGTCATCAACACAAAACTCTAAATCTCTTCGCCGTACATCCGAGTATGACTTTTGGCGACTTTGAGCAGTCAATAAACGTTCTCGGATGAGCTTAACCCGCTCCATTGTCTGTTGTACAAGGTCGGGTCCAACCAACCCTGACTCACCTACCTCAAACCAGCCAATAGTGGATCTACATTTCCGACCGTACAAAGCCTCATAAGGTGCCATCTTGATGCTAGAATGATAACTATTGTTATATGCAAACTCAATAAGAGGTAAGTGGTCATCCCAACTTCCATTAAAGTCCAGCATGCATGCCCGTAGCATGTCTTCAAGTGTTAAAATGGTGCGTTCAACTTTACCATCTGTCTGAGGGTGAAAGGTTGTATTGAGATTAACTTGCGTCCCTAATCCTTTCTGGAAAAACTTCCAGAAGTTAGCGGTAAATTGTGCTCCTCTATCCGAGATAATAGATATTGGGACGCCGTGTAATCTAACAATCTCTCGGATGTAAAGCCCTGCATAATCTTCAGCTGTGAAAGTAGTCTTGACCGGTAAGAAGTGGGCTAATTTTGTTAACCGATCAACAACTACCCAAATAGAGTCAAACTTACGCCGCGATCGAGGTAACCCCGTAATAAAATCTATATTAATTACCTCCCACTTCCATAAAGGAATGGCTATCTCCTGGACCAGCCCAGCAGGCTTCTGGTGCTCAACCTTAACCTGTTGGCAGTTAGGACAGTGTGCCACAAACTCAGCAACATCCTTCTTCATCCTGTGCCACCAATATATTTCTTTAATATCATGGTACATCTTCGTCGATCCTGGGTGAATAGAATACCGGGAATGGTGTGCCTCTACCATAATCTGTTGTCGAAGCCCTACCACATTTGGAACACATAGTCGTCCTCTATATCTGAGGACTCCATCTACTGCTATATCAAAGGCTAACGACTCCTTATCATGAAATTTGCCTCTGAGCTGCTCTAAGTAGGGATCCTCATGCTGTCGTGCCTTCACTTCCACGATTAAAGATGATACAATTGTGTTATGAACTCTGACCCCACTATCACTTGCCTCTTCTAATCTGACTCCCAAGCTGGCTAATTGATGAAGTTCTCGAGCTAATTCACGCCTCTCAACACCTAAATATGATAAACTTCCTATTGATCTACGACTGAGGGCATCAGCTACTACATTTTCCTTCCCTGGATGATATAAAATATCTACGTCGTAGTCTTTCAGTAACTCAAGCCATTGACGTTGTTGAAGATTCAATTCCTTCTATCTAAAGATATACTGAAGACTTTTATAATCTGTGAAAATGTCCACATGAATGCCATATAGATAGTGTCTCCAGATCTTCAGTGCATGCACAACCGCAACCAACTCTAAGTCGTGAGTTGGGTAGTTCTTCTCATGCTTTCTAAACTGCCTTGAAGCATATGCGATCACCTTACCATGTTGCATCAAAGCACATCCTAACCCAATACTACAAGCGTCGCAGTACACAGCATAGCCCTTTGAACCCTCCGGCAAGGCTAGGACTGGTGTTGATATCAACCTATCATTCAGCTCCTGGAAACTATGCTCGCAAGCTTCAGTCCACTGAAACTTAACTGCTTTCTGAGTCAGCTTTGTTAGTGGTGCTAAAAGTGAAGAAAACCCCTCTACAAACCTTCTGTAGTACCCAGTTAACCCTAAGAAACTACAAACCTTTGTCGGAGTTGTGGGTCTAGGACAAGTCTTCACGGCCTCAATCTTCTGTGTATCAACCATAATTCCTGCATCTGATACAATATGGCTAGGAAATCCACAGAGCACAACCAGAACTCACACTTAGAGAACTATGCGTAAAGTTCCAACTCTCGAAGAACCTGAAGGACTGCTCGCAAATGATCTGCATGCTCAGCTTTTGAATGCGAATAGAACAAAATATCATCAATAAATACAATCACAAATATATCTAGATACGGTCTGAATAGGCTATTCATCAGGTCCATAAACACTGCCGGGGAATTGGTCAATCCAAAAGACATAACCAAAAACTCAAAATACCCATATCTAGTTCTAAAAGTTGTCTTCAGAATATCTTTCTCCCGAACTCGTACCTGATGGAACCTTGATCTCAAATCAATCTTCGAGAAGTACTTAGCACCTTGTAGTTGATCAAACAAGTCATCGATCCTCGGAATGGGATACCTATTCTTTATAGTAGCCTTGTTCAGCTGTCGATAATCGATACACATCCTCAATGAGCCATCATTTTTTCTCACAAATAATACTGGTGCACCTCATGGTGAAGCATTGGGCCTGATAAAGCCTTTATCAAGCAAATCTTTCAGCTGATCCTTCAATTCCTTCAGCTCAGCAGAAGCCATTCTATAAGGAGGGATATATATGGGTTGTGTACCTGGTAGCATATCCATAGCAAAATCAAGAAAAATACATAAACAATAAAAAAATGCCTCAATTTTTTTTTGACTTGCACCAATGACCTTAGAATATCATGACCAAAAAAAGAACAAAACTTTACTTCTTTTCGTAACTGTCTGAAAATGGCAGAATATTATGTAAATGCCCCAAAATGGCTGAAAAATCAAGAAAAATACATAAACAATACAAAAAATGCCTCATATTTTTTTTTACTTGCACCAATGACTTTAGAATATCGTGACGATTAAAAGAACAAAACTTTACTTCTTTTCGTAACTGTCCGAAAATTGACGAATATTATGTAAATGCTCCAAAATGATCAAAAAATCAAGAAAAATACATATATAATACAAAAAACCCCTCAATTCTTTTTTGACCTGCACCAATGACGTTAGAATATCGTGACGAATAAAAGAACAAAACTTTACTTCTTTTTGTAACTATACGAAATGGCCGAATATTACGTAAATTCTCCAAAATGGCAAAAAATCAAGAAAAATACATAAACAATACAAAAAATGCCTCAATTTTTTTTGACTTGCACCAATAAAAGAAGTAAAGTTTTGTTCTTTTATTCGTCAAGATATTCTAAGTGTTGGGATATACTATTAACCATATGATTGAGTTATAGTATTGATTTTAATCCTTTATAAAGACTTTACATTTTATGTTAATTATTATAATAAAGTCTTTATTTGAATAGATCATTGTATTTATATGTGTGTTCATTACTTATATAGTAGACGATTTTTGGGTATGGAGTTGTTTAACTCATACGTGAAAGATTAAAATTGTCAGTTCTCATAAGTTATAGATTAAATGTTCACAATCAAAGATGAAGTTGGACAAACATCTTGATGATTGTAACACAAGATTAAATATAATTCAATCTTAATTATGGGAATGGTAAAATTTCAACTTCTTGTGTTAGTACATTTTGCATGTATTGAACGGACCAAATTGAGATATGTATTTAGGTTCTGAATTTCAATAAATAATATCTCTAGTCCATTACATGAGCTTATACTCTTAATCTTGATGTAGTTATTATAATCTGTGTAGTTTGCTTTATTATTTTAATCTATTAAAAGGTGAGACTATATGATGAGTCAAAATATTCCTAATGGATTGGATAATAACAAATTACATTCGTGAAATAATAATTAGTTGATAGAACCATATCTCGGATATGAGAAAGAAGACACCCCTTTATGGTTGCTTATAAGTAGTCACGTGAAAACCCTGCAAGTGGATTATATATGTATATCTGTCACGTGAATTAATTTAAGCATAGAGATAAAGGATTAAATTAATCAATGGATTAAATTTTTCAAAAGTTTGATTTAATTGATTGGTGTCGGTAATTCTAACATGGGGAGTTAAATAAGTAGTAATGGAAAAAATTTGAAATTAAATAGAGGAGTGCAGTTACAGATTTTTAGTGGTATTTATTATGATATGGTTAATTCATACTTTTTACGAATTAAATATTATAATTAGAAGCCTCTGCTAATAAATTTGCGGTCCCTACTATGCCTGATTAATTGATCGAGTTCGAAAAAGAAAAGGACTGTTAGTATTTTTTTTTCAGTTTAGGAATAAATCTTTTTTGACTTTTATTAGTTTAAAAGAGAAAAAACTTTTTATTTCCTTAAAAGAAGAAAGAAGAAAATACTGCGATTCTTTGTTTCCTTAGAAGATGAAAGAAGCAAATAATAGTGTTCAATGGTTATTAGTGGCTATTGATGGTGTTTAATGGTTGTTGATTACCCTTGGTGTTTAACGACATTCTAAATATACTTAATGATATTTAGTGGTTGTTGATAACTATTGATCATGGTTGGTAGATACTCTTAACAATGTCAAAATACACTTAATGATATTTAATGGTTGTTGATGACTATTGATCATGGTTGTTGGATACACTTAACAGTGTCCAAATACACCTAAAGGTATTTAATGACTATTAATGGCTATTAATTATGACTAGAAACATTTCATCTTTCAAGCCTTTCCCTTATACTGAAAAGTATAAATAGGGGTGGTGGTTCTCAAGGAAAGATCATCATTTTTCTGAAAATTTTCTTGCCCACCCAAGACTTGATTGAGAGAGTTAGTCAGGAATTAGTAGAAGGCTGCAATCCTGGAGTCCCAGTCCCTGAACGAGTTGTGTGAAAGCTACAAAAGGTTTGAGTTTCACAATTTATTTAGTTTACATTATTATGCTATTATGTAAGTTTGTGATTCTGAATAATGCTTTCGCTGTGCATATTCTAACAATTGATATCACGAGCCTTCTTACATATAACTGATAATATAATAACAGTCCATGATTTTGATACATATTTGATTAAATTTGTATATATCATGTTGTTCTTTTGATGAACATTTTTTGGTTGTTTACAAAAAAAATATTTTTGTATTCCAGAGTTGTAAGGGTTCATCCCTACTTCTAATAAATGATTTTAACAATTAATATATGAGTTTATATGTTGACATAGGTCCTCTTCCCCATCGGATAAACTTGTATATTTTGACACTGTTATGTTTGCCTTTTGATTTGATGACTTGTTTTAACTTTCCAAATAAGTTGCATGTTGAATCAATGAACAAAAGAAAATATATATACCTGACTAAACTTCACAAATTACTCTCTAACTAAGTTGGAATTGCCTTGTTTAAGTGGCATTATATATATGAACTTGCTCATATATTTGCTTGAATAGTTAAGTTTCCCTATCGATTCTAACTGTTCATTAGCATGATTATATGTGTCTTGTTTTGTTTTTTTGTTTTTGTTTTTTTACTAATGATCTGTTTTAAATATCTCTCAGATTAACTATGTCTCACTTCAATCCTCTGTCCTCTATCTTGAACCAAAACAAACTGGAAGGTCCTAGCTATGTGGACTGGAAATGAAACCTTGATATTGTTCTAACATCTGAGGGTTTTAAATATGTGTTGGTTGAAGAATGCCCCATTAAACTAGCAGATGCTACTGATGAGGAGATTAAGGCCTATGAGAAATGGGTCAAGGCTGATGAGATGGCAAGGTGCTACATTCTTCCCTCAATATCGAATGTCTTGCAGCATCAATATAAGTCTATGCCATTTGCTTACGATATGCTCGAATCTCTCAAAGAGATGTTCGGAGAGCAGAATCGTGCTGCCAAGTAGACTGCCATAAAGGCTATCTTGACCACCAAAATGGTTGAAGGATCACCTGTCAAGGATCATGTGCTGAACATGATGAGTTATCTGAATGAGCTGGAGATACTTGGTGCTGCTATTGATAAAGAATCTCAGGTGGAGATGATCCTACAGACTCTGCCTGAGAGTTTTCAACAGTTTCGCTTGAATTATAATATGAACAAGATGGATTTGTCTCTTGCGAAATTGTTGAATGAACTGACAGCGGCAGAATCCATTATCAAGCAGCAAACTCCTTCCTCTATGGCATACATGGTGGGCAAAACTGTTCTTCGTCTAAGCCAGCTAAAGCCCAAACGAAGAAGAAGAAGTCATGTAAGGTTGTGGCACCCGGAGGTGCTACAAGTGGTATGGCTAATCCTAAGGGCAAGTGCTACCACTGTAAGCAGCCTTATCACCACAAGAGGCAATGCTCTGACTATCAAGCCAAAATGAAGAACAAAGGTAATTCTTGTTTAAATGTCGTTGAAACCTGTTTAGCGGCTGTTTCTACCCAATTATGGGATGTAGATTTAGGAGCAACTAACGATGTCTGCTCTTCTTTGCAGGGGTTTCAGGAAACGAGGCAGCTAAGTGAGAATGAAGTCTGCACTTTTCAGGCGAATGGGGAACCAACACCAGTCCTAGCAATAGGAAATATCTCTTTTTCTTTTAGTAGTTCCAGAATTCTGTTTTTAAAAGATGTTCTTTATTACCTTCGATAAGAAGGAATTTGCTTTCAGTTTCAAAAATAATGGATGCTGGTTATGAAGTTTTATTTGCAAATAATTGTGTTGTTATTAAGTATGATAAGCAATTATCCATAGTGCTCCTAAAATACATCATCTCTTTGTATTTGAAATCTCCCATGACATGCTACACCATGATGAATTAAATAATATTGATATTTCTTATAAAAGAAAACGTATTTCTGAATTGAGTCAAACTTACTTATGGCACTTATGTCTATGTCATATCAATATAAATAGAATTTCAAGGTTGGTTTCTGATGGACCTCTGAGTTCATTGAAAGTGGAGGCACTATCAACCTGTGAATCTTGTTTAGAAGGTAAAATGACAAAGAGACATTTCCCTTCCAAAGGAAATAGAGCCAGTAATAAGTTAGAATTAATTCATTCTGATTTGTGCGGTCCTATGAATATACGAGTAAATGGGGGTTTTGAGTATTTTGTGACTTTCACAGATGACTACTCAAAATATGGATACATTTATTTCTTACTCCATAAATCTGAATGCTTTGAGAAGTTCAAAGAATTCAAGATAGAAACGGAAAAGCGACATGGTAAACATATCCAAACATTACGATCAGATCGTGGTGGTGAATACCTTTCGGCGGAATTCATTAAGTACTTATCAGAATCGGGTATTACATCTCAATATTCTTCCCCGGGAATACCACAAAAAAATGTTGTGGCAAAATGAAGAAATAGAACTCTTTTGGAAATGGTTAGATCAATGTTAAGTTATTCAGATTTGTCTTTTAGCTTTTGGGGATATGCCTTAGAAACTCCAAATTACATTCTGAATTTGGTTCCTTCCAAATCTGTCCCTTTAACCCCATCCGAACTGTGGAATGGGCGTAAACCTAGTCTACGACATATTCGAGTTTGGGGATGTCCAACATATGTATTAAAAGGGAAAACAAATAAGTTGGAATCAAGGACAGAAGTGTGCATTTTCATTGGATATCCAAAAGGAACTAAAGGAGGTTTATTTTATTGTCCTAAGAAACAAAAGGTAATTGTTTCAACAAACGCCAAGTTTCTGGAACAGGACTATTTAATTAACCATGTTCCTAGAAGTAAACTTGTGTTACATGAACTAAACAAAGAAATAACTACTTATGAAACATCAACACAACTACCTAAAACAATTGTTGACATACCATTGCATCCACGTAGTGGGAGGAATGTCGGTCGAAAAGAGGTTGCTCAAGAGAATGCTCTAGAGGTTGCTCAAAATCAGACTCAAGACATCTCGCTACCACAAAGTAGTGGGAGTAATGTCGCGCAACCTGAAATTGTGGAGGAAGTAGTTCAAAATGTTCATAATTTAGTTCAAGATATAGCATATCATGTAGTTTCTAGTCGTCGTAGTGGGAGAGTTATTAGAAAACCACAATGGTTTACGCTCTTGGGAGAATCATACGATAGAATCCCTGAAGAGACTAATATAGAACCATTAAATTACGCCGAAGCACTACATGATAAAGATGCTGAAATGTGGGTTATTACTATGAAATCTAAAATGGAATCTATGTACTCAAACCAAGTCTGGTATCTTGTGGAACCACCAATATGTGTTAAACTTATTGGTTGTAAGTGGATCTACAAGAAAAAGAGAGGTGTGGATGGAAAAGTGAAAACTTTTAAGGCTCAGCTTGTTGCGAAAGGGTTTACTCAAAAAGAAGAAATTGATTATGAGGAAACTTTTTCGTCGGTAGCCATGCTTAAATCCATTAGGGTTCTCTTATCCATTGCTGCTCATTATAATTATGAGATTTGGCAAATGCATGTCAAGATAGCTTTTTTAAACGGAAGTCTTGATGAGTGCATTTATATGGCACAACCATAAGGTTTCATGGTAAATGACAATGAACACATGGTTTGTAAGCTTAAGAGATCCATTTATGGATTGAAACAGACATCTCGGGCATTGAACATTTATTTTGACAATTCGATTAAAACTTTTGGTTTTGATCAGTTTGAAAATGAATCATGCATCTATAAGAAATGGGAGGGAGACAGAGTAACATTTTTGATTCTGTCACGACCCAGGGTACACCCTATATGTAACATGGCGTACTAGACCCCGAAAGGCCTAACACAAGCCACTTAGCATATCATAACATAAAGTAAATAGAAATGATACGAAATTTTTAAAACTTTTTCCATACAATCAAAATCTTTATAAAAGCAAGCGGAAGTTTATATGTCACGCCCCGAGCTACCCCCAGGACGCGGACACGGGACCTAGGATCACGAGTGACCCCAAGCTAACCCTGCTGGCATAACATAAGCATACTATGATAACTGAAATAAGATAATTCTGTGCGGAAGCTAAAACATGAAATGATGGGGTATACCCATAAACTATCTAAATATAGAAAATCTAAGAGTTTAACAACATCTGAAAAGTCAATCTCAAATGATAAAGCTGAATCTAACTATGTCTGAAATAAGCCTCTAACTGACTAGAAGTGCTGGGACATGCCCCAGCTAAATCTAGCAAAACTGAAACTAAAGACTAAAATCGAAAGGAAACATGTATGTCGTCCTCGGAGAATGAGGACTCACCACTGATACTGCTGAGCTGAATATTGGAAACTGATCTATAGGTGATCTGGAAGCTGAGAACCTAGATTACATCACGAGAAGATGTAGCGCAGAGTATGCGTCTGTACTTGAAAGGTATTGAGCGTGCAGGATAGAGTAAAGCTGAACAATATAAACATTACTGAACAAAGCATATAACTGAGCAACGATATAAGATAAGCATGATACTATACTGGAAATACTGAACATGAACTAACTGAATGCAATGACCAAGTTTATAACATGCTGAGACTAAAATCTGACTGTAACTGATAACATGGTCAATGCAATAGAATCTGACTGTGAGGGAGCTACTAATAACCGACATAAAACCACATGAACTAAATGTGGAATCCGATGTATACGCCCCATCGAGAGGACCCAATATACCCTGCCAGAGGTATAGAGGCATGACTGGCGTGATCACTAAAATGATGCTCCCAGAGGGGACTTACATCATACGGGGCACAAAGTTCTGGGACTATTCGGGTACGATGAACCCTAGTCCAACTCGACATTAAGTCTACTCCCAACTAATTATGTAAATAACACATTATGACTGAATTTCTATAATACTGGATAGCTCAAAATACTGACATGCAGAATCTGAGAATGCAACATTAATTTACTGATAATGAAACATTCGTAACTGGGGCATGTATATCAGGATATAACTGACCTAGCATGTGTAATTCATGAACTAAACGAATCTACACAACTAGGGTTCTGAATTTCATGCAAGAACTAAAGAAACAACATAATAATCTGATTTGGATCATTCTAGCAGCTAAAACCCAAGAATTTCTAACATTCAAGAAACCCTAGGTCTAGATGATATCAAGGAAATCAAGATTCTGACTGAATTCTAGGGACCTAATGGGCGAGAGGAACCCACTAGTGAAATCCCACATACCTGGTGACGAATTCCACGGAGAAATCTTTTGATTTCAGGGATGGAACTGATGAAACCTTGTTGCATTCTTGGAAAGGGGTTTGGTCGACTCTTTCTCCTCTTTTGCTATGAGTTTGCCTAATTTTGGAGAATGAATTGACTAGGGTAAGTTCTAATTAAGTTACTAGGCTTAAACTGACCAAAACTACGTAGTTTAGGGGTTAAACGACGTAGTTTAGGGGTCCAACACATAAGGAAAAGACCAAAACACCCCTGACTTAACTGTTGTTGGGGCCACCGATGGAACTGACCCACGGTTCGTGGACTGACCCACGGTCCGTGCTGGTCAACCGTCGATGGGGTTCTGGGGCTCTGACTTGAAGGCCACGATCCACGGACCTGGACCACGACCCGTGGTCTGACCTACGGTCCGTAGGTCCTGGCCGTGAGTCATGCCTTAGCTGAATTTTCTGGAGTTCTGGGAGTTGAAATCTGGGGTTCGACCTACGGCCCTGGACCACGGACCGTGGTCTGACCTATGGTCCGTAGGTCCTGGAGTGGGTCTAGCCTTAGCCAAATTTCCTGGACTTTCTGGGGAGGAGCTGCAGGTGGCTATCCACGGACCCCACCTACGGTCCGTGGGTCACCCTACGGTCCGTAGGTGACATCGTTGGTGGCAACTGCAACTTCTGGAATTCTACATTTCTGGTAGTTCTAGCATATGGGGTGTTACATTATCTCCCCCTTGGGAACATTCATCCTCGAATGAAGACTAAACTAGCTGAAATGGAGGGAAAGAGCTGCAAACCCTACCACTAATTTCTAGAGACTAATTTCTGACTGAACTGATTTCCAAGGACATGCAAATACACTGAAAATGCAAGTACAAACTGAAGGAACATGATACTAAGACTGAATCTACGCATAAATGACTGAAAAACTGGAGAGGAACTATTACCTCAAGCTGGAATGGAATCGGAAGGAAAGAGGTGAGGATACTTGGCCTTCATGGCTTTTGCTTCCCAAGTAGCTCCCTCTACTGACTGACTCCTCCACAAAACCTTAACTGAAGCGACTTCTTCGTTTCTCAACCTCCTAACCTGACGATCAAGAATCTCAACTGCTACATCCTCATAAGAGCGACTATCTTTCACAGCCACACTCTCTAAAGGTACTATGGATGCTGGATCACCCACACACTTTTTCCATAGCGAAACGTGAAAGACCGGATGCACTGCTGCTAGTTCTGCTGGCAACTCTAACTCGTAAGACACTTTACCAACCCTTTTTAAGATCTTGTAAGGGCCTACATATTTGGGACTGAGCTTCCCTTTCTTGCCAAATCTCATCACCCCTTTCATCAGTGACACTTTTAGGAAAACCCAATCATCAACTTTGAACTCTAATTCCCTTCTCCTTACATCTGCATAGGACTTTTGGCGACTCTGGGCTGTCTTAAGACTATCTCTAATGAGTTTCACTTTCTCCATAGCATCATGAACTGAATCTGGCCCTATCAAGGCTGCTTCACCTACTTCAAACCAACCAACTGGAGATCTGCACCTACGCCCATATAATGCCTCATAAGGGGCCATCTGAATGCTGGAATGGTAGCTATTATTGTAGGCGAACTCTATAAGAGGAAGGTGATCATCCCAACTTCCCTTGAAATCGATCACATAAGCTCTCAACATGTCCTCTAAGGTCTGAATGGTACGCTCTGCCTGACCATCCTTCTGCAGATGAAACGCTGTGCTAAGATTAACTTGAGTACCAAGACCTTTCTGAAATGACTTCCAGAAATGAGAGGTAAACTGAGGACCTCTATCTGAGATGATAGACAAAGGAACCCCATGCAACCTGACTATCTCATTAATGTAAAG
>JAJONR010000410.1:0-207754 GCA_029582245.1 Solanum etuberosum
TTCTAAAATTATTTTATTTTTCACCTTGGTTTTATGGTGTTCCAATCAATAATAGTTGTCAATCTTTTCCTAAGCGTGAATCGTTAAGACCCTCCAAGAATTTACTCGTTTCACTTCATTATTTGCAGATTTAGGTTGATTTGAATTTCTGCTCACCGTGTATATGCTTGAATATGCTTGTGTTCTTTGTAAATGGGTGTTAACATCTAGATTGGTAAATAATTGTTTCCTGTGATTTTGTTAAGCCCCCCCCCCCCCCTTCAAATTAAGCTTTCCCTTTGCTGATTTTTTCTTTAAAATAGCTTTGTTTGATTATGTTTTGTTGATATTCTCTGTCTTTAGCAAATGGTTGCGGGAACAATGGGATAAATTGATTGATGAATGATTCCTATAATCCTAATTGCTCATGAATTAATTACCCCTTCCGATTAGAAAAAATATTTTTTTTCGTCTTAGTTTAAAAAGTAGACAGATTTATATGGTAAGTATATATATTCGACAGTCAGTAAAAATTTGGCTGATCTTACATATTTTTATTTGACTAATATTATTTGACGGATCTTAACTTATTTAAGTTGGGAACAAATTCTTACTTGTGACATTATGGTAAGTATATATAATTTATTTGTGAATATTTTCTTCCCTTATATGATTTTACATTGCATTAATTGGCTATACTTAATTGCTTATTTGCTTGTCTTAAATAAATGGTAAAAGATTCTTACTTGTCTTGTTTTGGTAAAATTATATTTTGATTTAGGTAAAAGAATTGTGCTGATTCTTACTCTCCCTTTGTTAAGGAAAATAGTATCCCATTAATTGCCCCCCTCCTAAAATTATTTCCTTTCCTTATTGTTGTGCCCCCTCATCTAGTATATAAACATTGCTCTTAGCTCTTTATTTTCTCACGGATTTGCAATAAGAAAAACACTCTAATACTTTGAGAAAATATTACTCCCTACTTAAAAGAAAGAATTTCGGTGAACTTTCAAGAATTGTTTTTGCTGTGTTCGGGTCAATTTTTAAAGTTTATTCGTCTTCTTTGCTGATAAACTTTCTGCATAATTGGTTAGATTTTCTTCATTAGTTTAAATCTCCTCTCGCATTATTGTATTATGAATATTGTGGTGTGTTTGAAAATAAATAAAATGAAGCGTACGGGTTAGTCTTCTTCTCCTCTTAATGTGATTGTTATGTATATCTGGCTTTCAGTAATTTGTTCGACTTTTATATGCTTGACTCTACTTATAATGTTATATGTTAACCTATAATATGTTAGTATATATTGTGCTATTGTCTCTATTGCCGTTTAGCAGGTTTTATAAGTTGAAGATATTGAAGAGTCCTCCTAGAAAAAGGATTCCGGCCGGGACTATTATGTTTAAGTTTATATTTTAGTATATTTTTATCGTATTCATTTGCTCTTTTATTCGGCTTGTAATAATTTGTAAACATCTAATTTTCTATAATATATAACTTGGGGGATCGTGTAAGGGGAAGGGGGGTTTACGTGCTACTTGTTTATTTACTTTAACTTAGTGTTAGAAAGCATGTCTTAGGGTTGTGATTGTCTGATAATCCGTATTTTTATTAGTTCTGTTTTAGATCTAACTAAAAATAAAACAAAAGTACTATCATCATTAATCACCTATTTAATCTTATTTAATTATTGTTTAAAGTTAATCATGTGTTTAGTCACTTTAATTGTTCATTATAATGCATTTATTTGATTTGCGTGACCACTTTCAAATTATAATATTTAAATAATTATGTTTGTTACTTGTTTTATTTGACTCAACCAACTCTTTTATATAAAATAATATTGAGTTTCAACCATCTTTTGAATTAGATTGTTGCGGTCATTCCTTAGATATCATGCCAATAAGATCTAAATAATTTTAATACATCATTTGGGTGTAGAAATCATGCTTATAGGTTGTAGATCTGATTTTATTTATTTAGAAAATCACGCCTATAGGAGCTATGTAATATTTTGACCTTTCAATTCACCTAAATCGTGCATAAGACCATGCTCACAAGGTTTAATTTTATTTTATATGTTATTTGGGGTTTTAGAAAATCATGCCTATAGGTGCTATGTAATATTGTGATTTTTTTATCACCTAGAAATCATGCCCATAGATATTATCAATTAATCTCTAGCATGCTAACGACTGAAATAATATAATTTAATTTTGTCACTGTTTTAACCAACATGTTAAATAATTAAATAACATTCTTTTTACGAATTTTCTGCCACTGTTCTATAAAATTTTCTGGTCATTTAGAATAAATCAATTAATTTCCAGCGTGTTATATAACTGAATTAATTCTGTTACGCGCTCCTTTGCCACTGTTTTGCGACATATTAGTTACTGCCACTTAAAAGATAACATCAATAATGTTTACTCTGCATATTAATCTTCTCGACGTAGTCAATTCTACATTTAGAATAATTTATTCTGCCATTTAAATCAACTGATGATTATTTTCTGCATCTGCTACTTGCTGCCCTGATCTAAATCTACTTAAAATAATGAGCTCCTGCATTAATGAATTCAGTTGCTACTTATAAATATTAATTATTCATTTTCTGTGCTAATTAACAATAATCTAATTTGTTCTGAAATTTCTGCACATGTGATCACTTTGCTGCGATAATTTTAAAACCAATTAATAATTGTTTTCTGCATATGCGGTACCTTCTGCCTTGCCTAAATAAGTAATTATTAATATGCTGCCCGTTTATGTGCACACACTTAGCATGAGACCTTCACTAATTATGTGTGTTTGAAAGCATGCAAATAATTAAAACTTAGAGGCCAATTTGAGATTTTATGTGCTAACGCTCGTCCAATTTGTTTTTGTGTGTTGTCTAGGGGGCCTAATTAGGAGCCTATATTTTATTTTAGTCTAAAACCACCTTAATAGAAGTCCAATGCCTCTTGGACATTAAGCAGGGACGTTAGGCACCTTCTAGGACGTAATACATGTGGAGGGTAGGGTAGGGGTAGTTAGGCCCTTACGGAGATGATGAAAACCGACTCAGGCTTAAGATGACAAACATCGGTTTTGTCATTCTGAATAATAAGTCGATCGCTGATCCATAAAGTGTAGTTTTTCCATGGTCTCCCTTTCCTTTTTCCCTTTATTTATTTTAATATTATAACTGTTTGGGGTAGCTTAATAATAAACCGTTTTCTCTTATCTAGTTTGTATAATTCTATCTTCTCGCTTATCTCTTTGTTTATTTGTTTATTGTTTATTTATATCACCTAGTAAGCATGTTTAATTTAAATAATTTTTAAATAAAGCGACCTTAACTACTACTCGTAACCCCCACATAAATTGCATGAGATACGGCCGGGACCCACACTTGTGGACCTCGAGGGATGTTTAACACCTTCCCCTCGAGGTAATTTTAACCCTTACCTGATCTCGGGTTCGTTTGACCTTTAGTTAGATTTAGTTAGGTTAGATAGGCGCCCTAACGTGCCTTAATTCATTAGGTGGCGACTCTTCAATTAAGCCCGAAAAGAGTTGTTAGGTCGTGCACCGAAAACCCATTTTTTGCGAAAAAAAACGGGGGGCGACAGAACTTCACACTTGAACAAAATAAGAAGAGAAACTCTCTTAATAACAAAAAAAACATGAGCAGACAACTTAGGGAAAGGTTTTCACCATATTTAAACATGAAAAACATGAAATATCATGGAACAATCAAGCTAAACCTTAAGGTTTCTAATTACCTTGGCTGGAAATTTGGAGGGTTTCTTCAAGAACCCATGTAGTATTTTTGAGGTGGCTGTGATAATCATTGAGGGAAAGAGAGAGTGCTGGAGATAAATTCCTTTTTTTCTATGTAAGAATTAAGAGATAAATGAGCCAAATATGACCCTATAATTGTTGGCACTCCACCGCCTCTAACTTCTTCATTTTTGTCCACAAATTACCAAGTAGGTGATCCACCTACTTGGCCATTTTTAAGCTGCTCCAATGTCAAACTAGGTTATGCAGCTACTTCTTCTTATTTAATCTATTTAGCTATGGCAGGTGATGCAGCTACTTACTCTTATTATGTTGGTCAAAAAGTCTAAGTAGGTGATGCACCTACTTGTCACCTACTAGCTAAATTTAGTCAAGCAAGCACCTCACTTATTTTATTTCATTTTCCAAATACTAATCTTTTAATTTAAACTTAACACTCAACTCTAAAATTTAAACTTAATAACCCCCTTACTTCCTGAGTTTAAATACTTTCATCAGTATTAACTTAGTCGTATACATGTTGAAATGTACGGGATGTTACATTCACTTCTCTAAGTTGTGCCATGGAGTTTAACTCTATAAGTCTTTCTCCTAATCCTTACCCGATGGTTTTCAGGATATGATGACTAGAAGGGCTAATGCTAGAAGGATGGAGGGAGGTAATGTTGATCAAGAGTTCCTCCTCAAGTTCCTCCCCAAGCTCCTCTTCAAGCTCCGATTGACCCATTGAATGAGAATGTAACAAATGCGGAGTTTAGGTCGGCTTTCCAAGTGTTGGCTCAAGCCCTGATGGCTGAAGCCAATAGAGAGGTAGTAGCCCCCGTGAACCCAAATGTAGGTACGGCAGCTGCAAGAGTGAGGGATTTTAAAAGAATGAACCCTCCCAAATTTTATGGCTCCAAAGTGGAGGAAGACCCTCAAGAGTTTATCGACGAGGTCTACAAGATACTTGCTATTACATGAGTGACTCTAATTACGAAGGCAGAATTGGCCGCTTACCAACTCAAAGGGGTTGCTCAGATTTCGTTCAATCAATGGCCGCTTTTCTTGAAATATTCTTCCCTCTTGAGATGAGAGTGGCCAAGGTACTTGAATTCATTAATCTTAGGCAAGGAAATATGAGTGTGACGGAGTATGCATTTAAGGTTCACTCAACTATCCAAGTTTGATCCTTCCATTGTGGCGGATCGTAGGGCCCAGATGAGTAAGTTTGTGTCGGGTGTGTCCGACATGGTAGTCAAAAAGTGCCGCACCGCTATGCTTTTCCATGACATGGACATTTCACGCCTTATGGTGCATGCCCAACAAATTGAGGAAGAAAAGCACAAGGAAAGATCTAGAGAGGCAAAGAGAGCAACAGTGGATGATGGTAGTTATTCACATTCTAGGTCCGGTGGATGGGGTCATTCAAGGTTCCAACAAAAGTTCCCTGGAAAAGGTTCTACAAATGCTCCTCCAAGGTCTAACAATGAGAGGGTGTCTAACCCAAAACCTCAAGGAGATGGTAATAGGCCTTCAATGCCTACTTGTGCTAAATGTGGGATAAATTATGAAAGAAAGTGCCTAGCGGGTTCTAATGCTTGCTTTGGGTGTGGAAAGACGGATCACAAAATAAGGAATTGTCCTTCGATTGCTAAAAATGATGGAGATGGTCGTCGTAGGGCTCAACCCTACCCTTCATCCAGTCCAAGTGGTTCGGGTGCAAGTGCTCCTAAGCAAAACTATTTTTATGCTCTCCAAACTAGAGGTGACCAAGAAAGTTCCCCGGATGTGGTGACTGGTATGATAAAAGTTTTCCATATAGATGTGTATGCTTTACTTGATCCAGAGGCTACTTTGTGTGGGCATGAGGTTTGATGTGCTCCATGATGTGTTGTTAAAACCTTTTTTCTATCTCTACTCCTATTGGTGATTCTGTAGTGGCTAAGAGGGTCTATAGAAGATGTCCCGGTTCCCTATCCCATAGAGTTACGTTTGTTGATTTGGTAGAACTTGATATGCTAGACGTTGATGTCATCCTTGTTATGGATTGGTTGCATTCATGTTATGCCTCTATCGATTGTAGAACTCGAGTAGTCAAATTTTAATTTCCAAATGAGCCTATCCTAGAGTGGAAGGGGGCAAATTCTATGCCTAGAGGTCAAATTGTTTCTTACCTTAAAGCTAGGAAAATGATTTCTAAGGGTTGCTTGTACGATCTAGTAAGGGTGAGGGATGTAGGTTCTGAAACCCCTTCTCTTGAGTCGGTTCCCGTTGTCAATGAGTTTTCGAAAGTGTTCCTAGATGGTCTACCCAGTAATCCTCCCGAAAGGGAAATAGACTTCAGAATTGACCTTATTCTGGATACAAAACCTATCTCTATTCATCCTTATAGAATGGCTCAGGCGGAATTTAAGGAGTTGAAAGAGCAACTAAAGGATTTGTTGGACAAGGGTTTTATCCGACCAAGTATCTCTCTATGGGGTGCTCTGGTTTTATTTGTTAGAAAGAAAGATAGGTCCATTCGTATGTGTATTGATTATCGACAATTGAAAAAGGTCACCATTAAGAATAAGTCTCCTTTTCCAAGGATAGATGATTTATTCGATAAACTTCAAGGGGCAAGTTATTTCTCTAAAATTGATCTCCGGTCGGGTTATCACCAATTGAGGGTGAAAGAAGAAGATATTCTCAAAACGGCTTTTAGAACCCGATATGGCCATTATGAGTTCTTGGTGATGTCCTTTGGTTTGACTAACGCTCCGGCGGCGTTCATGGACTTGATGAATAGAGTATTCCAACATTATCTTGACATGTTTGTGATTGTGTTTATCGATGATATTTTGATCTATTTAAGAAGTGAAAATGAGCATATTGATCATTTAGGGATCGTATTGCAAATCCTCAAGGACCAACCTTTTTATGCAAAGTTTAGCAAATGTGAATTTTGGTTAAGGTGCGTGACTTTCTTAAGCCATATTGTTTCAAGCAAGGGTATTGAGGTGGATCCGATCAAGACGCATACGGTCAAGAGTTGGCCTAGACCTCTATCACCGGCAGATATTAGAAGCTACTTGGGTTTGGCCGATTATTATAGAAGGTTTGTTGAGGGGTTTTCCTCCATTGCTTTTCCTTTGACGGCTTTGACCCAAAAAAAGGCCAAGTTCATAAGGTCTGAAGCTTGTGAGAAAAGATTCCAAGAGTTGAAAGATAGACTTACTTCCGCTTCGATGTTGATTTTACAGAAAGGTGCATATGGCTTTGTTGTATATTGTGATGCCTCTAGAGTTGGGTTGGGATGTGTGCTTATGCAAAATGGTAAGGTGATTGCCTATGCTTCAAGGCAACTAAAGGTTCATTAGAAGAACTATCCAACCCACAATCTTGAATTAGCGGCGGTGGTATTTGCCTTAAAGATATGAAGGCATTACTTATATGGTGCCCATGTTGATGTTTTCACCGATCATAAAAGTTTACAATATGTGTTTACCCAAAAGGACTTGAATCTTCGCCAAAGAAGGTGGCTCGAATTATTGAAGGACTATGATATGAATGTTCTATGTCACCCCATTAAGGCCAATGTAGTAGCGGCTGCTCTTAGTCGACTATCAATGGGTAGTATTGCACATGTTGATGATGATAGAAAAGAGTTAGCTTGGGATTTCCATAGATTTGCCCGATTGGGTGTTCTATTGGTAGAATCCACCAAGTGTGGTGTCATGGTTCATAAAGGGTCGGAATCATCTTTTGTGGTGGATGTTAAAGCAAAGCAACGCCTTGATCTGACTTTAGTAGAATTGAAAGAAGCGGTACATAAAAAGACCGCTGAGGCTTTCTCCCAAGGGGGAGATGGGGTACTTAGACACCAAAGAAGTTTATGTGTTCCAAATGTGGATAAATTAAGGGAACATATTTTCACAAAAGCTCATGGTTCGCGGTATTCCATTCACCCAGGAGCCACCAAGATGTACCCTGATTTATGGGAGGTCTATAGGTGGAATCGGATGAAGAACGATATTGTGGGATTTGTTGCCAAATGTCAAAATTGGCAACAAGTAAAGGTTGAGTATCAGAAACTGGGAAGTTTAACTAAAGATATTAGCATTCGTACTTGGAAGTGGGAAGATATAAATATGGACTTTATAGTTGGTTTGCCTCGCACCTGACGACAACATGACTCTATTTGGGTGATAGTAGATCGGATGATGAAATCGACACATTTCTTTCCCGTCAAGGTTTCTTGTTCGATGGAGGACTATGCCAAGTTGTATTTGAGAGAGATGGTGAGGCTACATGGAGTGCGTTTGTCCATTATTTCCGATCGTGGTACCCAATTCACTTCTCAGTTTTTGAAATCTTTCCAAAAGGATCTTGGCACAAATGTTAAGTTAGCACAACTTTTCACCCACAAACCGATGGGCAAGCGGAGCGTACTATCCAAACTTTAGAGGATATGTTGAGTGCTTGTGTGGTCGACTTCAAGGGAAATTGGGATGACCATTTGCCTTTGATTGAATTTGCCTACAATAATAGCTATCAGTCAATCATTGGTATGGCTCCATTTGAAGCTCTCTATGGTAGGAGGTGTAGATCTCCTATAGGTTGGTTTGAGGTGGGTGAGGTTTCCTTGATAGGACCTAAGTTAGTTCATGAGGCTATTGAGAAAGTTCGACTGATTAGAGAGAGGTTGAGAATCGCCCAAAGTCGACAAAAGTCTCATGCCGATGTTGGAAGGAGGGAACTTGAATTTGATGAGCTTGATTGGGTTTACTTGAAAATCTCCCCCATGAAGGGTGTAATGAGGTTTGGTTAGAAAGGGAAGCTTAGTCCCTGATTTGTAGGCCCAGATCAAATCTTGAGACGTTTTGGTAAGGTTGCATATGAGCTTGATTTGCCCAATGAGTTGGCATCGGTGCATTTGGTCTTCCATGTCTCTATGTTGAAAAAGTGTGTTGGAGATCCAACATCCATAGTCCCATTAGAAGGGTTGGGAGTTGATGAAAGCCTTTCTTATGAGGAGGTACCGGTTGAGATTCTAGACTGTCAAGTTAAGAAATTAAGGAACAAGGAGGTTGCTTCTGTGAATGTGTTATGGAGAAACTATCTAGTTGAGGGTTCTACTTGGGAGGCCGAAGCCGATATGATCTGTTGGTATCCTCACCTTTTTCCTTCTGTTCTAGCTTGAGGTAATGAGTTCCTCTTAGTGTGTTTATGTTTGAAGTCACGTGTGTTTTATGTGTTTCCATGATTTCCTTAAAAAATGCATGTTCATGAAAAAGCCTATGTTTTGAAAGAAAATGACTCACGTGATTTATTTTCCTCATGATGTTTAGTATTAAGTATGAGTTTCTTATAAACTTCATGAGATGAATTGTTGAACATGCCTTGAGTTGGAATGGAGATTTCCTCCTTGAATATGTGCTTTGAGTGTTGATTGCATTTAGGCTCCATGAGATTGTGTTGAGCATGCTTTTAAGTTTGGAGACGGTAGTTCCTCCTTAAATGTAAGAAATATGAAAAATTTCATGCATATTGGGTTGTTAGATGTAGTTCCTACTCCCTTATGGTACATTGAGTATGTTTAGCTTGGAGATGAAGTTCCTCCTTGGTTGTGTGCATTTAGATGACTTGCATGCATGATGGGCTGCTAGTCTTGAGTCTTTTCGTTTAAAAACGTGCTTAGAATCTCATTCGAAGACGAATGATCCCAAGGGGGAGATGTTGTAACAACCCGGATTCGAAAGAGGAAAGCTTTGCGGATTTTTAGAGTTTAAAGGTGTCACCCACGAGGGCCAACTACGCCCCTTGGTTGGACCCACGCCCCGTAGGTGAACCCCGTTGGTGGACACCCTGGGGACTGTCTCAGACAGTGAACCACAGCCATGACTCACACCCCGTGGACGGGTCAACGGCCCGTGGTTGGGGGTCGTAGGTCGAAGGTCTAAAAATCAAGTCCCAGACGAGGAACCACGTTTGACCAGGATGGACCGTAGGTCCATCCACGGTCCGTCGGCGTGGTCTCATGGGTGGCCGTGCTGGGACGGTTAAGTTGAGGGTTTAAGGGTCTTTTCTGGTTTTTATTAGAATTAAGTGGTGTCATTTTAACTAAACCTAGACCACCTGTATAAGTATTTTAGACCCCTAAATTCACTCAATTAAGTCATTCTCTCAATTCCCAAAAAGAACTCCCAAAACTCCTTTCAAAAATTCTCTCTCTAGAAGGAAGAAAAAGAAGGAAGAAGAGGAAGCTAGGTCAAGTTCAAGTCTCCAATCTTCAAGCTTTTGGTAGGCTTTGTGACTAAGGTATGATGGCTTTTCATCCATGGGATCCTTTCTCCCATGGAGTCCCCTAGAATTCCCCAATTGTGAAGTCTAAATCTCCAATTCTAGTTAGGGTTTCTTCCAATGGTGTGGGTGATGAATGTGTATCCAGATGGTTGGATTATGATTGTTTATGATTGAATTGATATGATTACATGTTTTTAGGATGAAATTACATGTACCCATGCCTATTCAATAATTTGACCAAGAATTGATATAATTGGGTTGATGCCATAAAGGGAAACTTTGTGGGTTTAGATATCTCCTTATAGGACTGATGAATTATGATGTTAATATCTTGAGATTAGAGCAATAATGATGATAATGAGATGTAGTGCTTTGAGAGTAAAGCCTAGACTATGAATTGTTGATTGTTGATGTTGTGGTGTGGAAGAGATACTTCCCATAATGAATTGCTAAGCATGATTGAATGAATGTGAAAGGTTTACTCACAGAAATGATTCTAGGTTGAAAGGATTTGTCACCTAAAATGAATCTAGACTAAAATGTTAAATGAATGAGGAGGCTAGAGGCGACTACCCTTGACCTCTAAATCGAAGGATATGTAGTGATTTCTCTTACTCCTTAGAATTGAACAAGAGGTGATTCCCCACGTTCTTATAATGATGAATGGATATGGAGGCGAGTACCCATGATCCTTATGAAATGATGTGGAGGCGAGTACCTGTGTCATATGATGTGATTGTGGAGGCGAGTACCCATAATCTTAAAGTAAGTAAGGCAAGAGCAGAATACCCATTAGCCTTTATATGCTAGGCATAGAGGCGAATCGCCATGTCTTTAAGAGTATGTATGAAAGATATGATTATGTTATGTTATGAACATGTTTGACTTGGAATGTTGCTAGATATGCCTTCCATGATGTAAGCTTGACTTGAGTTGGATGACCAAAGGCTTGACTAAGGTTAAGTGAGGTTACTTAGGGAAGTATTTCTCTCTCATTATTAGGCTTATTATGTCTTTATTATGCTTATGCCTTATGTCATATGTTGACTAATGCTTATGTTTATGCAAGCTATCATATTTAGTACATTCTTGTACTAACGAATACTCTTGCCTACATTCTTGTCAAATGTAGGGTCTGGCGCTATCGAGTCACACACTTGTGGCTAGGATCATAGTTGATCAAGGAAGTGAAGCTTTGGTGAGTCTTCATTGTATTAGAGGATTGGATCACCCCTTATCTCTTTTATGTATTTCTTTTCATGTTGGCCTAGTGTATGGGCTGCGTCCCAAGACTTTATCTCTTATGTTAGATTGTTTGAGGCAATGATGTTAGACTTCCGCTCATTTTATAAAAGACTTTGATTGTGTTAAAATATTCTAAATTTTCATACCATTTTCTAATGCTTTATGTTATGATATGCTAGGTGGCTTGTATGAGGCCTCTGGGAGTCTTATACGCCTCGTTACATCTAGGGGGTACCCCTGGGTCATGACAAACTTGGTAATCAGAGCACAAGGTTTAGAATGGTTCTAGGATGTCTCAAACCACGTCGAGTAGAGTCTTGTTCATAAGTGTGAAGCGCGCCACATTTATCAATGAGAGGCTATTAGATGTTTAGGAAACTTCACTTCTTCACTTCTCTAAGTCGTGCCATGGAGTTTAAATCTATAAATCTTTCTCCTAATCCTTACCCGATGGTTTTCAGGATATGACTACTAGAAGGGCAAATGCTAGAAGGATGGAGGGAGGCAATGTTGATCAAGAGGTTCCTCCTCAAGTTCCTCCCCAAGCTCCCCCTCAAGCTCCGATTGACCCATTGAATGAGAATGTAACAAATGCGGAGTTTAGGTCGGCTTTCCAAGTGTTGTCTCAAGCCGTGATGGCTCAAGCCAATAGAGAGGTGGTAGCCCCCGTGAACCCAAATGTGGTTACGACAGTGGCAAGAGTGAGGGACTTTACAAGAATGAACCCTCCCAAATTTTAGGGCTCCAAAGTGGAGGAAGACCCTCAAGAGTTTATCGATGAGGTCTACAATATACTTGCTATTATGGGAATGACTCCAATAGATGAGGCGGAATTGGCCGCTTACCAACTCAAAGGGGTTGCTCATATTTGGTTTAATCAATGAAAAGTTGCAAGGCCGGTGGATGCGGGTCCCATAGAATGGGAAAGGTTCAAAAGTGCTTTTCTTGACATATTTTTCCCTCTTGAGATGAGAGAGGCCAAGGTACTTGAATTCATTAATCTTAGGCAAGTAAATATGAGTGTGAGGGAGTATGCCTTAAGGTTTACTCTACTATCCAAGTATGCTCCTTCCATTGTGGTGGATCGTAGGGCCAAGATGAGTAAGTTTGTATCGGGTGTGTCCGACATGGTAGTCAAAGAGTGCTGCACCGCTATGCTTGTCCATGACATGGACATTTCACGCCTTATGGTGCATGCCCAATAAATTAAGGAAGAAAAGCTCAAGGAATGATCTAGAGAGGCAAAGAGAGCAAGGGTGGATGATGATAGTTATTCACATTCTAGGTCCGGTGGATGGGGTCATTCAAGACTCCGACAAAAGTTTTCCGGGAAAGGTTCTAGAAATGCTCCTCCAAGGTCTAACAATGAGAGGGTGTCTAACCCAAAACCTCAAGGAGATGGTAATAGGCCTTCAATGCCTACTTGTGCTAAATGTGGGAGAAATCATAAAAGGAAGTGCCTAGCGGGTTCTAATGCTTGCTTTGGGTGTGGAAAGACGGATCAAAAAATAAGGAATTGTCCTTTGATTGCTAAAAATGATGGAGATGGTCGTCGTAGGGCTCAACCCTACCCTTCATCCGGTCCAAGTGGTTCGGGTGCAAGTGCTCCTAAGCAAAATCATTTCTATGCTCTCCAAACTAGAGGTGACCAAGAGAGTTCCCCGAATATGGTGACTGGTAAGTTAAAAGTTTTCCATATAGATATGTATGCTTTACTTGATCTAGAGGCTACATTGTCCTTTGTGACTCCTTATGTGGGCATGAGGTTTGATGTGCTCCCCGATGTGTTGTTAGAACCATTTTCTGTCTCTACTCCTGTTGGTGATTCTTTGGTAGCTAAGAGGGTCTATAGAAGATGTCCCAGTTCCCTATCCCATAGAGTTACTCTTGTTGATTTGGTAGAACTTGATATGCTAGACTTTGATGTCATCATTGTCATGGATTGGTTGCATTCATGTTATGCCTCTATCGATTTTAGAACTCGGGTAGTCAAATTTCAATTTCCAAATGAGCCTATCCTAGAGTGGAAGGAGGGAAATTCTATGCCTAGAGGTCAAATTGTTTCTTACCTTAAAGCTAGGAAAATGATTTCTAAGGGTTGTTTTTACCATATAGTAAGGGTGAGGGATGTAGGTTCCGAAACCCCTTCTCTTGAGTCGGTCCCCGTTGTCAATGAGTTTCTGGAAGTGTTCCCAGATGATCTATCCGGTATTCCTCCCGAAAGGGAAATAGACTTCGGAATCCACATTATTCTAGATACAAAACCTATCTCTATTCCTCCTTATAGAATGGCTCCGGCGGAACTTAAGAAGTTGAAAGAGCAACTAAAGGATTTGTTGGACAAGGGTTTTATCCGACCAAGTAACTCTCCATGGGGTGCTCTTGTTTTATTTGTTAGAAAGAAAGATAGGTCCCTTCGTATGTGTATTGATTATCGACAATTGAACAAGGTGACCATTAAGAATAAGTATCCTCTTCCAAGGATAGATGATTTATTCGATCAACTTCAAGGGGCAAGTTATTTATCTAAAATTTATTTACGGTCTAGTTATCACCAATTGAGGGTGAAAGAAGAAGATATTCCGAAAATGGCTTTTAGAAACCGATATGGCAATTATGAGTTCTTGGTGTTCTCCTTTGATTTGACTAACGCTCCGGCGGCGTTCATTGACTAGATGAATAGAGTATTCCGACATTATCTTGACATGTTTGTGATTGTGTTTATCGATGATATTTTGATCTATTTAGGAAGTGAGAATGAGCATTGATCATTTGAGGATAATATTGCAAATCCTCAAGGACCAACAACTTTATGCAAAGTTTAGCAAATGTGAATTTTGGTTAAGGTCCGTGTGGCTTTCTTAGGCCATATTGTTTCAAGCACGGGTATTGAGGTGGATCCGATCAAGACGGATATGGTCAAGAGTTGGCCTAGACCTCTATTACCTTCAGATATTAGAAGCTTCTTGGGTTTGGCAGGTTATTATAGAAGGTTTGTTGAGGGGTTTTCCTCCATTGATTTTCCTTTGACGACTTTGACCAAAAAGAAGGCCAAGTTCATATGGTCCGAAGCTTGTGAGAAAAGTTTCCAAGAGTTGAAAGATAGACTTACTTCCGCTCCGGTGTTGACTTTACCGAAAGGTACATATGGCTTTGTGGTATATTGTGACGCCTCTAGAGTTTGGTTGGGATGTATGCTTATGCAAAATGGTAAGGTCATTGCCTATGCTTCAAGGCAACTACAGGTTGATGAGAAGAACTATCCAACCCACAATCTTGAATTAGTGACGGTGGTATTTTCCTTTAAGATATTGAGGCATTCCTTATATGGTGTCCATGTTGATGTTTACACCGATCATAAAAGTTTACAATATGTCTTTACCTAAAAGGGCTTGAATCTTCGCCAAAGAAGGTGGCTCGAACTATTGAAGGACTATGATATGAATGTCCTATATCACCCCGATAAGGCGAATTTATTAACGGATGCTCTTAGTCGACAATCGATGGGTAGTGTTGCACATGTTGATGATGACAGAAAAGAGTTAGCTCGGGATGTCCATATATTGGCCCGATTGGGTGTTCTGTTGTTTGACTCCGCAAAGGGTGGTGTCATGGTTCATAAAGGGTCAGAATCATCTTTTGTGGCAGATGTTAAAGCAAAGCAACGCCTTGATCCGACTTTAGTAGAATTGAAAGAAGCGGTACTTAAAAAGTCCTTTGAGGCTTTCTCCAAAGGGGGACATGGGGTACTTATATACCAAGGTCGTTTATGTGTTCCAAATGTGGATAACTTAAGGGAATATATTTTGACAGAAGCTCATGGTTCGCGGTATTCCATTCACCCGAGAGCCACCAAGATGTACCGTGATTTATGGGAGTTCTATTGGTGGAATGGAATGAAGAAGGATATTGCGGGATTTGTGGCCAAATGTCCAAATTGTCAACAAGTAAAGGTTGAGCATCAGAATCTGGGAGGTTTAGCTCAACATATTAGCATTCCTACTTGGAAGTGGGATAAATATGGACTTTATAGTTGGTTTGCCTCGCACCCGGTGACAACATGACTCTATTTGGGTGATAGTAGATTGGATGATGAAATCGACACATTTCCTTCCCGTCAAGGTTTCTTATTCGGCAGAGGACTATGCCAAGTTGTATTTGAGAGAGATGGTGAGGCTACTTGGAGTGCCTTTGTCCATTATTTCTGATCGTGGTACCCAATTCACTTCTCACTTTTGGGAATCTTTCCAAAAGGGTCTTGGCACTAAGGTTAAACTTAGCACAACTTTTCACCCATAAACCTATGGGCAAGAGGATTTTACTATCCAAACTTTAGAGGATATGTTGAGTGCTTGTGTGATTGACTTCAAGGGAAATTGGGATGACCATTTTCCTTTGATTGAATTTGCCTATAATAATAGCTATCACTCACACATTGGTATGGCTCCATTTGAGGCTCTCTATGGTAGGAGGTGTAGATCTCCTATAGGTTTGTTTGAGGTTGCCTCTATAGGGCCCGAGTTAGTTCATGAGGCTATTGAGAAAGTTTGACTCATTAGAGAGAGGTTGAGAACCGCCCAAAGACTCATGCCGATGTTAGAAGGAGGGAACTTGAATTTGATGAGCTTGATTGGGTTTACTTGAAAATCTCACCCATGAAGGGTGTAATGAGGTTTGGTAAGAAACAGAAGCTTAGTCCCCGATTTGTAGGCCCATATCAAATCTTGAGACGTGTTAGTAAGGTTGCATATGAGTTTGATTTTCCCAATGAGTTGGCATCGGTGCATCCGGTATTCCATGTCTCTGTGTTGAAAAAGTGTGTTGGAGATCCGACATCCATAGTCCCATTAGAAGGGTTGGGAGTTGATGAAAGCCTTTCTTATGAGGAGGTACCGGTTGAGATTCTAGACCGGCAAGTTAAGAAATTAAGGAACAAGGAGGTTGCTTCTGTGAAAGTGTTATGGAGAAACCATCTAGTTGAGGGTGCTACTTGGGAGACCGAAGCCGATATTATCTCCCGGTATCCTCACCTTTTTCCTCCTATTCTATCTTGAGGTAATGAGTTCCTCTTAGTTTGTTAAAGTTTGAAGTCATGTGTGTTTTATGTGTTTCCATGATTTTCTTAAAAATTGCATGTTCATGAAAAAGCCTAAGTTTTGAAAGAAAATGACTTACGTGATTTATTTTCCTCATGATGTTTAGTATTAAGTATGAGTTGCTTATAAACTTCATGAGATGAACTGTTGACATGCCTTGAGTTGGAGTGGAGATTTCCTCCTAGAATATGTTCTTTGAGTGTTGATTGCATTTAGGCTCCATGAGATTGTGTTGAGCATGCTTTTAAGTTTGGAGATGGTAGTTCCTCCTTAAATGTAAGAAATCTGAAAATTTCATGCATATTGGGTTGTTTTAGATGCAGTTTATACTCCCTTATGGTGCATTGAGTATGTTTAGCTTGGAGATGAAGTTCCTCTTTGGTTGTGTGCATTTAGATGATTTGCATGCATGATGGGCTGCTAGTCTTGAGTCTTTTCATTTAGAAACGTGCTTAGAATCTCATTTGAGGACGAATGATCCCAAGGGGGAGATGTTGTAACATCCCAAATTCGAAAGAGGAAAGCTTAGCGGATTTTTAGAGTTTACAGGTGTCACCCACGAGGGCCAACCATGCCCCGTGGTTGGAGCCATGCCCCGTAGGTGAACCCCTTTGGTAGACACCCTGGGGACTGTCTGAGGCAGTAAGCCAGGACCTACGTCCCCTGGACGGGTCCACAGCCCGTGGTGATGGGTCGTAGGTCCAAGGCCCAAAAATCAAGTCCCAGATGAGGATCCACGTTTGACCAGGACGGACCGTAGGTCCATCCACGGTCCGTCGGCGTGGTCTCGTGGGTGGGCCTGCTGGGACGGTTAAGTTGAGGGTTTAAGGGTATTTTCCAATTTTTATTAGAATTAAGTGGTATCGTTTTGACTAAACCTAGACCACCTATATAAGTATTTTAGACCCCTAATTTCACTCAATTAAGTCATTCTCTCACTTCCCAAGAAGAAGAAGGAAGATGAGTAAGCTAGGTCAAGTTCAAGTCTCCAATCTTCAAGCTTTTGGTAGGCTTTAGGACTAAGGTATGATGTCTTTTCATCCATGGGATCCTTTCTCCCATGGAGTCCCCTAGAATTCCCCAATTGTGAAGTCTAAATCCCCAATTCTAGTTCGGGTTTCTTCCAATGTTGTGGGTTATGATGAATGTTGATCCAAATGATTGGATTATGATTTTTTATGATTGAATTGATAGGATTACATGTTTTTAGGATGAAATTACATGTACCCATGCCTATTCCATGATATGACCTAGAGTTGATATGATTGGGTTGATGCCATGAACGGAAACTTTATGGGTTTAGATATCTCCTTATAGGATTGATGAGTTATAATGTTAATTGCTTGAGCTTAGAGCATAGATGATGATCATGAGATGTAATACTTTGAGAGTAAAGCCTAGAATATGAATTGTTGATTGTTTATGCTATGGTGTGGAAGAGATACTTTCCATAATGAATAACTAAGCATGATTGAATGAATATGAAAGGTTTACTCACATAAATGATTCTAGGTTGAAAGGATTGCTCACCTAAAATGAATGTAGACTAAAATGCTAAATGAATGAGGAGGCTAGAGGCGACTACCCTTGACCTCTAAATCGAAGGATATTTGGTGATTTCCCTTACTTCTTAGAATTGAACAAGAGGTGATTCCCCACGTTCTTATTATGATGAATGTACATGGAGTCGAGTACCCATGACCCTTATGAAATGATGTGGAGGCGAGTACCCGTGTCATCTGATGTGATTGTGGAGGCGAGTACCCATAATCTTAAAGTAAGTAAGGCCAGATGTGAATACCCATTAGCCTTTATAAGCTAGGCATAAAGGCGAATCCCCATGTCTTTAAGAGTAAGTATGAAATATATGATTGTGTTATGTTCTGAACATGTTTGACTTGGAGTGTTGCTAGATATGTCTTCCATGATGTAAGCTTGACTAGAGGTGGATGACCCAAGTCTTGACTAAGGTTTAGTTATGTACTTAAGGAAGTATTTCTCTATCATTATGAGGCTTATTATGTCTTGATTATGCTTATGCCTTATGTCATATGTTGACTATTGCTTATGTTTATGTTGTTTATGCAATCTATCATATTTAGTACATTCTTGTACTAACGGATACTCTTGTCTACATTCTTATCAAATGTAGGATCCGGCGCTCTCGATTAACAGACTTGTGGCTAGGTTCATAGTTGATCAAGGAAGTGAAGCTTTGGTGAGTCCTCATTGTATTCGAGGATTGGATCACCCCTTATCTCTTTTATGTCTTTCTTTTCATGTTGGACTATTGTATGGGCTGCGTCCCAAGACTTTATCTCTTATGTTAGATGGTTTGAGGCAATGATGTTAGACTTCCGCTTATTTTATAAAAGACTTTGATTGTGTTGAAATGTTTTAAATTTTTGTACCATTTTCTAATGCTTTATGTTATGATATGCTAAGTGGCTTGTATGAGGCCTCTCTGGGTCTTATACTCCTTGTTACATCTAGGGGGTACCCCTGGGTCGTGACACTTAGTCACCGTTATGTAGGCCCATATCAAATTTTGAGGAGTATTGGTATGGTTGCTTATGAACTGGAATTGCCTAATGAATTGGCATCGGTGCATCCAGTTTTCCATGCCTCTATGTTAGAGAAATGTGTTGGTGATCCGACATCTATAGTTCCCTTAGAAGGATTGGGAGTTAAGGAGAATCTTTCCTATGAAAAAGTTCTGGTTGAGATTTTAGACCGTCAAGTTAAGAAGTTGAGAAATAAAGAAGTGGCTTTCGTGAAAGTGTTGTGGAGGAATCAATTAGTTGAGGGTGCTACTTGGGTGGCCGAGGCCAATATGATGTCCCGATATCCTCATATCTTTCGTTCTACTCCTACTCTAGCTTGAGGTATTGAGTTTCTCATGATTTACTCTTTTGGTGTCATGTGTCTTAGATATTCCCATGATTTTCTCATTTATGCATGTTCATGAAAAGGCTTAAGTTTTGAGAAAAATTAGTCAACTTGATTGATTTCTACATGTTTATGTGCATTTGAGTAACCATTTCCTAGTGTTTGACATGCAAAGTCGGTAAGTTAGGTATCTCCTAAGTTATTGGTCGTCCAAGTAGGGAATTTCACTACTTAACTTGGTCAATCTACGGGTGTATGCTTTACTAACCCTTACCCTTGACCCCAGATTAGCCCTTGCATCTTTAGGTTAGGCTATTAGATAGCGGATTATCAACACTAAATCTCCATTATTTACTCTGTTTTCCTATTCATTACTTTCTTGGTCGGGTAAGTAGGAATAAGGCGAGTTCTAACATTGTGCACCGTTAAAAAGCATTCAAAATGAAGGGATCAACAATACATGCATAAACATTATTAAGTATTACTTAATTATTAGGTCTACTTTGTTAATGTAACACCCTGTACATTTCAACATGTATACAACTACGTTAATACTGAAGAAAGTATTTAAGCTTGAGAAGTAAGGTGGTTATTAAGCTTAAATTTTAGATTTGAGTGTTAAGTTTAAATTAAAAGATTATTTGAAAAATGAGATAAAATAAGTGAGGTGCTTGCTTGACTAAATTAAGCTAGTAGGTGACAAGTAGGTGCATCACTTACTTAGACTTTTTGACCAACTTAATAAGAGTAAGTAGCTGCATCACCTGCCATAGCTAAATAGATTTAATAAGAAGAAGTAGCTGCATCACCTAGTTTGACATTTGAGCAGCTTAAAAATGGCCAAGTAGGTGGATCACCTACTTGGCAATTTGTGGACAAAAATGAAGAAGATAGAGGCGGTGGAGTGCCAACAATTATAAGGTCATATTTGGCTCATTTATCTCTTTGTTCTTACATAGAAAAAAAGGAATTTATCTCCAGCACTCTCTCTTTCACTCAATGATTATCACAGCCACCTCAAAATTACTCCATGGGTTATTGAAGAAACCCTCCTAATTTCCAGCCAAGGTAATTAGAAACCTTATGGTTTAGCTTGATTGTTCCATGATATTTCATGTTTAAATATGGTGCAGACCTTTCCCTAAGTTGTTTGCTCATGTTTTCTTTGTTATTAAGAGAGTTTCTCTTCTTATTTTGTTCAAGTGTGAAGGGTAATTAAAACTCTTGAAGGAGTACAAGTCAAGAGAACAATTTTCCAGAATTTGAGGTAAGGTTACTGCCCCATTTTGTCTCACTATATATATCAGATTGGGTGATATTTCTCTACGTGTTTTACTATAAATTCATGAAAAAATGATCGAAAGCAGTGAGTCAAAGTTTTATTGATTATTTTAGAAAGGTTTGGGATTGTCTATACGTGGTGAAGTTTGGAGAAGTACTGGGTGGATGGTTGGGTTTATTAGTGGTAAAGGGCATTGTTTTATTCCTATATATGGTAGTGAGAGTGCTGTTTGTAAGTATGAGGCCGTTGGGTGTTGAAACACCTTTATGAATTGTAGAGCTTTATGCCCGCTAGGTGTTCGACATAATGTCTTAGTGGTCCATTACTTGACCTATTGATCCGATTGTGATGTAATCAATATATTTTGTAGATTATCATTTGTAATATTGTCTAGCCTTGCGAGAAAGTCATGTAATTTTTTTTAGGGAGAAATAAAGATACACCATTTGAATTGTGGGCTTTGTGGGCGTGCTGCCCCTTAGGTGTGTATTTACTGTTTTGGATGTTGTAAATCCCAGGTAGTGTCGGATGACCTCATGGGAAGGTCATAAATTTTTTAAACATGGTGATAAAGGAATTAGTGAAAAGAACACCCATTAGTAGAGGGGTTTTGAGCTTGCTGCCCTACTACAGTTTTGGTAAGTCGAAGTGATACAACCTTGTTTACTAGCTGTTAATATTAGCTCTATTGCTTGCCATTAATGCAGATTAACGCCTCAAAGGAAAGGTTGATTCATGGTACCACATAGTATTGGTCGGGAGACAAGGTATGTAAGGCTATTTGATTCCATATTTTATGGCATGAAGTCCTATATTCTGTGTACCAACCAAATGAGATCTCTAAGTCATCCTCATGGTAAAAGATACAATGTGAGGGTGTACAGTCTCCAAAAATAATAATCTCCCTCATACCATCCATGGTTTCAAAAATGTGTCAAGCTATTTCTATGCGTGTTCATTCTCTAATATTGTTGTGTTTATACTTTCAAGTATTATTATGACAAAGGCTCTAAACATAAAATTTCATGAGTTATCCACCAAGTCAAATGAAGATCATTTAGTCAATAAGATCCTACATTATACATGTTACAAGTATTTGTATGGCAGATACACATTATGTCTATCATTCATTTTATATGTCCCTACGTGGAATGTGCAACCCTTATTTGCGATCTTTCCTATGCTTCATTAGTTCACATGTTTATGCACCCTTAGTTCACATGTTTATGCACCCTTACCTTTGATATCGTGTAATAAGTGTGTAGCTATCGTATCAGCATATGCACTCCTTGCCTCTCCATTTGAGGAGTTATAGTCTCTATTTGAAATGCATGTATTCCTCCATTTGAAATGTCCAAATGTGTTTTAAATGAACCACGTGTTAGTAGAATCACTTGCTCATTTGTTATACCACTTAATGACTCATTTTCTACATGTCCTCATGTTCTCACTTGTTGTGTGTCTTCATAGCCCATTTACGAATATGTTTTAGCCCAATAAGATTCATTGTGTCATATAACTAACTAAGTAATACTACATTGATGTTATATTTGTTTCTTATGTCATTATTGCTGCCTCAAGTCTTTTATTCACTTGTTTGCATCACTGGTGTATAGTCCCAAAGCTCAAAAGAATTATGAACAATCTCAAAAATTAAAGAAAAGAGGTAAAGAAAATATGTATTATTATGGGTGGTAGCTCAGGGGCTGAAAGCCTAGCATGGGTCGATCCTGAAAGGAAAGTTGTATACTTATCGGGGGTAGCTCAAGGGTTAATACCTAGCATGGGCCGATCCCAATTGATATATACAAGGGTGGCAGTTAAGGGGTTATAATACCTAGCATGGGCCGATCCTAATTTATATATGTGTGAGGACAGCATCCCAGGGGTGAAAATGCCTAGCATGGGTCATCCTCTTCTACCACTGATTAGCTGGTAATCGTATCAAATTCTACAAAGTTTATAAAGAAAAGAAGAGTAAAGTAAAGCAAAGAATGTAAGGTACTCAATACCCCAAAAGAGTAAGCAAATGTGGTCTTTCATCCTTATTTATGAATTTATAAATTGATACATAATTTTACTTGAGCTCTTGTTTTACCTATAGATACTTTATACTTTACATATTCAGTACATTTTTTTTTACTGACGTCCCTCATGGGGAAGCTGTGTTGCATGCTGCAGGTACATGTACTCAAGATAGTAGAATCTTTCCAAGATAAGCACAAGATACTCAGCTGCCTTTGGTGAGCTCCATATTGATTCGGGGCTCGTCGAGTCTCTAACATATATTTAATATTTTATAACATTAAGGGTATGTCGGGATCCTGTCCCGACGTTAGCTAAGTGTCTATCTTTTAGAGGCTTTGTAGACCAATGTCAAAGTGAAGCGTGATTATGTCTTGTTTTCTAGTATTTAAGGCCTCAACGACCAATGAAGTATATCTATTTTGGGCCTATCTATGTTGGTATTTTATCAGGGTATTTTACGTATACTCATCAAAGATTTATAACTTCATTTGTTCCATGTATAATAAGCAAGAGTTATAAGTTGGTTCTCTCGGGCCTTTAGGGCATCGGGTGCCTATCTGTCTCAATGGGACTTGTGGCGTGACAGTGAAGATGTGAAGTTTCCTAAGCATCTATTAGCCTCTCATTCATAAATGTGGCGCGATTCACACTTATGAACAAGACTCTACTCGACGTGGTTTGAGACATCCTAGAACCATTCTAAATCTTGTGCTCTGATTACCAAGGTTGTCATGACCCAGGGGTACCCCCTAGATGTAACAAGGCGTATAAGACCCCGAGAGGCGTCATACAAGCCACTTAGCATATCATAACATAAAACATTAGAAAATGGTATGAAAATTTAAAACATTTCAACACAATCAAAGTCTTTTATAAAATGAGAAGAAGTCTAACATCATTGCCTCAAATAATCTAACATAAGAGATAAAGTCTTGGGACGCAGCCCATAAAATATTCCAACATGAAAAGAAAGGCATAAAAGATATAAGGGGTGATCCAATCCTCGAATACAATGAGGACTCACCAAAGCTTCACTTCCTTGATCAACTATGAACCTAGCCACAAGTGTGTGAATCGAGAGCGTCGGACCCTACATTTGATAAGAATGTAGGCAAGAGTATGCGTTAGTACATGAATGTACTAAATATAATAGCTTGCATAAACAACATAAACATAAGCATTAGTCAACATATGACATAAGGCATAAGCATAATCAAGACATAATAAGCATCATAATGAGAGAGAAATACTTACTTAAGTAACCTCACTTAGCCTTAGTCAAGCCTTGGGTCATCCACCTCTAGTCAAGATTACATAATGGAAGGAATATCTAGCAACAGTCCAAGTCAAACATGTTCATAACATAACATAATCATATCTTTCATACTTACTTTTAAAGACATGGGGCTTCGCCTCTATGCCTAGCCTATAAAGGCTAATGGGTATTCGCCGCTTGCCTTACTTACTTTAAGATTATGGGTACTCGCCTCCACAATCACATCATATGACACGGGTAATCGCCTCCACATCATTTCATAAGGATCATGGGTACTCGCCTCCATGTCCATTCATCATAATAAGAACGTGGGGAATCACCTCTTGTTCAATTCTAAGGAGTAAGGGAAATCACCACATATCCTTCGATTTAGAGGTCAAGGGTAGTCTCCTCTAGCCTCCTCATTCATTTAGCATTTTAGTGTAGATTCATTTTAGGTGAGCAATCCTTTCAACCTAGAATTATTTATGTGAGTAAACCTTTCACATTCATTCAATCATGCTAAGCAATTCATTGTGGGAAGTATCTCTTCCACACCATAACATCAACAATCAACAATTCATAGTCTAGGCTTTACTCTCAAAGCACTACATCTCATGATCATCATCTATGCTCTAATCTCAAGCAATTAACATCATAATTCATCGATCCTATAAGGAGATATCTAAACCCACAAAGTTTCCCTTCATGGCATCAACTCAATTATATTAATTCTAGGTCAAATCATGGAATAGGCATGGGTACATGTAATTTCATCCTAAAAACATATAATCCTATCAATTCAATCATAAACAATCATAATCCAACTATTTGGATCAACATTCATCATAACCCACAACATTGGAAGAAACCCTAACTAGAATTGGGGATTTAGACTTCACAATTGGGGAATTCTAGGGGACTACATGGGAGAAAGGATCCCATGGATGAAAAGTCATCATACCTTAGTCACAAAGCCTACCAAAAGCTTGAAGATTGGAGACTTGAACTTGACCTAGCTTCCTCTTCTTCCTTCTTTTTCTTCCTTCTAGAGAGAGAATTTTTAAGAGGAGTTTTGGGAGTTCTTTTTGGGAATTGAGAGAATGATTTAATTGAGTGAATTTAGGGGTCTAAAATAATTATATAGGTGGTCTAAGTTTAGTCAATACGACACCACTTAATTCTAATCAAAACTAGTAAAAACCCTTAAGCCCTCAACTTAACCTTCTAGTAGGCCCTCGCACGAGACCACGCCGATGGACCGTGGATGGACCTACGGCCCGTCCTAGTCAAACGTGGTTCCTCGTCTGGGACTTGATTTTTGGTTCTTGGACCTACGACCCCCAACCACGGGCCGTGGACCCATCCACAGGGTGTGGGTCCTGGCCGTGGTTCGCTGCCTCAGACGGTCCCCAAGGTGTCCACCTACGGAGCACGGGTCTAACCACGGGGCGTGGTTGGCCCTCGTGGGTGACACCTGTAAACTCTAAAAATCAGCTAAGCTTTCCTCTTTTGAATTCGGGGTGTTACACTAAGCTTCCCTTTCTTACCAAACCTCATTACACCCTTCATGGGTAAAAATTTCAAGTAAACTCAATTATGAACATCAAACTCAAGATCTCTTCTTCTGACATCGCATATGACTTTTGCCTACTTTGAGCCATTTTCAACCTTTCTCTAATAAGTAAAACTTTCTCCATAGCATCATGTACCAAATCGAGGCCTATCAAAGAAACTTTCCCACTTCAAACCAACCTATAGGAGATCTACACCTCCTACCATACAAGGCCTCAAATGGAGCCATACCAATACTTGAGTGATAGCTATTATTATATGCAAACTCAATCAAAGGCAAGTGATCATTCCAATTACCTTGAAGTGAATCACACAAGCTCTTAACATATCTTCCAAGGTTTGTATAGTATGCTCCACTTTCCCATCGATTTGTGGATGAAAGGCCGTACTAAGCTTAACACGAGTACCAAAACCCTTTTGGAAGGATTTCCAAAACTGTGAAGTGAATTGAGTACCACGATCAGAGATGATGGATAAAGGCACTCCATGCAACTTTACCATCTCTCTCAAGTACAACTTAGCATAGTCCTCCACCGGATAAGAAACCTTGACGAGAATGAAATGAGCCGATTTCGTCATTTGATCTACTATAACAAAAATTGAGTCATGTTGTTGCCGGGTGCGAGGCAACCCAACAATAAAGTTCACATTTAAATCTTCCCACTTTCAAGTAGGAGTGCTAATGTCTTGGGATAAATATCCCTGTTTCTGATGCTCAACTTTCACTTGTTGACAATTAGGACACTTAGCCAAAAACTCTGTAATTTCCTTCTTTATCCCATTCCACCAATAGATCTCCTACAAATCACGGTACAACTTGGTGGATCCGGGGTGAATAGAATATTGAGAACAATGGGAGAAAGCCTTAACGGACTTCTTAAATACTAGTTCCTTCAATTCAACAAAAGTCAGATCAAGACCTTGTTTGGTTTATATCCGCCAGAAAAGACGAATCTGAACCATAACACCACCCATGGTAGAGTCTACTAACTGAACACCTAATCAGTAAAATCTATGAAAATATCTAACCAAATCTTTTCTTTCATCCTCTATATGAGTAACACTACCCATAGATAACTGACTAAGAGCATCCGCCACCACATCGCCTTACCAGGGTGATAGCGAACACTCATATAATAATCCTTTAATAACTCAAGCCACCTTCTTTGGCGAAGGTTTAGATCCTTCTGATTAAACACACATTGCAAACTCTTGTGGTCGGTAAAAAAATCAACATGAACACCATACAAATAGTGTCTCTAAATTTTTAAGGCAAAAATAACCGCTGCTAATTCAAGGTCATGGGTAGGGTAATTCTTTTCGTGCATCTTAAGTTGCCTTGAAGAATAGGCAATAACTTTCCCATTTTACATAAGCAGACATCCTAGCCCAATTCTTGAGGCATCACAATAAACCACAAAACGATCAGTCCCTTCCGGTGAAGTCAACACTGAAGCAAAAGTAAGTCTATCCTTTAATTCCTGAAAGCTCTTTTTACATGCTTCAGACCATATGTACTTAGCCTTCTATTGAGTCAATTCTATCAATGGAGTCCTAGCTCTTTTGGTGTGGTGATGACAAATAATGCAGTCCTCAAAAACAATTATCTGGGAGCTTTCACAATTCCATGTACCATTGGTGCATGCATATTTCCAAAGGCATTGTGTGTTCTTGGAGCAAGAATAAATATAATGCCATTGGTGATCATTAATAGACTCTGTCTTGATGATTCAAAACCGACAAATATGAGGCTCTTGATGGCTGATCTTTTAATAAAGAAACCCGTGGGTATGGTCTATGATGTTTTGGTAAAGGTTGATAAGTTTGTGTTTCCTGGTGATTTTGTAGTGCTAGATTTTGATATTAATATTGATATACTGGTTATTCTTTGTAGACCATTCTTGGCAACGGGCAAAGCTTTGGTTGATGTGGAAGGAGGTGAGTTAAAGTTAAGAGTCAATAATGAAGAAGTTAGCTTTAATTTTCACAAATCCATGAAATATCCAAGTGATATGCATGTTGCGTCTCACTTTGATCAGATCGAATAAGGTGTTGCAAGTATTGGGGAGTGTGTTAGCTGCTCTGTTACTTAATATGATCAAGCCAAAATAAGTGACTATGATGAAGTTGTGTCTTCTCTTGTTGTTGTAGGCTCACATACTTCTTTTCTAAAGAAGTTAGATCTTGATTTGTCTAGCCGTGAAGCACCGCTGGCTAAAGAATCTATTATTGAGCCACCGAAATTAGAATTGAAAGAACTCCCCTCCCCATCTCAAATACATTTTCTTGGGAGAAAACAATGCACTACCAGTAGTAATTTCTAGTTATCCTGAAGAATAGCAAGTTGAGTTGTTGATCAAAGTGTTGAAACGACACACTAAAGCTTTGGGGTGGTCAATTGCCGACATTGTGGGAATATCTTCGGGTGTGTGCATGCACAACATTAGCTTAAAATAAGGGTGCAAACCAAGCATTGAGCACCAAATGAGGTTAAATTCTCCAACGCAAGAAGTTGTGAGAAGTTAGATCATAAAATGGTTGGATGCGGGAGTAATTTTTCCAATTGCGGATAGCCAATGGGTGAGTCTGGTCCAATGTGTTCCTAAAAAGGGTGGAATAATGGTAGTCGCAAATGAGAAGGCTAAGCTTGTTGCTACTTGGCTTGTGATCGGGTGGCGAGTGTGTATGGATTACCAGAATTAAATTCATGGGCAGAGAAAGACCATTTCCCCATGCCCTATTTTGATCAAATGCTTGATAGGCTTGCGGGTAATGGATGGTATTGGTTTCTCGACGGTTATTCTGGGTAAAGTCAAATATCCTTAACACCGGAAGATAATGAAAAAATGACTTTTACTTGCCCCTATGGGACTTTTGTTTTCAAGCGAATGTCCTTTAGGTTGTGTCACGCACCGGCCACTTTCCGAAGGTGTATTGTTATCAATATTTGTGGATATGGTAAAAGACTCTATAAAAGTCTTCATGGATGATTTCTTAGTTGTTGGGGATTCTTTTGAACAATGCTTGAGACAGTTAGAGATGGTACTTCAAAGATGTGTAGATTCCAACTTGGTTCTTAATTGGGAGAAAGGCCACTTTATGGTTAAGGATAGAATCCATCTTGGGCATAAAATTACCTGAAAAAATATTAAAGTCGATCATGCCAAAATCCAAGTGATTGAAAAATTACCTCCTCCAATGCGGATTGAAAAATTACCTCCTCCAATCCGGGTAAAGGAGTAAGAATTTTTTTGACCATTTTGGGTTTTATAGGCGGTTCAACAAAGATTTGTCCAGAGTTTCTATTTCATTGTGTAGGCTGCTTGAAAAGAAAAGTGCTTTCAAGTTTGATGTTGCGTGTTTAAAGGCTTTTGTGAGTTTGAAAGAGAAACTTGTTTCATACCCTATCATAATATCCCCTTAAAGGAATCTCCCATTTGAAATGATGTGCGATGCTAGAGGATTTGCACTTTGAGTTGTTATTGGTTAGCGGAAGAACATGTTCCTTCATCCGATCTATTATGCTAGCAAGACCTTGAATTGTGCTCAAAAGAATAATACTGTCACACAACAAGAGTTGTGATGAGTCTGAGATTTGGACTCATTTAGGGCTTTGTTTTGATAGTTTTAGTGTCCTCAAATGCCTAATTTGTGCTATAAATTGATGTTAAAGCCTTGATTTTCAGGTAAGTGAGCTAAGGAGCAAGGTAAGGACACTAACAGGAAAAAAAGGAGCAAAACAAGATGAAGAAGTGGAGAAAAGTGATCCTGGTGATCGCCAAGACCACTCGGCGAACCGCTGAGTGGCTCGTCAGCTTGCCTAAAGTTCCAGTGTGCCAACCCTGAGGGAAGAAACCAAGTAGGCGATAGAAATGGGCAATCGGCGAATCGCCGATCGATTCCGCGATGAGGAAATGGATGGCCCAAAGTTACAGGACTTGGGGATGCTGAGAACCAATGCAAAATTGCGATGGAAGAGAGCAAATGGCAGGTCGCCGAACTACTCAACGAGCCCGACTTATCTCACCTAATGGCTTTTCAGGTCCAATTTTGGGAGACTATAAATTGAATTTTGAACTGTAAATTTAGAAGACTTCTTCCATTGAGTTGAGTTTTCTTTTGAGTTTTAGAGTTCCATTGTAGACTTTGAAGCATTTTGAGGCTCAAACTTGAAGATTTGCAAGTGGGTTTTTGAATTTCATCTTTTTGGAACATTGTAAAGGGTTGGAGACTATTACCCACCTGATGGCTAATCTAGTTGGTAATTATTTTTACCTTATTATTATGTTTGGCTAAGACCCCAATTCTTGGGGTGTGATCATGTGATTATGGGTTGAATTAGCCTATGGGTATTGTTAATTACTGATTTAAATGCTATATTGAATTGGGTTTAATCATTAGTTGTGTTTTATTCTATGAATTGTAGTTGGAAATGCAATTATAATTTTGATTTCTTAGCTTGCTTGAGAGAGAGGTTTTGGAACCAAAGCTTTTGATTAATGGTTTGTAGGTATTGGGTTGATGTGGGCTCAGCTCGAAAGAGTGAATCCTAAACCAAATCTTACCTATCTTGCTCGAGAGAGAGGATGTATTAAGGTCGTGGGTTGTTCTTATTTGCTAAGCTTGTTGATGTTCGAAATAAATCACTTGAAGCGTGATAGTTGTTCGAGAGAAAATTATTTCACTCATAGTCTAGCCTACCCACTGATATTTAGCTATTTATTAGTAGTTTCAATTACCCATATAGTGAAATTTGCCTATAATCGATCACATCCCGAGAATTCCTCTCTATCTTGTTATTCTCTCTTATTTTGTTTGTGCTGTAGCTATTAATTGCAAACCAAAACCCCCCATCTGACATTCATTGTCACACCTTTAAACTTATTTACATGTCTTTATCGATAATATCTATTCCTATAACTATTAGACCACATTTGTACTTCATAACTGAATTTGAATACGTACCGCTCCCTGTGGGTTCGACCCCAACTCTTCGTTGGATTTTATACTGATTAACAATCGTTTACACCTAGAATTGGATGAGGTGTGCTTGAAACATTTAATTAAAATTGCGTCGCTGCTGGGGAATCGTGTTGTGTAAAATTCTTTTATTGAAGTTGAATTGTGATCATTTTGGTTGTAGTTGAATCGACTTAATTTGTTTTGTGTTTTTGTTGTTTGTGTTGAACAGACGAAGAGATGAGCATGAACGGGAGTAATGGTAGCCAAGTGGGCCACCAAGACGAAGTTGGGAATCTTAATGATGTAAATGACCCAATGGTGAACGACCCAATTCCATTGGGTGGTGTGGGTGCAATACGTCTACCTCCAATTGAAGGGAATGTCGTCTTCCATGTTACAAGCACAATGCTACAACTCCTCCAAATGAAAGGTCTATATGGAGGATTTGCTCACGAAGACCCATATGAGCATATTCGGAACTTCGTGGACGTTTGTGGCCCGTTCTCATTCAAGAACGTATCACAAGAATCAGTCTATCTCAAGTTGTTCCCATTCTCCTTGATGGGTAAGGCTAGCAAATTGTTAGCTAAGTTGCCAAGGGATTCCATCACCTCTTGGGATGAGCTTACCACAACATTCCATGTGATATTATTTCCCCCGTCAAGGATGATGACACTTAGAGATAGCATCCAAGGTTTCAAACGCTTGGAAGCTGAACCAATCCAGGAGACGTGGATGAGGTTTAAGAAGTTGGTGCTCCAATGTCCAACTCACGGACTGCGAAACCATATATTACAGTAGTACTTCTAAGGACAGATATGTCCCACCGCATGAGCGACAAAAGCCCAAGGAATCTGAAAATGTCCGAACGGAAGACATGCTTTCACGCTTTCTCAACAAAGTTGAAGGGTCGGACAAAGTGTTGAAAGAGATGAAGGAGGATGTCTCAACTCTAAATCAGATTCTGACTTTTCACTCAGTCTCGATTAAGCAGCTAGAAACGCAAATGGGTCAAATTTCAACCCAATTGAATCCAAGACAAAAAAGAGGGTTGCCTAGTGATACATTGGCGAACCCTAAAAATGAAGCTTAAATTGGTATTTCCGTTGTGCCACGACGTTAAATAAGGTGCTTCTTGGGAGGCAACCCAAGTTTTTGATGTTTGAGTTTTTGATTTTGAATAACGGGTGTTAATTGTGCAGATTAAAAAGTGAAAAGTGTTGGAAAATGAGTAGTTTGGCGAGCCAAAGACCAGTCAGCGACACGCCGAACAGGTCAGCGAGCCCCCCCGACTTGGAGCGCCGTTGGAACCACCAAGCTTGAAGGGGAACTCTGTAAAACTCGGCGGGCTACATGCTCAATCGGTGACTCACCGAACAAGTTGGTGAGCCCGACTTTGTCTGCCGTTTGAACCCCCAAATTGCTGGGAGTCCTGTAAAACTTGGTGAGGTAAAATACCACTTGGCGCATCGCCGAGTGGTTCGGCAGGCACGACTTATACCGCCGAACTGGCCGCGAAATGAAAGGTTTTAAAGGCCAAACGGTTTAAAATTTCAAAATCCTTTACTTTCCTAACCTATCAACTCCCGTACCCTCTCACCCGACTTTAAATCCTTCATATTTTCATGTTTTACCCTCGATTCTTGTGAACTCTTTGCTTGGAATTATGGAACTTTTCTGCCTAGCTTTACAACTCTTGTTTTTGGCATAAAAGGTTGGTTCTTTCGAACCCCAAACTCTATATGTGGTTAAACTTGAATGCAAATTGGTAATGTGTTGTTTATTGTTATTGGGTAGTTGATTTTATCGTGCTTGATTGATAAATTGCCCGTAATTAGTTGATTTAGTACCTAATGTTGCATATTTGATCGATTCCTGTGTCCTTGCTTGTTAAAATCGAGTGGTAATTGTTGGGTTGCGGTAAAATTATGTTGTGTCTAGTGGAGTGAAGTCTAAGTAACCCCAAATTGTGCTAAATGACGTATTTTGCCCAATGATAGAGCGTTTGACGTCATTCTTAAGGGAAAAAGACATCAAATGGTCAATTTTGGCCAAATCGAGGGAAGTCTGAGTACCCTGAGGGCATGGGTATTATGGGTCTTACTTGAACTAAATAGTGTTTTTGTTTAATTTTGAATTCGGGGGATGCAGGCTTGATTTTAAAGATTGGGGTAGAAAACTGGCACGTTGGGCCATTTGCTGAGTTAAGTCAAGCTCGCCGAGTGGTTCGGTGGTTCTCCAAATCCCCCACATATCACCTTTAATTTCCTTAATTTGGTGAGTTTAAGTCTGTAACTTTTGGGGAGATGCCTGAGCTCACCGAGTTCACTCGGCGTCTCCCCGAAAGTCCTTTTTGATTACCCTTCTGTGACCCTAACCCCTAAAACACACTGTTATTTTCGGCGAGCTACTTCTAGCTCATCGATTGGTGTTGGCGATTCACCGAATGGCTGCCCTGAGCACCAAAAAAATTGCTGATACTTTCGGTGAGCCCGACCAGGCTCGCCAAAGTAACTCGGTGACTCGCCGAACGGTTCGGCGAGTCTTTCTGCAAAACAAAATTTCTGGAAGTTTTTCTAATGTTTTTCTATATGGTTTGGAGAAATAGCTAGACCTAAATTCTCAGGAAGAGACATGCTACCCCGCAAGTGGATACGTGGAGTGGTTATAGATGAGGGTGCAATTGCATCCAGAGAAAAGGCAACCAAACTCCCTACTAAGGGAGGAAAAGCCAAAGGCAAGGGAAAGGGCAAAACGCCTATGGTTGAAACACCAGAGTACAACTCCGATAGTAAGGGAGTCTAGGAGACTCACCTTACCTCATCAGAAAATGAGGGGACTCTTAGGATTCTCAGGATTCCATCTCTGAACTTGAGGATGACCAGCTTTTACAGGCTCGGAGAGCAGAGCTTCACTCCAAAGGGATGCATGATTCGTGTAGGATCCCGATGCCTCAAACTCCTACTCCTCCTCCAGTTTCAACCCAGACTGTGGTCCTGGTTCCACCTGTACAGGGTTCTCCTCCCCGGTCTCTCAACAGACTAAAGACCGAGGGATTGAGAACCGTTCTTGAAGAGAAGAGATTGTCCACAGATGGTGTGGTGGACAGGCATCCAAAAATATGGAACACTCTTAAGTACCATAATTTTGAGATTTTCATCGAACCCCGGGGCACCTACATTCCAAATTGGGTCTGGGAGTTTTATTCGGCCTATGGTGAGCTGGTCCCTAAGGGGAAGAAAAAGGCCTGCATGTTACAATTGGTTGATTCTGTCATAGTCTGAGGCAAGAAGGTGAACTGCGACAGTTCTGACATCAACGCTATTCTGGGTGCACTTATGACTTCGTGCACCAATTCATAAATTTGATCCAGAAAAAAACTTTGGAGGACCTTAAGGGTTGGTTGCCACCACTATTATCTGATGTCACCCTGAGGTGGATAGAGGCAGGTGTTCTCATAGAAAAGAAATATCTCAATGTGGCAGTTCGGTACTGGTTCGGGTTCATCAACAACACGATTATGCCATCCCAAAATGAATACATCCTCAGACACACTAAGGCAGCATGTTTAGGCTCTATCATTTCTCGCCAGAAGCTGAATCTAGGGATGCTGATTGAGCAAGAGATGGCTATGAGGGCCAAACAGAGACATACCTCACTCTCATTCCCGATGTTGATCACCGAGCTGTGCAGATGGGCTTGTGTTCCTCGTGATGAGAAGATGAATGTGGAGGTGACACCCACCTCCTCCATTGACATCCGGCGTATTGAGGCCGAGTACTAGAAGGATGAGGCTGAAAGGATGAGAGCAGCTCCGATAGACACATCCCCGGAGATTGATGTTGTTATGATCCAAACAGTGGCAGTCATGCCTAATCAGGCCAGTGGGCCCTCAGGTACATGTGTACCTCCTTTTTCTGAGACTCTGGATACTTCTACTGCTCCCCTGACCCTATATCTACTGCTGTTTGCACCTCTGCTTCCCAGCCTCTGATCACCCAGGACATGCTTTACAAGATGGGGCACTTAGCCCATTCTGGTGATGTGCGTGCCTCCCGGCTAGAAACTGCTATTCCCGGGAGTATCAAGAGAGCTAGAGCTGCTACCTGACACCTCTTAAGGTTTCGATTGATGCCCTTACGGTGAGAGTAGAGGTGTGTGAGAGACACCAGGGTGCTACTGATGAGGTGATGGCCTTAAAGGCCTATATTACTGATTTGAGGAAAGATGTGGAGCAGCTGAAGTCCACTGATATGTCCCTGATCTTTGGGACTGTGGAGATCCCAGATGGCCCGAGTACCGATATTCCAGCTCATTATGATGTGCCTCCGGCCATCACCAAAGATGAGGTTATAGCTGATGATGTTGCTGCAGAGTCCGAGGTTGAGATTGATGAGGAACAACTTGGTGTTCAGGAGGAAACTATTTTTGAGGGCCTGACATACTTAGATGAGGCCATGGAAGATTCAGCTGTTCAGGCTTCTTTGAGTGATGTTCCCATGGTGAGCTCCAGTGGAGCAAAGATTGCTAAGACACCTAGCACTGATGCCCAGACTAAGAGTGTTGTGATAACTGAGAAACCCGGGCTTTGATACCCCGACAGATGGAGTGACTGAGATGCAGACTTCACCCCAGGCTTAGCCTGGCATGATGACTTTTTACCTCCCTCTCTGTTACTTTTTATACACTATTTTTATTTTAGTTGCATTTGAGGACAACTGCATATTTTGTTGGGTTAGGTGAGGTATATCCATACCTACCTCTTGTGACTGTATTGTGAATATTGGTTTGGTTGTAATGGTGTGTTTTGTGAATATTGGCCTTGTTTTGGTTTATATATATATATATATATATATATCTTGGTTTTGGTATTGCGGATGTTTTAGCTTGTGGCCCATTGTTTTGATTGAAAATGGTTTTGAACCAAATTTTAAAATTTTTCCACCTCTTTTATGTGTGATTGTGGTTGTTCTTGTGCAAATTTGAGTGTCGATTGTGGTCAATACCGATGACTTGAATAGTCCTCTTAATTGAACGAAACGAATGTGCGGCTACCATGAGGCAAACTAAGTTACATAGGCAATATGTGAACTTTTAGCATCTCGTTGTGACTAGCCGGTTGTCAAATGAGTCCCTTGTGATGAACATTGCACACTAGCTAGAAAGTGTAGAGTCTTGTTTGATATTGGTACGAATGCCTTGTGTGATGAGATTACTTTGAACATTGTGTTTGATGACACCTAGAATTTGCCCCGTTGGTCCGGTTGATGGAGTGATCCAAGCACTTGAAATGATCTTAGGCAAGAATTTTGAAGAGTGAACCAAATTGAAAATATACCGCTTTTGTGGCCAACCTTGTGAGAAGTGTGAACCTTGTTTTGGCACCTTTTGAGCCTTACCCTTTTCATGGAAGAAACTCAAACAATTGTGATCTCTTTTTATCCCTTCACCCATAACATTCATGAAGTATGGTTTGTTTAAATAGCCAACTTAGGCCAAAAGTCTAAGTTGGGGGTGTGGTGAAAGAGAAGAGAAGTCAAGAAGTATGAAATATTCCCCATGGATTTTGGATTGTTGTGAAAAAGATGGAACCCCTCCATGTAAAAAAAAAGAGAAAAGAAATAAAAGAAAATAAAAAGAAAAGAAAATGACTGAAAAAGACAAAATGTTGTGAAATAAAGTAGTGAAAATTGCAAAAGAAATGGGGTATCCGGTGATTCATATTAAGTTGAATAATGGGGTGGTTTATGAGCATGTTTGAAATGTTAAAAGAAAATGAGGAAAGTGATGTTCAGGCCACACTTCATGAAGGTAGAATCCACTAAGCCTAAATGACCATACCTTTACACTCATCCCCGTTACAAGCCTTAACAAGACCTTTGTGATCTTGAGTGAGATGAAACGAATGTTCATGGGAAAATAAGGGCAAACCTATGGGTGAAGTCATGCATATGTTCATCTTTGTGAGTGTGAGAGTTGTATGTGATTCCAGAACTTTAAATTGTTGAGAAATTTCGTGTGAATGTGGAATCATCTATGTTGTGAGGGCATTTGAGTACCTTTATTGAGCTTGAACTTGCATTTGAAGCAAGTATTGTGAAGCTGAGTATCCTTGATAATGGTGAGTCACAATTTGAATCTTTGAGTGCACAATTGAGCATTTTATGTGTAGTTTGACCATTTTTTGTGCATTCATGTTGAGTCTTATGCAACACTATTTGAGACACCCTTATTGAACTGTCGATCTTGAGTTTTACTTGAGGACAAGAAAAAGTTTAAGTTGGGGGTGTTGATGAGTTTGAGATTTGGACTCATTTAGGGCTTTGTTTTGATAGTTTTAGTGTCCTCAAATGCCTAATTTGTGCTATAAACTGAGGTTAAAGCCTTGATTTTCAGGAATGTGAGCTAAGGTGCAAGGTAAGGACACTGACAGGCAAAAAGGAGCAAAACAAGCTAAAGAAGTGGAGAAAAGAATTCTAGTGATCACCAAGACCACTCGACGAACCGCCGAGTGGCTCGTCAGCTCGCCTAAAGTTCGAGTGTGCCAGCCCTGAGAGAAGAAACCAAGTCGGCGACAGAAATGGGTTGTCGGTGAATCGCTGATCGATTCCACGATTAGGAAATGGATCGTCTAAAGTTACAGTACTTGGGGATGCTAAGAACCAATGCAAAATGGCAATGGAATAGAGCAAAGGCTGGATCGCCGAACTACTCGGTGAGCCCGACTAATCTCGCCTAATGGCTTTTCAGGCCAATTTTTGGGTAACTATAAATTGAATTTTTAACTGTAAATTTAGAAGCTTGCTTCCATTGAGTAGAGTTTTCTATTGAGTTTTAGAGTTCCATTGTAGACTTTGAAGCTTTTTGAGGCTCAAACTTGAAGATTTACATGTGGGTTTTTGAATTTTATCTTTTTGGAACACTGTAAAGGGTTGGAGACTATTACCCAGCTGATGGCTAATCTAGTTGGTAATTATTTTTACCTTTTTATGATGTTTGACTAAAACTCCAATTCGAGGGGTGTGATCATGTGATTATGGGTTGAATTAGCTTATGGGTATTGTTAATTACTAATTTAAAATCTTTATTGAAGTGGGTTTAATCATTAGCTGTGTTTTAATCTATAAATTGTAGATGCAAATGCAATTCTAATTTTGAGTTCTTAGCTTGCTTGAGAGAGAGGTTTTGGAACCAAAGCTTTTGATTAATGGTTTGTAGGTATTGGGTTGATGTGGGTTCAGCTCGAAAGAGTGAATCCTAAACCCAATCTTAACCATCTTGCTCGAGAGAGATGATGTATTAAGGTAGTGGGCTGTTCTTTTTTGCTAAGCTTGTTGATGTTCGAAAGAAATCAATTGAAGCGTGATAATTGTTCGAGACAAAACTATTTCACTCATAGTCTAGCCTGCCCACTGATATTTAGTTGTTTATTAGTAGTTTCAATTACCCATATAGTGAAATTTGCCTATAATCGATCACATCCCGATAATTCCTCTCTGTCTTGTGAATCTCTATTATTTTGTTTGTGCTGTAGCTGTTAATTGCAAACCAAAACCCCCCATCTGACATTCGTTGTCACACCTTTAGACTTGTTTACATGTCTTTATCGATAATTTCTATTCCTATAACTAGTTAGACCACATTTATACTTCACAACTGAATTTGAACACGTACCGCTCCCTGTGGGTTCGACTCTAACTCTTCGTTGGATTTTATAATAATTAACGATCGTTTACACCTAGAATTGGATGAGGTGTGCTTGAAACGTCTAATGAAGTTGCTGGCCGTGGTATATGGGTTCGGAAAGTTTAGAGCATATTTATTGGGTACCAAAGTGGTTGTGCTTACAGATCATGTTTCTCTATGATACTTGATGGCAAAGAAATAAGCTAAACCTAGACTTATTTGGTGGGTGCTTATTCTCCAAGAGTTTGATTTTGAAGTAAGGGATAGAAAAGGGTGTGAAAACCAAGTAGCCAATCACCTATCAAGGCTTGAAGAAGGTGTTGTAGCGGCTGAGGGAAAAGACATCGGTGATGATTTACCTGATGAATTACTAGTGTTGATTTCTCAAACCTCAATACCTTGGTATGTAAATTAGGCAAACTTCATTGTATGTGGTCTGTTACATGAAGGTTTGAGTAGTCATCAAAAGATGAAATTCTTATTTAAAGTGAAAAGGTATATATTGGCTGAACCTTTCAATTTTACGGAATGTGATGTTAATGTTATTCAGTGTTGTGTACCTGAAGTGGAGGTGCAACAGATACTTGAAGCTTGTCATGCTTCACCAGCAGGAGGACATCATGGGTACATATACACAACTTCTAAAGTTTTGCAATGTGGTTACTTTTGACCCAAAATGTTCAAAGACGCCCATGTCTTTTGTAAGTGTTGCGTACACTGTCAAATGCAAGGGAGAATTTCAAGGCGATGTGAGTTACCTTTGTCACATATTCTTGAGATTGAGATGTTTGATGTTTGGGGAATTGATTTCATGGGGCCTTTCCCTAGTTCTTTTGGGAACAAGTACATTCTTGTGACAGTCGATTATGTGTCCAAATGGGTGGAAGCAATATCATTGCCAAACAATGAAGGGACAAGTGTCACAAAGTTCCTCAAGAAGAATATTTTCACAAGGTTTGGAACCCCAAAGGCCATTATAACCGATGGTGGCTCTCATATTTGCAATCATCAATTTGACGCACTTCTGTCTAAGTATGGGGTAAAACACAAAGTTGCAACACTGTACCATCCATAATCTAGTGGGAAAGTTGAGGTGTCCAACCGGGAGATAAAGAACATCTTAGCCAAAAAAGTGAATGTCCATCGCACCGATCGGTCTAGCAAGCTTGACGATGAACTTTGGGGCTATCGAACTGCCTTTACATCCCCCATTGGCATGTGTCCATACAAATTGGTATTTGGGAAGGCATGTCAACCTCCAGTTGAATTAGAGCACAAACCGTTATGGGCACTAAAGAGGTTGAACTTAAATTGGGAAGTAGCAGCCAAAAGCACATGAGTCAACTACTTGAACTAGATGAGTTTCTGTTACAAGCATATGAGAGAAAGTTAAGCAGTGGCATGATGCAAAGATCCTACATCGAGAGTTTTGAGTGAGTGAACTAGTCGTACTTTTTAATTCACAATTAAAGCTCTTCCCAGGTAAGCTAAAGTCTAAGTGGACTAGTCCATACACACTCATGAAGGTGCATGGGATCTGAGAAATAAAAATTGAAGATGTAAAGGGTGTTAAATTAAAAATTAACGGCCAAAGGTTGAAGGTATACTTTGGGGAGGGTCGTGATGTGTGAGTTGATGAAGTGTTGTACTTGGATGATGCTTGGAAGCATATCCACACCATGCCACGATGTTAAATCAAGAAATTCTTGGGAGGCAACCCAAGTATTAGTGGTTTTCAATAATGTGGTTGTCACTTGTGCAGGATGGATGGAAGGTAGGCGATTGAGTGGCCCATCGAGCGATCTGCCAAAGTCACTAAGTGGAGCTCCAGCAAGTTCGCCCATTGGGCAGGTCAACTTTATGAGAGAACTATCAAATTTGGTGACCTAAACCTCTAAATCGGTGATCCACCGATGATGTTGGGTGAACCCGATTCAGTTCGTCAATTGACTTGCGCAATTTAGAGGATGTACTGTCAACTTCAGTGATAAACATGAAAATTCAGTGACGCCCCTTTCTACTTTAGGCAATCAGTCTGTAGCTTGCCGATTTGGAAGCAAATTTATAATGTGCTTACAAGCATAGTTGGCGATCTGTCAAAGGTTGGCGACCTCAAACTTCAGGCATTCAGGTAGTCCGTTAATCTAAACTCATTTATTTTGTTATCATTTCATTGAGGACACTACAATTTTTCTGTAGGGTGCGAGGCACTTTGGCTTCCCACCCTACGCTAACTAGTATCAGTTGCACTTTTCTCTCTCCATCCTTTGCTTCGTGAGGTTTGCATTTATAATAAATCTATAATCAATTATGTTCAATATCGATGTGTTGAATAGTATTTATGATGAGCATTGTGTTTACTGTTCCAATTTAAAGATATCGATGTGGAAGCACTTTTGAATGATCTTTTTGAATCTTGCGTTGACTTGATGTGTTTTGATGTGAGCCTTGCAATGAACATCACACATAACCTTTGGATCTTGTCTGGTTGTGCTAAATAATTATTTTTGAAGTTCCATGTGTGGTGAGGTTTTACTTGGAAGCATGCTTGTGGAATCCTAGAATTTTTCTTGTTAGTCCAATTGTCTAACTTTGGTAAGTGTAAGTAATGATCTTGGGCACAAAATTTTGAGAGGGAACCCAAATTTGCATATCATTTTTGTAACTACCTTGTGAGGGTGTGCAACCATTTTGACACCATTTGAGCTTAATCCATTTGTTGACAACCATAATGAAACCTCTTGAACAAAGTCATCCCCAACTTCTCACCCAAAATCCTCTACGAAGCATTGATTTGTCTGAATAGCAAACATATACCAAAATCCTAAGTTGAAGGTGTGGAAAGGAAGGAGGAAGAAAAGCTAAGTGGAAGAAAAAGAAAGATGAGATAAGACTCAAGTTTGAAGTGTGTTACAAAAATAAGGAACCCCTCCTTATATATATAAAAAAAAAGGAGACTGTAATGATACAAATTTTGAAAAAATGTAAGAAATAAGAGAGTTTGGGAAATAAAAAGGGGTTTCCAATAAAATAATTAACAAGTCAAAGTTTGAGTTCTCAAATAAAAAGGAATGAAAAGAACTTGAGAAGAGGTAAAAATGATCGCAACAATGCTTTGGAAAGGTGAAGGCACTGAGCCAAATTTACCATACCTTAATCCTCTTTCACATTAGAAGCCTAAAAGACCCTTGAAATCTTGCATGAACTAGGATATGTGATGATTGGAAAATATGGGCAAACCTATGGGATGAAGCTTGCATGTATTTCTCTTTTAGGAGAGTAAGAGTTGTGTTGATTCCATACTTCTTTAGTGATTTTCTTTATGAGATCTTGGAATCATTCTTGATGTGAGGGCACGAATGCATTTGTTGAAACATGGTTTTGCATTAGAAAATAAGCTATAGTGAGCTTGATCTTGGTTTGATACATGCTAGTCATCATTTGAAGCTTTTCAATCATGATTGAGTATTGGATGTTATTGAGAGTAGTCTTGTAATGGCACTTGCATGTTATCTCTCATTGAGAACTGTTGTAGACACCATTCTTGAACTAATTGTGTTCTTGATTTACTTCAGGACAAGCAAAAATTTATGTTTGGGGTATTGATGAGTGGTAGATTAACACTCAATTGAGGCCTATCTAGTTCAACACTTAGTGTCTGCAATGCCTAATTATGCCCTATTATAATGATATTTTGATGATTTGCAGCTATGAAGGATAAGGGACAAGGAAATGATGAATGTTTGAAAGAATGGTCAAAAACATGAAAATAGTGTAAACTCTACATTATTGATCGCCTAATCGAAAGGGAGAATCTCCAAACAAGTGCATTTTGCCAAAATGAACAAGTGTTTAAGGTCCAAGTGTTACGATTAATGGGCAGAGAGTTGGTGCATCAGCGATCTGCCAAACTCAAAGGAGAACATGTTTTCCATCACCGAATGTGACAGTACTTGGAAGAAAAATGAAGGCTTAAAAGGCAAACAATAGTGATATTCGGTGATCCAACGAACATGAAATATGTGTTCCATCGAGTCTGTCGATAGAGGTTCAAACACCTGAAGCCGAGATCCAGTAAAGGGCGAGCTGAACAACAAGAATGGTGATTTGTTGACTCAGTGCGACGAGCCCGACTAACGTCACCGAACGGGATGCGGGAGAATCTTTTTGGAAAGTATAAATATTTGGGAAGAGAGAGAAAGTAGATCTATCTTAACTTTTATCAGTTTTTATATTTTAGAACTTTTGAGAGAGAAACTCTTCAATTTGGGTTTTGAACATTACTCTGGTAATTGAAAATTAGAGAGTGAAATCAAAGTGGGTGTTGATTATAATTGCTTAATTTCAGCATACCCATGACTGCTATCATAAGAGGTATAATTTCTGCACTTTTTTTGATGGGTGGCTAAAGTAATGGGTTGGTATGTAAATCACATAAATGAGATTGAAAGGAGATTTTATGAACTAAACATATGAGATCAGAAGAAGATTAGCATTATTGAAGATGACCCAATTTATCCTTTGTTGTTAAGCTTTACCGAACAATGCAATTTTACCCCTAATTAGCATCAATACACACCCCTACACCCCTAGATTTGATTAATATTGTTTAAAGTCTGTTTTATTAAATTTGTAGCTCATAATTGATATTCAAAATATATTATAAATTTTGGTGGAATGATCCACCCAATTTCCTTAATGCTACATTAGATTAGTTACAACTTAATTTATTTCTTAGATTCTTAACCTCACACTACTCCGTGTGGTATTCAACCTCAATTCTTAGTTGGGTATTTATATTGACAACAATTGCTTACTCTTTGGATTTATTTTAAAGAGTAGTTTGAGCGTTATCAATGCCACTTTTATTTCATCACACTTTCTTTTTCATTTGAATTTTCAAATTTTTTCTCATCACTTTTCTTATAAGGAGGGGTTCCTTCTATTTGTAACACACTTCATAGTTGAGTCTCACTTTCCATTCTTTACCTTCCACTTGGTTTTATTTTCTCCTTTCTTTATACACCCCCAACTTAGGTTTTTGCTCTAAGTTGGCTATTCAAACAAATCAATACTTCGAAAAGGATTTATGGGTGAGAAGTTAGGGACAGTATGACTTAAGAGGTTTCAACAAGGTTGTCAATAAATGGTTTAGGCTCAAATGATGCCAAAACAGTTGCACATCCTCACAAGGTAGTCACAAAAGGTGACCATTTGGATTTTCTCGTTTGGAGATCAACAATGTATAATTTACACTTCTTTTTGTATTTTTGGCCTTTCTTTCTAATATCAATCATTTCCTTGTCCATTTGCCTTCATCGCTGAAAATCATCATCATATCATCAGAATAGGACAAAATTAGGTATTGAGGACACTAATTATTGAGCTAAATATATCTCAAATGAGTGCAAATATACCACTCATCAACACCCCCAACTTAAACTTTTGTTTGTCTTCAAGTAAATCAAGAATACAATTAGCTCAATAAGGGTGTCAACAACAGTACTCAATGAGAGCTAACATGCAAGTGTCATAACAAGATTACTCTCAACAACATGCTACACTCAATCATGATCAAAAAGCTTCAAATGATGACTAGTTGGTCTCAACACAAGCTCAAACTAACTTTATCTTCTTGTCTAATATAAGACCATGTTTCACTAAATGCATTCAAGTGCCATCACATTAAGAACGATTCCATGCTCTCACCAAGAAAATCAACAAAAATATAGGGAATCAATGCAACTCTCACTCTGTCAAAAGAGAAACACATGCAAGCTTTGTCCAATAGGTTTGCCCATATTTTCCAATCATCACACAACCTAGATCATGCAGGATCTCAAGAGTCTTTTAGCCTTGTAATGGGGCTGAGGGTTAAGGTATGATTAATTTGGCTTGGTGACTTTACCTTTTCAAAGCATTGTTGCAATCATCTTCACATCTTCTCTAATCTTTTCATTCTTTTTCATTTGAGAACTCTAACTTTGACTTTTCACTCATTTTATTTGGAATCCCCATTATTTCATCACTTCTCTTTTTCATTTTTATTTTTCCAAAGCATTTTCATCACAATGACTCTTTTTCTCTTCTTTTTCTTAATAAGGAGAGGTTCCTTCTTTCTGTAGTAAACTTTAAAGTTAAGTCTCATTTCATCTTTCTTTGCCCTTCACTTTGCTTTCATTCCTCCTTTCTTTCTACACCCCAACTTAGGCTTTTGTCCTAAGTAGGCTATTCAAACATAACAATGCTTCAAAAAAGATTTTAGATGAGAATGTAGGGACAATTTGGTTCAAGAGGTTTTATTTTTGGTTTGCCAACAAATGGGTTAGGCTCAAATGGTGCCAAAATGGATGCACACCCTCACAAGGTAGTCACAAAAGATGATGGACATTTGGGTTCCCTCTTTGAATTTTTACCCAAGATCATGCCTCACATTCACCAAGATTTAAGCAATTAGACTAACAAGGAAAATTCTAGGACTCCACACACATGCTTTCAAGTAAGATCTCACCGTAAATGGAACTTTGAAACACACTCATTTAGCACATCCCAAAAATATCAAAAGCATATTGCAATGTTCTTTGCACGGCTCACATCAAAACGCAACTAGTCAACAACAGATTCAAAGAAATTTCTCAAAAGCGCAACCACGTCAATTTTATTCTTGCAACACCAACACTCTACATCATGCTCATCATGAGAATTATTCAAGACATCGATATTGAACACAATCAATCCTAAAATCATTATTAATGAAAATTCAAGCATTTCATGATTTTCAAACTCATGGGGGAGGGGGCTTACAAAATCAATAAATGGAGTTAGCATATCTTAAGGAAAGTTGTAATATATATATATATATATATATATATATATATATATATATATATAACATATGTATAGCTTCTCCCAACTAAGTAACAGAAGGAAAAAGAAAAAAAGGGTAAATTATTTCTTTTACTCTAGTCATTAACTATCATATTCTGTGGAGGTCACCCTTCAACTCCTTCTATTGAATGCTTAGATGAAGCATTTTTCTTGGAATTTCCAGAAGCATGAAGTGTCATCTGCCATTGTACTCTAGCAACTGCAACGGGGTGGTGATTTCACTTGTAGGTTCATACTTGTCTATCTATTATTATGTTTTCTTTATATACTGGTACCTGTAGTATATGTACTAATATCCATGTGTTTGGGGTGCTACATTTCATTATAAATGCAGGATCAGGTTTAGATGGGAGTAGACATCCATGTTAGGTCCTTTTATCAACTTTTGTTGGTGTTTTGGTGAGTTCCATTTCTATGTAGAGCCAACTTATATCAACTGCTTTTGGTTATATGTATCGGTTTCTTGTAGGATGCATCAAGGTTTGTCTTAATGATCCACCAATAGTATTATGTTCTAAGTCTTTTAGAGGCTTCCTAGTCATCTTGATGTATCATGTTGTACAGTTTTGGCTCAAATAGTTTTATAGCCTTTATATATAGAATATGTTGATAATTCTACTTATTTATTAGCTTATAACTTCTTACATGTCATAGCTTACTTGAAGAGCTGGTGTTCATACATTTCTTTTCCTCCCGCCTTTTTGGGGTGCGACAAACTTGTTATTAAACCTAGGTTCTTTTTTACTAGGGATTCTATGAAGCTGTGTCTATCAGGACCTTACTTATTAATGTGTTGCGTGCAAAATTTACAATTAAGGGACTGCAAGGGCATTTATGTACTTTACCTTCTTTTATAAAATAGATCGTCCAATAGTGCTAATCATAGAAAGTTACTTTTTACTCATATTCTCCTTATATGTGACATAGATCATGTCAAGTATGGAAGAGGATAAAGTAGTCCCGGTGGCAACTACATGCACCCCTCAGGAGGTAGCCACCATAGGACATTCTCCACTATCAATTGATTAGACTAGGGCTCATGAAGGTTTGTAGAGTACTATGATTTTAGGGCCTCATGTGCTCATGACGGAAGGACTTGCAGAGGTTTCTGCACCTTCAATGGTGTCGTCACTAGTTCCTATACCACCATCAGGTGCTTTAGAGAAGGATATAGGAGGAGAGATATAATTTCTCACTCAGTTAGTAGTTGCTCAAGCTTAGAGATAGAGTGTAGAGGTATCTGATGCTGCTTAGAGAGAGGTAGCAGGACCTAGAATTCAGGATTTCGTTCGTATGAATCCACAAATATTTATACGGTCTATCTTTGCAGGGGACCGTCAACAATTCATTGATGAGACTTATAAAATTTGTCATATGATGTAGGTATTGGACACATATGCTGTTGAACTGGCCTCTCATCAATTTAAAGATATTATTATTACTTGGTATGATATGTGGGAAGCTTTGAGGAGCCAGAATGCTTCTCGAGTGGTCTTGACAAACTTTTCAAAGACCTTCATGGAACATTTTTTCCCATAGAGCTTTTAGAGGCAAGGGTAGACGAATTTCTAACTTTAAAGTACTGTGATTTTAGAGTTATACAGTAAAACATGTGGTTTATGCAATTGATTAGATTTTATCCATAGTTGATCAGTACCCTAACATCAAGGATTCATCGCTTTGTAGGTGGGCTCAAAGATTTCTTAAATGACATTATATATGTTACTTCTCTAAATAGGGATTTCGATCTAGCACGGTTTATGGAATACGCACAACAATTAGAGGAAGATCAACATAATCATAGAGTAGAGGGAAAAAGAGATTGGAGTAAGAGGGATAGAAAGGCTGGCCAGTATCTTGCATCCAGTGGAGCTTCCACTAGTAGAGGACCATCTAGGTAGACTAACCCAGTAGTACACTCCATATCTAGGGCTATAGCTTAGTTCTCGAGACATAGGCATTAATAGGGTCGACTTCAAGGGTAAAATACCTTCAACCTCAGAGGGGCACCAGTTGGGGATTACCACCCTGACCTATAAGCAGACAATGTGGACAAGAAAAAAGAGGGGAGTGTTAGTGTGGTTCAAATGCATGTTATTGGTGTGGAGTAGAGATTCATATGGTATGAGATACCCACCACTCTAAGATAGAAAAAAAGGTGATTGGGTGCATCCTTTAGGGTCTACGACAGCCTCTTCATCATCAACATCTTCCTCTTCTCGCGATCCGTAGGCACCATCAAATAAAGAATCTAGTAGAGGAAGAAGGACTAATTCAAGTGTCGGCCTGAATCGTATGTATAGACTAGCTAGTTGATAAGACTTAGAGGCATCCTGAGACGTGGTCACATGTACCTCATCTATTTTACCGCATGATGTATACACTTTGATAGACCCAGGAGCTACTCTATCATATATTACTTCATTTGTTGCTAGAAAGTTTGAAATAGAGACAGAGTTGTTATGTGAACTACTTGCACTATCAACCCTAGTAAGAGAGTCTATCATAGATAGGAAAATCTATTATGATTGTGTAGTGTATGTGGATGAGTTACATTAGCCAAATTGATTAAACTTAAAATGGTTGAATTTGACGTCACATGGACATGTCTTAGTAGTCCTCTTGTTATGCTACTATTGATTACCAAGTAAAGATTGCTCGATTCTATTTTCCAGGAGAGCCAGTGCTGGAGTGAAAGGGTAATGCTATGATGCCTAGAGGAAAGTTTATTTCTTAACTTATCAAACAAAAAATTATTGATAAGGGATGTGTATATCACATGATCCGAGTAATAGAACTTGAAGCTAAGAAACATATGTCGACTATTTAGTCAATATTAGTAGTCAATGAATTTCTTGATGTGTTTCCTAAGGAACTTCCAGGATTACCTCCAATCAGAAAAAAACTAAAAGTGGAGTTGAACTACTTGCATGATAAATGCTTTATCCAACCCAACATATTGCCTTGTAGTTCACCAGTGATGTTTGTATGTAAGAAAGATGATTCATTACGAATGTGTATAAAGTAAAAATCAAGAATAAGTATCCTCTTCCTCAAATAGATGATTTATTTGATCAGTTACAGAGAGCTAAATGTTTTTTAATAACTGATTTGAGGTCTAATTATCACAAGCTAAGGATTCATGAGGTGGACATTCCCAAGAAAAGTTTACGTACAAGATATGGACACTTCGAGTTCCTTGTCATGTCATTTTGGGTGACAAATTCTCCAGCAGCCTTCATGGATATGATGAGTAGAATTTCAAGACCTTCCTTGATATGTATGCGATTTTATTTGTAGATGATATCTTTGTGTATTTTCATGATGAAGAAGAACATGCAAATACTTTTAGGTTAGTGCTATAGACACTCAGAGAACACAAATTTTATGCTATGTTTTCTATGTGTGAATTTTTGATGAACTCGGTAGCCTTTCTTATCCATGTGGTATCTGGAGAATTCATCGGGGTGGACTTGTAGAAGATAGAAACCGTGTAGAGTCGGCCCCGACCTACCACTCTATAGAGTTACGTTTTTCTTGGGGCTAGCCGACTATTATAGAAGGTTTGTGGAGGGCTTTTCCTCTATTTTCGCTCAACTCGCTAAATTAACGCCGAAAGCAACTAGGTTCAAATGGAAAGACACTTGTGAAAAAAGCTTTTAGGAGCTGAAAGATAGATTTACTACAATGCCAGTACTAAAAACCTTACTACAGTGCACAGAAGGATATGTTGTTTATTGTGATGCTTTGGGTATTGGTATTGGTTGTGTCCTGATGCAGCTTGGGAAAGTTATAGCATATGGTTCTTGGCAGTTGAAGAAGCATGAACATAATTATTTCACGAATGATTTAGAACTTGCAACTATGGTATTTGGATGTAAAATATGGCATCATTATCTGTATAGAGTACGTGTTGATATCTTTACAGATCATAAGAGCCTTCAATATTTATTTAAGCATAAAGAGTTGCACCTCTGGTAGAGGAGGTAGCTAGAGTTGTTGAAGGACTATGATGTGGATATTCTCTATCACTCAGGAAAAGGTAACATTGTAGCAGAGGCTCCCAATCGACTATCTATGGGTAGCTTGGCACATCTATCACCTACTCAATATGAAGTGGCCATGGGTGATCAAGAATTAGCTAGCTTGGGAGTTCAACACTTGGATTTTAAAGATGGGGGCATTGTGATATTGAACATGGATGAGTCATCATTAGTGACATTGGTAAAAGATAGGCAATATAATGATCCCTTATTGCTCCAATATAAAGAGGGAATTTGGAAACATCAGGTTACAATATTTGAGCTATCGGGTGATTGCACTTCCAGGTGATGGGGTAGATTGTGTGTACCTGATATAGATGTGTTGAGACAACAAACTATGGATGAGGCACATTTCTCCCGTTATTCAATTTATCTTGGATCTTCAAAGGTGTGTCATGACCTTAAAGAGGTCTATTGGTGGAATGATATGAAGAATGATATTGCAGAGTATGTAGCAAAATAAACCAATTGCCAGCAAGTGAAATCAGAAAATCAGAGGCCTGGTGGCGTTGCTCAGACCATAAATATTCTAGAATGGAAATGGGAGGCTATTAATATGAACTTCATCACATGTTTGTCTTCTTCTTTCTATAAACATGACTACATGTAGGTGATAGTTGATTGGCTAACAAAATTAGCCCACTTCTTACCTATTAATTCCACCAGAATATTTGAAGATTATGCCAAGGTATATATATGGGAGATTGTTCTCTTACATGGGATCCCAATGTCCATTATTTCAGATAGACGTGCCTAATTTACAGCTCATTTTTTAGATCATTCCCTAGAAGCTTAGGCATATAGGTGAATCTTAGGACATTTTTTCATCCACAAACATATGTCCAAGTCGAGCACACCATTCAAACACTTGAAGACACGTTAAGAGCATTTGTGCTAGATTTCAAAGGTAATTGGGATGATCATTTATCGCTAACATAGTTTGCATATAATAACATTTATCACTCCAGTATTATTATGACTCCATTTGAAGTTTTATATGGGAGATAATGTAGATCACCTATTGGATTGTTTGAAGTAGGAGAGACAAAGATATTAGGGCCAAATATTGTCCAACAACACTTTGTGAAGGTCAGTTGATACATGAGTGGTTGAAGACTTCTCAAAGTCGACAAAAATCATACAATATATCTGTGGTGTAGAGATTTTGAGTTTCAGATTGATAATATGGTACATTTGATTGTGTCGCCTACGAAAGGCGTTGTGCGATTCCAAAAAGGAAAGGTAAGCTGAGTCCTAGGTACATTAGCCTGATATAGTTATATGAAGGACTGACCAGGTAGCCTTTGAGGTAGAATGACCTCCAGAGTTTGTTACAGTGCATCCGGTCTTCCATGTGTATATGCTATGCAAATACTTAGGAGAACCTTTCCATGTCATCACTTCAGAGGATATTGGGCTTGCACAAGACTTATCATTTAAGGAAGTTCCTGTGGATATAGAGAAATAGCTTTGGTAAAAGTACCTTGGAGGAACAAGAATGTAGAAGAGGCCACTTGGGAGGTAGAAATGGATATGAAAGCTAAATATCCATACTGGTTCTAAGAACCACCAAAATGTTTTTAAACTATGCATCTCTTTAATATGATCATTAGTATATATTGTATTTGTTCCATTGTTATCTGATTCTCGCATGATATGTTTAGGTACATGATGTATGCTTATCATTGCAGAGTCTTATGTGGATGCAACTTCCACATGTAGGGTATAAGGTAAGCTTCAATTTTTGTTATACCTTTTGTATGAGTATAAGGCCAAGTGGAGCCTTTTTTATGATCGTTTAAGCATTGTTATTATTGTGTGAAGCGTATGTTTGTATATTATGGTTAGCTGATAGTTCCCAATAGGCCTATTTAGAAAGGAAACTCTACCTGACTTTTCGAAAATTCAGAGAGTTAACCAAATTTTAAGGGCCTTAATGGATAAAGTGAGGTGGAATTTACTCAGGTGATTTTATGATGTCTTGGACAACTATAGAACGTAAAGTTAGATACAAGCGACATTCAAGGAAAAATGATTCTCAGTGCGGGAGAATGCAGCATCTCTAAATTTGAATTAAGTTTATTACATTAAGTGAATATATAACTCTTAAGATATAATGGGTTACATGGTGCACTATATACCAATTTAAGGATGTTTAAGTGTGTCTTAATTATTTAGTATTTAAGAATTTCCCGTGAAGAGTTACAAATGATATTCGGAAAGGACAATGAAGCGCTACTCCCTACAAAGTTAAATATTGCGCTTGATGTATTGGTATAGTAAGTATATTATTTAAATGAAGTTAGCATATCTTAAGAAAATTTTTATCAGGTAAAGTAACCATTTCTTTGGCACTAGTAATTAATTTGCATGTGGGTTAGTGGGGTCACCCTTCAATCTTTCCATTAAATGCTCAGGTGAAGCATTCTGCTTGGAATTTCTAGAAGAACGAAGTGCCCTCTACCTTTGCACTTAAGAACCTGCAATGAGGTGGTGATTTCCCCAGTAAACAATAATTCTCATAAACAAGAGTGCCTTTAGTAACCTAAGTCTTACACAAGCTTTAGTCTTCGTTCAAGAATTACAAAAATTCATCAAGAACTCAAGTTTGTTTGATTTCAAATAGATAATATCTCTTCCCAACAATTGAATATAATTATTGATTATTTATTTGGGATATAGTGTAAAGTAAAAATCACAATTTAATTGGAATTGTTGTACTAGCTCCCATTTTGTGATGAATTATGGTTCTTGGAAAAGGAAGAAGATGAATAGCAAATTATTGATAAAAGTTAAATATTTTGGTATTTCTGCTTATGGGCAAAATTAAGATTGAACCTTGTAAGTTGGAAAATTAAATAAGGAATTCAATGCATAAGTATGTATGTAAGTACGTACGTACGTACGTACGTATCTATCTATCTATCTATCTATCTATCTATCTATCTATCCATCTATCTATCTATCTATCTATCCATCCATCTATCCATATATCCATCTATCTAACTTAAAAGCATGAACTTTCTAACGTGAATGTTAAATTACTATAGCACCCCTAACTAAAAACAGTCAATTTAATTTATTTTATTATTTATTTTTGTTTATTTATTTATATCATATAAAAAGTATACACCTTTTAAGATTAAAGATTTGTGACTTTTCTGAAGGGTTGTGACTTTTTTGATAAGTTGTGAATTTCTGAAGGGTTGTGACTTTTTTGATAAATTGTGACTTTTCCAAAGGACTGTGACTTTTTTCTGAAAGGTTAGAATTGCTACGATAAGGTACAATAAGAACTTGTTCATACTATTATTTGTTTACTATAAATAAAGGGGTTTCCTCTCATTTTTAAACTATATATTTTTTAAGTTTTCTACCCTTCTTCTACTTCCTAAAACCGCAAGCATTGTGAATGCTAATAGTTCGTACCAATCATAGACTCTAAGCACATTAGGTTGAGTGAATTGTTAAAAGAATTAGCATTGTGAAGATGGTGAGGTGTTATTTAATTTCATGTATTAAAAAGTTGTTGATGTAGTTTTATTTTCAATTTTGGTTATGTTTTTCAAGAGATTAATGCTAATAATTTTTCCCAAACTGTATTCTTCAAAAAAGTTAATTTTATTTGTTTTCTCTTCTCTATTAACTTGCTATCCTTATTGTCACAATCCGAACTTCCGAGTCATGATGACACCTACTAAAATCCACAAGTTGGTCAGGTGACCCTTACCCATAACGACAAGCAGTAAGTATAAGAGTAGAACTAAATAGATAATAATACTAACAATAAGAAAAGACACAAATCGAAAGCAAACCAAAAACTATACACAAAGGAAACCCACCTAAAATCTGGAAGTCATGGGTACAATGCTGTCTAACAACATAAATATAAGTCCCAAAAGTTTACCACATCAAGCCGTCTCAAAGGAAAAAGAAAAGCTAACATATATAAAAAAAGAGACAAGCTAATCCAGAACGCCAAGTGCTTACCCTCATTGTAACACACCGGAAACTAGTAGGCTAAACTAGATCTTAACGTGAGGGTTAGAGTCGTAAACGTACATCCCCGTACCTAAAAAAATAGGATTTCGTGTTAGAACGTCAAGGTACAAACTCCAAGGACCAACCATGGGTCCGTGAGGAAGGCACTTAGAGGCTGCCTGGGCAGTGACCCACGGAGGGTACCCACATCTCGTAGGTCAGGCCAAGCCTCGTGGGTGAGGGGCGTAGGTCAAGTCCTAGAAAACAGGTTCCAGAACCTCAACCCATGGTTCACCAGCATGCCACGTGAGTCCATCGACGAACCGTGGTCGTGGGTTCGTGGGTGAGGCCTGAAACTGCCTTGTGGTAGTTACACTTAGGGCACTTTGGGGTTTTTTATTTTAAGTTAGTATTAACTGACGTAGTTTTACACTAAATTAGACTAAATGTATAATGATTTAAGACCCCCAAATTAAGTCATCTTCCTCATAATTCAAAAATCCCAATGCACAACCAACTTTTCTAAAAAATTCTCTCTCTAAGAACTTCAAGGAAGAAGAAGAAGGAAGTAGAATCGAGGGTTGAAGGAGCAAGCTTTTCTACTCAAATTCGTTGGGATTCATAGCTAAGTTATGGTATTCCTTCATCCATGGATAGTCTTCATTCATGGAGTCCCTCCAAACTCAATTTCAAAACTAGTAATTCCCCAAAAGCTAGGGTTTTACTCCAAGTCTTGGATTCCTTTCAAAAATGACTCTAATGATTTAAATACTTTATATTATGATTGAATTGATGATTTATTATTGTTTCCATGTTGAAATCCCCAAGAATCCATAAAATCCCCATATTCCCAATTTATGACCTTGTGATGTGGGTGAATTGATGAAAGAAGGATAATATGAGATTATGCTTGTAGTAATTGAGCTATTTGAATTATGTTATTATCCATGTCTAATGTGGTAATTCTAGATGTGTTGATTGAGATGACCTTGACCTTTGAAAAGGCAAGATATTATATAATGCATGAATTATAAAGCTTATGTATATGCTTTAAGAACACTTTGAGAGGGAAGTGTCCATGATTATGATAATATTGTTGTGTTGATTGAAAGGCTATTCTCATGAACACATAATGAACATAATGTGAAAGGTTTTCTCAAAATATAAATATTCTAAGGTTGAAAGGCAATTCTCACCTAATTGAATCTAATGTTATGTGTAGACATGGACGGTGAAAGGTTATTCTCACTCATGATCTAATGAGCTATCTTAAGGAAATAAGTTATGACTTAATAAGTACTACATGGGACAAATGCTTAGCACCGAGTGGATATTGTTATGAGATGGAAGCTCCTCCGTCAGAAAGGGCGGGTTTCTAGAAGCAATCTCTTGAGATGGAAGCTCCTCCGTCAGAAAGGGTGGGTTTCTAGAAGCAATCTCTTGAGATGGAAGCTCCTCCGTCAGAAAGGGCGGGTTTCTAGAAGTAATCTCTTGAGATGGAAGCTCATCCATCAGAAAGGGCGGGTTTCTAGTAGAAATCTCCATATCCCATAAACTATGTGCTCCTATGGTCTTACCTTAGGCAAGTTGGATAACCCCTTTTCGGTGTGGGCAACACCGGATTCCATGTTTAGCTCACATGGTCTATGTCGGTTAAGACTTATTCCCACTATGACAAGAATATGAACAAGAACATGAATTATGAACTATGGTTACTCAAGGAGCTTTACTTAGCATGTGTCGGATTATAGGATCTTATTCATGCATTGCTCAAGTAGATATTGAGATTACTTATGGTATGTTTCTCTTACGATATGATGATCAATGTAATGAACATGCTTATGACTTATGTTTTTCCATTCTCTTTGAAATGATGCTTTAACTTAGTAAATTGCATGCATTCAACTAAATGTCCCTTTTAGCATGTTTTCAAGGCTTTTATGCATGACTATCATATTTAGTGCATTTTTGTACTAACCCATATTTTCCTATACTTTTTCCAAGTATAGGGTCCGGTTCTTAAGGTAGTCATCATTTGGTTCAAGCTTGGATACGACTATTCTCCTTGCTTGTGGTGAATACTCATGATTCGAGGATGGGAGATTCACTTGAGTTTCATTTCTAGTATTTCATTTTCGAACTATGGTGTTTGGGCTGTGTCCCTTTTCATTTGAACTATTGTAATAGATGGCTATGATGAGACAAGTCTAGACTTCGGCTTTCCTTTATAAAGATTTTTGGACTTGAAATGTGTTTCCTTATCTATATTATTCTATGCTTATGTATGATATGCTAACTGGCTTACATGGTGCCTTTCGGGGTTCTATGTGCCTTGTTACATCTAGGGGGAACCCCTGGGTCGTGACAAACTTGGTAATCAGAGCACAAGGTTTAGAATGATTCTAGGATGATGTCTGATAAGCCACTTCTAGTAGAGTCTTGTTCATGAGTGGGAAACGCACCACATTTATGAATGAGAGGCTACAAGATGATTAGGAAATTACACTTCTTTAATTATTCTTAAGTCGTGCCATAGAGTTTAGCTCTATGAAGTCCCTCTCCTAATCCTTCTCTTATGTCTTCGGGATATGAATACACGAAGGGCTAACGCTAGAAGAATGGAGGGTGACAATGTGAATGAAGAAGCTCCTCAAGCTAATCAAGCTCTGATTAATCCTTCGGCTATATCAGATGTGAATGTTAGTTCAGCTTTCCAAATGTTGGCCCAAGCTTTGACGACTCAAGCTGAAGCTGTGACGCCTCAGGCTAACAGAGATGTTGTGACTCATGTGAATCCTAATGTGAATTCGACTGCTTCAAGGGTTAGGGATTTTGCTAGTGGCTCCAAGGTGGAAGAGGACCCTCAAAGGTTTATCGACGAGGTTTATAAAGTACTTGATATTATGGGGGTATCCTCGAAAGAGAAAGCGGAGTTAGACGCCTACCAACTAAAAGATGTGGCCATGAAGTTTGATATGCTCCCCAAAGTGTTATTAGAACCTTTTTCGGATTCTACCCCGATTGGTGATTTTGTGGTGCCTAAGAGGGTTTATAGAAGATGTCCATTTCCTTGTCCGATAGAGTTACTCTCATTGACTTGGTAGAACTTGACATGTTAGACTTTGATGTTATTCTTGGTATGGATTGGATGCATGTATGCTATGCCTCTATCGATTGTAGAACTCGGGCGGTTAAATTCCAATTTATGAATGAGCCTATCTTAGAGCGGAAAGGAGGAAATTCTATGCCTAGAGGTTAATTTGTGTCTTACCTTAAAGCTAGAAAGATGATCTTGAAAGGTTTATTTTACCATGTTGTTAGGGTGAGTGATGTAGATTCCAAAACCCCTTCTCTTGAGTCGGTTCCGGTGGTTAATGAGTTCCCGGAAGTTTTTCCCGATGATTTGCCCGATATTCCTCCAGAGCAGGAAATAAATTTTGGTATTAACCTTCTTCCGGATACGCAACCTATCTCTATTCCTCCTTATAGAATGGCTCCAGCGGAGTTGAAAGATCAACTGAAGGATCTATTAGACAAGGGTTTTATTCAACCGAGTATCTCTCCATGGGGTGCTCCGGTGTTGTTTGTTAAAAAGAAAGATGGGTCTCTTAGAATGTGCATCGATTATCCTCAGTTGAACAAGGTGACCATTAAGAACAAGTATCTCCTTCCAAGGATAGATAACTTGTTTGACCAACTTCAAGGGGCTAGTTATTTCTCCAAGATTGATCTTCGTTCGGGTTATCACCAATTGAGGGTGAGAGGGGTTGATATTCCCAAGATGGCTTTCCGAACAAGATATGGTCACTATGAGTTCCTAGTAATGTTCTTTGGTTTGACTAATGCTCCGGCAGCGTTCATGGACTTAAGGAATAGAGTATTCCGACAATATCTTGACATGTTTGTGATCGTGTTTATCGATGATATTTTAATTTATTCAAGGAGTGAGAATGAACATGTGGACCATTTGAGAGTTGTATTGCAGATTCTTAAGGACCATCAACATTTTATAAAGTTTAGCAAGTGTGAATTTTGGTTAAGGTCCGTAGCATTCCTTGGTCATATTGTGTCAAGTAAGGGTATCGAGGTAGATCCTAAGAAGATGGATGCGGTCAAGAGTTTTCCTAAACCTCTATCACCGACAGACATTAGAAGCTTCTTGGGTTTGGCCGGTTATTATAGGAGATTTGTTGAGGGTTTTTCTTCCATTGCTTCTCCTTTGACGGCTTTGACTCAAAAGAAAGCTAAGTTTGTGTTGTCAGAAACTTGTGAGAAAAGTTTCCAAGAGTTGAAAGATAGACTTACGTCCGCTCCGGTGTTGACCTTATCGGAAGGCACGGATGGTTTTGCAGTGTATTGATCAGCCTCTAGAGTTGGGTTGGGATGTGTGCTTATGCAAAATGGTAAGGTGATTTCCTATGCTTCAAGGCAACTTAAAGTCCATGAGAAGAATTATCTGACCTATGATCTTGAATTAGCGGTGGTTGTGTTTGCCTTAAAAATATGGAGGCATTATTTGTATGGGTCCATGTGGATGTTTTCACCGACCACAAGAGTCTTCTATATGTGTTTACTCAAAAGGACTTGAATCTTCGGCAATAAAGGTGGTTATAATTCTTAAAGGATTATGACATGAGTGTCCTTTATCACCCCGACAAAGCTAATGTGGTAGTGGATGCACTTAGTAGATTGTCCATGGGTAGTGTGACTCACGTAGAGGATGAAAAGAAAGAATTAGTTCGTGATGTGCATAGGTTGGCTCGGCTAGGTGTTCAACTAGAGGATTCCACCAAGGGTGGTGTCATGGTCCATAATGGTTCCGAATCATCCTTTGTGATGGATGTGAAGTCTAAGCAAGGCCTTGATCCTATATTAGTTGAGTTCTGCCCTTTTAACCTCTTATTGCTTATAAATAGAAAGACATGATTCCAAATGTAACTATAGGACGAACTCACAGGATGGTGATCGATAGAGGCCAGTTCGAGTTATTATGGTTATATTGAACAATTATAGGACTATATTACATATATTTTTTCTGGCTTTAATGGTTTGAAGACTCATGGTTGGGATTTGGTTGAGGTTATTTTGGGGTTGGAAAAGAGAGGTGTGGCGATACTCTGAGTTTTTATTGTTGTGCAGGCATACTCTATTTGGTTGTTCTTGACTATTGCGTAGGCCTCCACTTGTTAATAGCTGCTGCAAAAATGTATGTTATGTCATTAATTTGGGGTTGTAATTTGGAGAAGAAAATGTAGTGAAGCATACATTTAAAAAGGGTCCAGCGAGCAAATCACTCTTCTACTAATCTCTAAATTGCTACTTTGACCCTGACGTGTTAATATTCTATCTTTAATGGTTGTGTGACATAATTTCATGTAGATTACATACTCTAAGAAAGCGGTACAGTCCGCATTAATACCGCAAGACCCAGAATTGAGGTATGTTAAGGCTAAGCGTTACTTCATTCGAGCATGAATTTTAGAATCCTAAATCGTCAAAGGTTGTTTTACTATTCTATTGTTAGAAAGACCTTCTGTGAAAGGCATTGGAATTGCAGCTGATGTATATTTGTGACTCCATTATGATGATATTCCACTCGTTCGATTATATAGGTTACTCGGCGTCTATGTGTCATTTTGTCGATTCCTTTGACTGTAGGTCCGTGTGTATATATTATTATTATTATTCTTTAGGTGTTGTAACTTAGAAATATTCCTCCTTCGTCACTAATTTCTTCTTTGATTTCCGAGACTCTTAAATGTAACTCGTATGTTTAAACTACTAAATAACATGTTTTTTTTTTGGAAATACTTTCTTTTACAAATTACTAAGGAAATATATATAAAAATTAAGTGAAGGACCTTAAGATCTTTATGAACATTCTCTAGTTTAAGTTACCTTTCTTAATTTGATTTAAGTGTTCTAGTTTAATCTACAAGCATATGGTTATATGAGATATTTACATGTGATACGAAAGTGATTACGAGATTATGAGGACAAGAGTACCAACGTTCCAAGATTGGAAACATGATTAAGGTAACATAGATGCATTACAAATCCATGACATGACATGCTATGCATTCTACTCCCGAGCTATAATCGGAAGTTATGTGGCCTATTGCCTATATTTATACATATGAGACACAGATGGCCACAAGTTGGCGAATATGATGCCGGTTCGCTACCGGAAGGCACCACCATTGTTAGCACTTTGTTGGGTATGACATGCATTTGCATCTATATATGTATTCACGACATACGATTATGCGACCATACCATGCATATTTAATTTATATAAGGTAGGTTGTCAGCCATGGAGGCTATCAGAGTTTCTGTTTCAGGTGGTATCTTTATTACCCTTTTTATAGCAGCTATTTATGATTCTATTTTCCGCCTTAAATACCAGTACATTTTTCTCCGTACTGACGTCCCATTGCCTGGGGACGCTGCATTTTTGTTTCATGCGTGCAGGTCCGGGTAAGGATTCTAATTGACTCCTCCACTAGGATTCGGGGTTCAGCTGTGAGTTGGTAAGCTCCACCTCTTCCTGGAGCTTTCATAGGATGTTTACTTTTGTTGTACAATTTGGGTATAGTTTGGGCCTTGTCTCAAAAAATGCTTATGACACTCATAGAGGCTATTGTGGACAAAGTATTCTGGGTTTCTTTCTGTAGCTTCCAGTTTCCAGCCACATAGGCTTGGCATGTATAGATATGTATGTATGTGTGTATGTCCTCAATTTCAGCCTCGTCAGCCAGTTAGTACTTTATCATTTTTGGCTTATCTATCTTTGTCTATATGAGTTGTTATTCAGGTTATGACCCTAATGGTCCAAGCTTAATATTTTAGATGTTATGTTGCCCGACCTTCTTGGCCCACAGTTGAGTCAGTTGGTATGTTTCAGTGGCTAACTCGATTGCTTAAGGTATCAAGTGCCAGTCACGCCTCCCCTAGTTCGAGGCGTGACATCTCTTTTGGTGACGTGAGGGCACTTGTGCAAATATTCCCCTTTTGATTGTATTTTGTTACTTTTGGTTTTATTTTTTGATGATTGTGGTATTTATTATAGTGGTTTAATTGGTTAAGCTCTTTTGTCTCTCTCCATTTTCAATTGCCCCATGAGTTTAAAAAATGTTGAAATGCTTGAATTTTCATTGATATCAATTTGAGGATCAATGGTCCATGCTACTTTGGAGAGATCCCTTGTGGAGACCTCGGTAGTTGGTACTAGTGGAGTCTTTTCACACTCTACCATTCCTCCTGTTGATATGTCGGGCATTGATGCCCCGATTGAGGCTACACTTATCATTTTTCCGGGCACTGATGCGCATGATGATGCCACTCCCCCTGAAACTCCTGATGCAAGCACTCCAGAGGAATAGCCTGTCAGGGGGATTTTTACCTCTCCTCCCGTACTTCTTTACTTTATTTCACATTGAGGACACTACTATTTTTATTTTTGTGGGGTGAGGGCACTTTTGCAAATATTCCCCATTTGTTTGTATTTTGTTACTTTCATTTTATTTTTGGATGATTGTAGTATTTTTTTTTTGGTTTGATTATAGTGGTTTAATTGGTTTAGCTCTTTTGTCTCTCTCCATTTTCAACTGCTCCATGAGTTTGAAAATCGTTGAAATGCTTGAGTTTTCATTGATAATAATTTGAGGATCGATTGTGTTCAATATCGATGTCTTGAATAGTAATCATGATGAGCATTGTGTTTAGTATTTGTGTTGCAAGAAGAAATCAATTTTGTTGCACTTTTGAATGATTTTTTAAAATCTTATGTTGACTAGCTGCATTTGGATGTGAGCCTTGCCATCAACATCGCATGTAAGCTTTTGATCTTATAGGGTTGTTCTAAATAATTGTGTTTGAAGTTCCATGTGTTGTAAAGTTTACTTGGAAGCATGCTTGTTGAATCCTAGAATTTTCCTTGTTAGTCCAATTGTCTTGCTTTGGTGAATGTAAGGAATGATCTTGGGCAGAAATTTTTGAGAGGGCACCCAAATGTTATATCCTTTTTGGTGACTACCTTCTGAGGGTGTTCAACCATTTTGGCCCCATTTGAGCCTAATCCCTTTGTTGAAAATCGTATTAAAACCTTTTGAACCAAATTTCCCCTAATTTCTCACCCAAAAATCCATTTCGAATCATTACTTTATTTGAATAGCCAACTTCAGCTAACCTAAGTTGGGGGTATGAAAAGGAAGGATGAAGAAACTCCAAGTGAAAGGCAAAGTAAGATGAAAGGAGACTCAACTTTGAAGTTTGTTACAAAAAGAAGAACCCCTCCTTATAAAAAAATGAGATTGTGATGAAAAACCTTTTGAAAATTGAGATGAAAAAGAATTTTTTGTGAAATAAAAAGGGGATTTCCAATAAAGTGATGCACAAGTTAGAATTTGAGCTCTCAAATGACAAAGAATGAAAAGAACTTGAGAAAAGGTTAAGATGACTACAACAATGCTTTGAAAAGGTGACGTCATTGAGCCAAATTGGCCATTCCTTAACCCTCAACCCCATTACAAGCCTAAAAGACCCTTGAGATCTTGCATGAACTAGTTTTTTTTGATGATTGGAAAATATGGGTGAATCTATGGGGTGAAACTTACATGTATATCTATTTTGGGAGAATTAGAGTTCTATTGATTCCTAACGTCTTTATTGATTTACATTGTGAGAGCACATAATTATTCTTGATGTGAGGGCACTTGAATGTAGTTTTTGAACATGTTTTTGTATTAGAAAAGTAGGTATAATGAGCTTGAGCTTGGTTTGATACCGGCTAGTCATCATTTGATGTTTTTTTATCATGATTGAGTGTTGCATGTTATTTATAATAGTCTTGTAATGACACTTGCATGTTATCTCTCATTTATAACTTTTGTAGACACCCTTGTTGAACTAATTTTGTTCGTGATTTACTTGAGGACAAGAAAAAGTTTAAGTTGGGGGTGTTGATGAGTGGTAGATTTACACTCATTTGAGGCCTATTTAGTTAAACAATTAGTGTCCTTAATGCCTAATTATGTCCCGTTCTAATGATATTTTGATGATTTACAGCTATGAAGGCTAAGGGACAAGGCAAGGAAGAATATTTCGAAGAATAGCCAAAAACATGAGAAGAAGTGTAAACTCTACATTGTTGTTCGCCGAACTAGAAGGGCAAATCACCCATTGGCACAATCTCGCCGAAAGTGACAGTGTTCAACACTTGAATTATTTGAGGCAGGTCGGCGAACTTGAAGAGGAATTGCGACTCACCCAAAGTAAAGGGTGAACATGTTGACCATCACCGAAGGTGACATGACTTGGAGAAAAATTAAAGGTTTAAAAGGTGAAAAAAGGTGGTACTTGGTGATTCGCTGAATGTGAAAGGTAGACTCGAATGAGCTCACCGACCGAGGTTCAAACATCTGAAGCCTAAAGCAAGAGGAAGGTGAGCTAAAGAGCAAACAGTGATCTATTGAATCTGCTTGGCGAGCCTAGCTAATGTCGCTGAAATGGTCACGTAGTTTATTTTGGGCTGAATTTTTGGGAACTATAAATAGCCCAAAGGAGAGAGAAATAAGAAATTGACTAGGAGAAGACAATTATGTTCTAAAATATTTTGAAGAGAATTAGATTCTAAAATCTTTTCTAGAGTTTTTAGAGAGAGAAACACTCTATCTTGTGAAGAACATCCTAGTTTTTGGGGTTTTCAACTTTGCTCTTAATTTGTACAATTTGAAGTTGAATTCAAAGTGGGTGTTGCTTATAATTGCTTAATTTCATGTCACCCATGGTTGATTTCATGCAAGATATAATTTCTTTACACTTTATGATGGGTTGCTAAAACCCCCAAGTCTAGGGGTACAATTATGGTGCTGGGTGTTGATTTAATTGAGTGGGTATTGTGTTATACTCTGTTTTTTTTATGTTTACCCATGAATTTGGTCTAATTAGCATGGGGTTAACCTATCGGGTAATGTTGCAAACTTAATACTACTTCTGATCTATGATTGATGCTCGAAAGAGATTGATTGGAGTGGGTAATTAGTTTAATACATGTAATTTAGGATTGATGACTGTAATTTACTTGAAAAAGAGATTATGGGTCGGATCTATTTGACCTATTTCTTCATTAAAAGAGAGAATAGTGAAAGGTATTGGGTTGTTTAGTTATACACATAGATGATACCGAAAGGAGATTCTATGAACTGATAATATTAGATCGAAAGAAGATTACTGTCATTGAAGATGACCCAGCTAATTCATGAGTGCTCATCACTATAGAGCTACATAATTACCCCTATGCGATATTGATTTCCAATCTTCACACCCCTAGATTACTTGTTACTTATTTGAATTTATGAAATTTTAGTTTAATTGTGACTCTTGATACAAACCCCTCTTCGTAAATTTGGTGCAATCATCCACCCATTGTTCTTATTGCTATAAATGAATTAATTTACATTCTAAATTTCTTAATAGAATTTCTTGCCTTGGATTACTCTCTGTGGGATTCGACCCCGACTCTTATTAGGGTATTTGTATATCTTACTATTTGGATTTCATTTAAAGAGTAGTTTGAGCATTGTCATAGCACCGAGAAGATACTGAGATTGAGGCTTTCTCATTAGTAGAGGTCGGGTCTCCAGTATCAATCTCCTTGTCCCTAACAACGTGCCCCTCTAGGTTTTCTTAAGTGGCATAGATAGTGAATCTACCTAAGCTAGAAGTTATGGTCCTTGCGTTGGCAAGTAAGAACATCTCTTTTCAGTGTGGGAGTAAGACATCAGATTCCACGTTATAGCTAATGTGGCCTATGTTAGTTAATAGTAAATATCCCACAAAACAAACTAAGTTACTTTAAAAATATTTTATGAAGCATCCTTTATGATTTACGATGCATTGACCATGTTCAAGTTTTATGAAGTTTCATTAAAGTCTTTTATGATGTTTAGCTTGGTCATGCATTGCATGTTTTATATTATGTCCCCTTATTGTTAAAATTCATGTTTTGTGTATATCCCTCATACTTAGTACATTCCATGTACTAATGCATACTTGTGCCTACATTGTTTCACTAATGTAGGGTGTGACGCTTCCTCTCCCTCCGCTCGTGGCTAGTTTGTGATGATTTGGAGTTTGTAAAGTTGGTGAGTACTCATGTTCCAAGTACAAAGGCATCTTTACTTTGATTTTCCTATGTTTCTCTTTTCATATGTTGTACCTAGTGTGTGGGTTATGTCCCGACCAGTTCCTTTGATGTACTAGAGGGCTTGTCGAGATTATGTTAGACTTCTGCTTTAATGTCAAACTTTCCCATTTGTATGAGATTCTTTGCTTTTATCTATTATATTGTGTATATATATGTCAAGTGGCTTCTGTAGGACCTCTCGGGTCTTATACGCCATGCCATGTCTAGGGTGTACTTTGGATCATGACAATAAAGGTACATAATTTACATAAATTTATATTTTATCCTTGGAACCTTCCAAAGGAAGCACTTTATTTCTTCAGTACATTTTTTGCCTTCAGCTCCTGCACTTAGACTTGCATTAGACCGATGGAACAACGATCTACAGTTGTGTAGTGCCAATTGCATCACCGTTTAATCAATTAGTTCTTTCAGAAACACATGTATTGGGATCAACAGAGTGCCGATTAGGAATTATAGCATGCTAACCAGTCAGCAGTGCTTAGAAAGTTTCGGTGCAGTCAAGCCGGTGAGATGCCAGCTTGTTCATATGGGATGCCTGCTTCAGTGATTTTAAGCTCCAAATTAATCAAACTTGATTTTTCCAAGAAATGCTTGCATACAAGAGAACTAGGGCCTAAAATCCCCTCAATTAGCATCAAAACACAACAATAATTCATGAATTTGAGTTCAAAGTGTTGGCAAAATACCAACTCATCATAACACACCCTCTACATTGAAAGCTATAGGCTACTTCAATGTTGTGACAATTTTCCCCGTATGCTCTCATACAGACAAGCTTTAAGAGATTGGAAAAGAGAGAAGATATGCAAGACAATGAAATAAAGTTGTTTTCTGAGTAGTTGGGGTCATTTGTTGATAGAGCCAGTACATAGGCATTGGTGTTTTACAGATAATTGCATGCTCGGATGGATGATATGGATGCCTGAGTTAATGATCACTTGAGTGAGCTAATGGTATCGGATATGGAAAGGTTTGCAACTAAGCTTGCACAAGCTCAAGGTGATATTATTTAGTTGTGAGAGTGGCATATAGAGGTGTTCCCGATTCAGATATGGAAGAATCGGAGGGGGAGGAGTTTTTTATTTATCTATTGAGTATGCTTTCTTAAGCCTTAGGCAAGTGCCTTAATGAGGAAGATAAAGAGATCTAAGAAAAAGAGGCATAGGAAGAGAGACATAAATCTTGAAAATATAAAGGAAGCTCGGTGGAGGTCGCGACTTGATGGAGAGTTGAGGATAAATGAGTTATAGGCTCATGTGGGTGGAGCTATATGTAGGTCAGTGCCAGCTGATTTGGATATTACTATTGGATTTGGTCTTGCTATAGAGTTTTAGACTCTTATTACTCCACCATCTGTTGTTGAGGGTAGTCCTTAGATACCATTGAGTATGTCAGTCACCACTAGTGCCATTGTTGATGTTTGTAGGGATATTGGTACCTCTTCACTGTTATTGGACTGTTAAGCCATAGGTTTCATCAGTATATCTTACTCCTAGTGTTTTATGTATATTTTATGTATTGGAGATAATACATGTGTTTATTTGGGTGGTAGGGCACCTGGTAGTCTGTCATATCACTTGAAAATTTTTGTTGCCATTTTTGTTATCCTCAAGTGTGCTATCTTGTAAAACCAACATATTTAGGTTAGTTCTAAAGTGGTTTGTGAAAATGTATTTTATTGTGTCGAGTCTGTAAAAGAAAAGAATGAAAATATTTGTAACAGTTAATAGTAACTGTTTATGTATATCGTGTTTGAGATGAAGTGTATTTTTAATGATATTGAATTTTGAGGATCCCTTTATGATATTGGATGCATATCATTGTGACAATTATCCTTAAGCTAGAGGTATATCTTATGTTTTCTGTAAGATAGTGAATTAGGAAAGGATCATACACATTTTTTGAATTAGCCCACTTAATTTACAAGACTATCTAAAATGATTAAATAATCCTTGTATCGCTGATTATGAGCCTAAATGAAAATTTTTTTGTTGGTTAGCATGTTTATCTTCCCTATTTAACTTGGACATATTACTTTGGCACTGGTCCCTCCTTGGACATTGTGCAACTTAACTCAGGCAAAATTCTTAAGTTGAGGATGGCTACCGTGAAAGTTAGGGTAAGTAATATGGGGTATGAAAAGAGCAGCCAGTGATAGAAATTCAAAAGCAGGTGTGGCATAATCTCGAAATATATACAAATGTGAAAAAGAAATAAGATGAAAAAAAATAGGAAGCCACATCCATAGTATCAAGATGAATAAATCTAAATAAAGGAAAAAGGCTGGAAAAGAAAATAAAATGAAAGTGAGGTAAATGTGGTGTCAAGAAGAGTCTAGTAACTATTTCCAAATATATCTGACATTTCCCCGAGCCTACACTACAAGCCAATAAATTCCTTTAGTGATCCTAGTATAACTGTCTGAAAAATCAAAGCAATGACAATAAGAGAAAGCTTATGAGTTGTGTATGCATGTTTTGAATTTTTAAATGATAGTGAGTGTTCAGGTACTGTCCCTTATAAATTAATCTTGATATTTGAGTGATAAATACTTTTTTGTTGTAAGGGCATTAGTAGTACACTAATAATTTTTTACTGTTAATATAATTACTAATGGCGTATTGAGGAGTTGGTATTTTACCACCTTATTGAACCCATATTTATGAATTATTTCTATGTTTGAATGCAAGTTATGGGAATTTCAGGCCCTATTTCTCTTATATGTAGCCATTCCTTGGAAAATAAGGTTTGAAGGATTGGGAGTTTAAAATCACTAAAGCACACCCCACGAAGGAACCGGTGGCTCATACAAGTCAAGTGATGTCTCGCTAGCTTGACACCAACCTAACTGGAAAGAAATGGCTTCAAGCACTGGCAGAAAGCTGGCACTAACCAATTTGAGATTAGCGTTCCACTGATCCAAGAGCACTTGCGACTGACGAAGTGAAGGCTGAAGCGGCAGTACTATTGGCACTGAACAATTCTAGAGTTGTGCTTCACCAGCTCAGCGCAAGTTCACCTATGGAAACTCAAGGAAAAAAATGTATTCGAAGAATAAAGTTCTTTCTTTGGAATGTTCTAAGGATAAAATAAGAGTTTGTGTAATTATGTGCTCTTCTCTTCTTCAGTCGTTTTTTGGAATTTGTAGTGATAGAAAGTAACCAAGAACTTTCTTGCTTTCTAAAGAAGAAAACCAAGTTTATGTACCTTGTTGATCTTGGATCTCACCCTTGGATAACTAAATGGAGTATTCTTATTTGGGTATGTTTTTTATTTCTTCATTCATGAGTGGCTAAATTTATAGATAGGGGTATGTGTTCTAGATGTGGGTGTAAACCTTAAAGGGTGTTGATTAGTTAGTTCTTAAATTGTTTGTTAAGCATGGATCGTCTTAAAGTTGTAATCTAAAAATCAGTGGTTGCAAACATTGGTTGAGCTCTCTAACACTATTTTAGCTTGAGAAAGAAAAATGGAGTTAGGTAAGACTCATTAGTAAGTGCTTGATGAAATTAGTCATTGCGTTAGATCTAGAGATAGTCTAATCCGACTAATTTCTCATTTAAGGATATGAGATAGGTATAGTCTATCCACTCAGACAATGTTTGGTGTTTTATTAGTGAGGGTCTTAGAGTTTGAGAGAATCCAAGAGATATGTGTTTGATAGTTCAAAAGAATATCGAATATAGCCTAGACCATGCTATCCATGTAATAACCGATTTGCAATTGATTAATTTTCAGTTATTGTGTTGTGAAACCCCATCGCATTGCACCACACCCCTAGTCAGATCTAATCTTGGTAAAACATGTTGGTGTTATCTCCTATTTTTGTTTCTTGCAATTGATAGTTTCTAATTGTTCCTTAAATCACCACCCCCAATTATATATAAAAAATATATATAAAAATACTCTGTGCTAGTTTATATTGAATTCATAAAGCTATTTAGGCGTAATCCTCTCTGTCAGTCCATGTGGTTCAAACCTGACTTCATTAATTGGGTATTATTTTCACATAGGACAATCTATATCTTAAATGTGATACATAGTTGAGCGTTATCAGATATGCCAAGTTGTTAGTTGATATCCTGATGTCATCCCCAAATTCATTTGAGCCAATGTGTTAACTCATAGATAATTTGCTTTGATAATATTATAGCTTAATGAATGTTATGAGTATTTTAAGTTCTTGCGAATGTAAATAAAGTGTCTTGTGTTTCTTGAAGACAAGTAAATGTTCTAAGCTGAGGTTGTTGATGCGCAGACATTAGATGGCACATTTGATGTTTTTTAACTACAAATAAATTTGTGTTCTTAGAAATTGTTATGTCATTTAATGGGTTTTCTCTGTTTTGACTAGAAACCAAGGAAAAAGGGAAAAGAAGAAAAAATAAAGCAAAATGTAGTTGAGAGAAACATGTGACAGGAGCCATGAAAGGTTGTCACTTGCCTGATGGATTGTCAACTATACCATCATACTTAGATAGAAGTTGATAGGTACCCAATGATAGCAAACCTGATAGATCAACATGATGAGTGGTAGATTTGCGCTCATTTAAGGTCAATTTAGCTCAATAATTAGTATCCTCAATGCCTAATTTTGTCTAATTCTAAACAATATTTGTTGTGACAATGACCAAGTTGCATGAGACCGAGGAGTACATTCTTCAGGCTGCATTGGAGAGATCTCTTCAAGAGACTTCAGAGGTTGGGTCTAGTGTAGTCACCCCAGACTCTACCATACCTCTTGTTGCTGAGACGGGCACTGATTCCCCAGTTGACCCTCCCATGCCACCCCCAGTGATCCTATTGCGAAACATTGATGCCCTTCTTGAGGCTTCACCTCCAAAGACTCCACATGAGAGTGCTCCACAGACATATATTGAGGGGGACCCTTTATCTCAGCCTCCCAGTGCTTTTATTTTTCTTATATTGAGGACACTGCATTCTCTTTTTGGTGGGGTGAGGGCCTTCATGCCAATATTCCTCTTTTTATTGTATTTTGTTATTTCATATTTTGACAATTTATAGTCTAATGTTTGTTAATATTATAGTGCTCTTTTGTGTAAATGTCACGACCCAGGGGTACACCCTAGATGTAACATGGCGTATAGGACCCCGAGAGACCCCATACAAGCCACTTAGCATTCATAACATAAGAAATAGAACATAAGAGATAAAACAACATTTCAAATCCAAAAGTTTTATAAAAGTGAAGTGGAAGTCAAAAACACTTGTCTCAATAGCCATCTTATACAATAGAATGAAATTGGGACTAGCCCATACATCATGTTCACAACTGAAAATAAGAAGGAAACTAAGAACAATGAAAATCCATCTTCGAAGCATGAGGACTCACCAAGATCGGAAATTTTGATATCAACCACTAGTCACGAAACTGAGGACCCTGAATGTAAGACCCTACATTTGTGGGAAATGTAGGCAAGAGTATGTGTTAGTACAAAACAATGTACCAAGTATGATTGCTATGCATAAAAAATTTAAATCATGCTAAAATGGGACATTTCATGACATGCAATTGACCAAGCTAAAACATGAGATAAGAAGAGTAAGAAAACATAATTCATTAAACATGCTCAATTCAAGCTAACATTTTAAAACTATTGAACACATATGAGATACTTCTTGAAGTAATCTTAGTTCATTATTATTGTGGGAAGTAGCCTTAATCGACATAGAGACCGTGTGAGCTATAACATGATCCCTCGGTGTCTCTCACACCGAAAAGGGTTGTCCTACTTACCAAGGTAAGGACCATGAACTTCTTGATTAGGTGGATCTAGTAGCTAATGTCTATCTAGACAATCCTCCTATGGGGAACATATGTAAGGGATAAGGAGATTGCTACTAGAAACCCGACCTCTACTAACGGAGAGCTTCCATCTCAATATCCTCTCGGTTCTAAGTATAAATCCAATGGAATTGTCATTTCTTACTTGTTCTCATTATCCATGGAAGGACACATCATCTTGCCAATCCAAGCTAAGTCATAAGACATCCATGAAAAAGTACAATTATGTATCCAATCCAAGCTAGGTTTCATTAGGATAACTCTTTATCTTTGATTCAATTAGGTGAGAAGAACTTTCAACCTTAGAATCCTTACTATGTGAGAAAATCTTTGACAATCATGCTTTCATATATATATGAGAAAATCCTTTCAACAACACAACAACAACATCATCATTAGTACTTTACTCTCAAAGCATTCTTAAAACATTTACATAGACTTCATAAGAACATGCATAATTTCATAATCTTCTCTTTCATAATTCAAAACCCACATCAAATCATCATAATTGGAAAATATGGGATTTACATGGGTTCATGGGGAAATCATCCTAAAATCATAGTATTTCATCCATTCATCCATAAGAGAATAATTCCATCATTTCAATCAATAATCAAAAGAACCCATGGCAATTGAAGAAAACCCTAAATTAATTAGGGATTTCTAACTTTAAAAATAGGAGAATTTCAGAAATCCATGGATGGAAGGGATGCATGGATGAAAACTATCATACCTCAAAGCAAAACGCTTATCTTCAATGCTGAAAATGGAGGCTTGCCTTGAAACCCTAGGTTGAATCTTTCTTCTTCAAGTTTTCTAGAGAGAGCAATATTTTGGAGAGGAGACTTGTGCTTCTTTTAGAAATTGAGAGAATGATTTCTATTGGGGAATTTTGGGGTTAAAATACATATATAGGGGTCTTAGACATAGGCAAAATGACATAGCATATATATAAAATAATTAGAAAAAGACTCAAATACCCTTAAAATAACTACCGACCCACCATCGATGGGCCTCGACTGACGTACCATGGTCTAACCGACGATCTATCCTGTACAACCATCATTTACATCAAAGACTTGATTTGGGGTCATGAACTACGGACCCTCAGACCACTGACCGTGGTCTGACCTACGGTCTGTTGGTCAGGCCGTGGTTCTGGATTTTCTGGGAAGTCTTGGGCTGACCAACCACAGGACCATACCTAGGGTCCGTGGTCCCATCTACGAGCCGTGGGTGGCCTCCATCGGTTGGCACCTGCAACTTCTGAAAATAGTTACTTTGCCCTTTCTCGAATCTGAGGTGTTACAGTAAATGTGTCTCTTTACTTCTTTGTCATTCTCCCTTGATGTTGCAACCCCCCCATGAGTTTAGAATCAATTTGAGGATTGATTGTGTTCAATATTGATATCTTGAATAGTATTCATGAGGAGCATGATTCATTGTGTTGGTGTTGCGAGAATGAAATCGATGTGGTTACAACTTTGAGCGATCTCTTTGAATCTTTTGTTGACTAGCTACATTTTGATGTGAGCCTTGCAATGAAAATCGTACGTACGCTTTTGATATTTTTGGGATTTGCTAAATGAGTGTATTTCAATGTGCCATGTGTGGTGAGGTTTTACCTGAAAGAATGCATGTGGAGTCCTAGAATTTTCCTTCTTAGTCCAATTGTATGAATCTAGGTGAATGTGAGACATGATCTTGGGCAATAATTTAAAGAGAGAACCAATTTGTCCCTAAATCCTTTGTGACTGCCTTGTGTGGGTGTGAATCCATGTTGCACCACTTGAGCCTAACCTTGCTTGTTGACAACAAAAAAAATCCTCTAGAACAAGAATATACATACCTTCTCACCAAAAATCCTTTTTGAAGCATTATGATGTTTTAATAGCCAACTTAGGCCAAAAGCCTAAGTTGGGGTGTGGAAAGGAAGGTTGAATGAAAGCCAAGTGAAGGGCAAAGAAAGATGAAATGGGACTCAAATTTGAAAGTTTGCAAAAAGAAGGAACCCCTCCTTATAAAAAAAATAAAAATGTATCATCGTTGTGATCGAAATATCTTGGAAAAATGAATAAAAAAAAAAGAGAACTAAAGGAAATAAAAGGGGAACTCAAAGTAATTTGAGTGGAAAATCAATGTGTGAGCTCCCAAATAAAAAATAAGAAAAAGAACTTGAGAAGAGGTGATAATGATTGCAACAATGCTTTGAAAAGGTATAAGTCACCAATCCAAATTTACCATGCCTTAACCCTCAGACCCATTAAAAGCCTAAAAGACCCTTGAGATCTTGCATGAACTAGGTTGTGTCCTGATTGGAATATATGGGCAAACCTATGGGAAAAAGCTTGCATGTGTTTCTCGTTTGGGATAGTGAGAGTTGCATTGATTCCTACTACCATTGTTGATTTGTTTCATGAGAGCATTGAATTGTATTTTATGTGATGGCATTTTAATGCATTTGTTGAAACATGTTCTTGCATTAGACAAGAAGCTAAAGTGAGCTTGAGCTTTTATTGAGACTCGCTAGTCATCATTTGAAGCTCTTTGATCATTATTTAGGGTAACCTACTGTTGAGAGTAGTATTTCCATGGTGCTTGCATGTTTTCTCTCATTTAGTACTGTTGTAGACAACCTTATTGAGCTTATTATGTTTTTGATTTACTTGTGGAAAATCAAATGTTTGTGTTGGGGGTGTTGATGAATGGTAGATTTGCACTAATTTAAGGTCCATTAAGCTAATTAATTAGTGTCCTCAATGCCTAATTTTGTCTTATTCCAATACAATATTGATGATTTTCAGCTAAGAAGTCAATTGGACAAGGCAAGGACTAATATGTGAAAGAATAGCCAAAAATATAAAAAGAAGTGGAAAGTAAACATTGTTGATCGCATACCATGAAGTGAGGATCGCCAACTAAGCATGACCTCATCCAATCTGATAGTGCATAACACTTGTTCCAATCGTAAAAGGTCGGCGAACTTGACTAGAGAATGTGAAGAGAATGGCGATCCTTACGCACATCGCCCAAATTGAAAGTGTGCAGTGTAAGGATTTAATTCTCAAAAGGCGAACTAAGGTGGTATTTTGGCAATTCGCCGAACATGAAAGGCCGACTCAATTTAGTTTGTCAACTGAGGTTCAAAAACCTGAAGCCTAGAGCATCACAAGGTAAGCTGATGAGCAATGGGCGATTCGCTGAGAAAGTTTGGAGAGCCCGACTAATGTCCCTGAGTTGGTTACTATAAAACCTCATAATCAAGAAGTCAAAAAAAGGGCAAAGCGGGAGGTCACTAGCCCAAAACTAAGCCATGGCACCCTTCATGGAGCCCTTGACGGGCCGTGAAGGGCCACCACGGCTAATGGTGGTTCTCGTGATGCCTTCCAAGGGCTGGCCAAGAGGGGCTCCCCTCTCACGAGCACTTAGACATCCCGTGGACGAACCTCATAGATCGTGAAGGTGGTCGTGAGGAGGGTCACGACAAGAGGGTCCTCCCTGAGCTACTGGTCCATGGACCACGACTTCACAGACGGCTCGTGGACGCCTAGACGGCTCATGAGGCCCTCCATCTGGGGGTTCACGTCAGCCGTAAGTCAGGGACAGTTGAATATTTTTCTAATCATTTTATCCTTATACTATGTTGTTTTAACCATACCTAGAACCACTATATAAGTGTTTTAAACCCAAATTTAACCCATTCAATTCATTCTCTAAAACTACCAAAAAGAAGATCAAGTTTCTTCCTCTCAAATATTTCTCTCTCTAGAAAGCTTGAAGAAGAAGGGTTCAACCTAGGGTTTCAAGTCAAGTCTCCAATTCCTCCATTGAAGATAAGAAATTGGCATCAAGGTATGATGGTTTTTATCCATGGATCCCTTCCATTCATGTAGTTCCCAACTACTCCAATTTCAAGTTAGAAATCCCCAATTGAGTTAGGGATTTTCTTCTATTTTATGGGTTCTCTTTGATTTAATTGACTGATTTATGATCTTTTATGCATGAATTGAGTTAATCTCATGATTTTATGATGATCCATCATGAACCCATGTAATTTCCATATTTTCCAAGTTATGATGATATGATGTGGGTTTTGGATTATGAAAGAGGATTTTATGAAATTATGCATATTCTTGTGAAATTGTTGTAAATGTTTTAAGGATGCTTTGAGAGTGAAGTATCAATGTTGTTGTTGTTGCGTCGTGAAAGGATTTCTCATATACACATGAAAGCATGATTGTGAAAGGTTTACTTACATAATAAGGGTTCTTAGGGTTGAAAGTTCTTCTCACCTAAAATGAACCAATGTTAATGAGCTATTCTAATGTAGAGGCAAGATGCAATTACCCATGCTCACTAATTTAAATAACAAGAGGCAATAACCCATGTCACGTAAGGTAAGGACAAGAGGCGATTATCCATGTTCCTTTAAGAGCTACAAGGAATATGAATAAGAACTATTATGTGGAAGTTAAGCTTAGCACCGAGTGGAGAAGTGGCGATTACCCATGTCCCATAAACTATGCGCCATCATAGGATGCCTAGATAGACATTAGCTAGTGCATCCACATAAGCTAGAAGTCCATGCTCCTTACCTTTGCAAGTAGGACGCCCTTTTTTGGTGTGGGAGACGTCGGATTCCATGTTGATAGCTCACATTGTCTTATATGTCGGTTAAGGCTACTTCCCACAAGCAAGTTAAGATGAACTAAGGTTACTTCAAGAAGTATCTTACATATGTTTTAAGATGATGTTCACTTGCATTGATCATATTTTATGGCTTATATTTTCTAACTCTAAAAATTCATGTTTTAGATTGATCATTGCATCCTCGTGAAAATATCCCTTTTTAACATGATTTAAATATTTTATGCATGGCTATCATACTTGGTACATATTTTATACTAACGCACACTCTTGCCTAAATTTCTCCAAATGTAGGGTCCGATAGTCAGGGTTCTCCGTTTCATGGCTAGAGTTCATTGAGGAGATTTCAAGTTTGGTGAGTCTTCATGCTTCTAGGACCGTACTTCCATTGTTTTCAGTTTTCCTTACTTTCAGTTTTGAAATATGATGTATGGGCTAGGCCCAAATTCATTTTTATGTACTAGATGGCTTTGAGACGATGTTTAGATTTCCTCTATGCTTTATAAAACTTTGATATCTTGAAACTGTCTTTTAAATCTCTTTATTCTATTATCTTGTATTATGAAATATATGTGGCTTGTATGGGGCCTCTCGGGGTCTTGTACGCAATGTTACACCTAGGGGGTACCTTGGGTCGTGACAAACTTGGTAATCATAGCACAAGGTTTAGAAAGTTCATAGGAAGTCTCATAAGCCACGTCGAGTAGAGTCTTGTTCATGAGTGTAAAATGCACCACATTTATGAATGAGAGGCTACAAGATGATTAGGAAACTCCACCTCTTTCGTTACTGTAATGTCTTGCGATAGAGTTTAACTCTATAAAGTCTCTATCCTAATCCTTATCTGATGCTCTACATGATATTGCTACTCGAAGAGCTTATGCTAGAAGCAATGTGAGGGAAAATGTGGAACAAGAAGCTCCTCCTAAAGCTCCTCAAGCTCCAGTCGATCCTTTGGCTGAGAAACTGACTAATACAGAGTTTAGGGTTGTTTTTCAAGTATTGGCCCAAGCCATGATGGCTCAAGCAAATAGGGAGGCTGTGTCGTCCCCGTGAACCCAAATGTGGGTAGGGCGGCATCTAAAGTGAGGGACTTCACTAGGATGAATCCTCCGGAGTTTCATGGTTCTAAGGTTGAGGAAGATCCTCAAGAGTTCATCGATGAGGTCTACAAGGTGTTGATGACTATGGGAGTGACGCCGGTGGAAAAGGTGGGATTGTCCGCTTAGCAACTTAAAGGTGTTGCTCAAATTTGGTTCAACCAATGAAAGAAAGGAAGGGCAGCTGATGCGGGTCCTCTCAATAGGGAAAAATTCAAAGTTTCTTTCCCCTTGAGATGAGGGAGGCAAAGGTTCTTCAATTCATTAATATTTGTCAAAGGAGTATAATTGTGAAGGAATATGCTTTGAAGTTCACACAATTGTTTCGATATGCTCCTACCATGGTTACCGATCGTAGGGCAAAAATGAGCATGTTCGTTTCGGGTGTGTCAGAAATGGTTGTTAAGGAATGTCGTACCACCATTCTTGTTAATGATATGGATATTTCTCGTCTCATGGTTCATGCTCAACAAATCGAAGAGGAGAAACTTAAGGAAAGGTCTAGGAGGAAAAGAGGGCTAAGACCGGTGATGATAATTTCTCACATTCAAGGTCTGATGGTCATGGTCGTTCTAACTTCTGACAAAGGTTTTCCGGTCGGGGTTCCTCCAATGCTCCTTCTAAGTTCAATAATGATAGGGTGTCTAAACCTAAGCCTCAAGGGGGAAATGGTAGAGGGTTTTTATTTCCTACTAGGGGTTCTTTTCGATTGCCTCTCCATTGACAGCATTGACTCAAAAGAAGGATAACTCATATGGTCCAAAGTATGTGAAAAGAGTTTTTAGGAATTGAAGGATAGACTTACTTCCGCTCCGGTGTTGACTTTATCGAAAGGGACTGGTGGTTTTGTTGTTCATTGTGATGCCTCAAGAATTGGGCTAGGATGTGTACTTATGCAAAATGGAAAGGTCAATGCATATGCTTCAAGGTAACTTAAGATTCATGAGAAGAATTATCCTACCTATGACCTCGAACAAACGGCGGTTGTGTTTGCTCTTAAGATTGGAGGCATTATTTGTATGGTATTCATGTTGATGTTTTGTAAAACTCCGAAAACTAGTAGGCTAAACTAGAGCTTGACGTTAGGGTTATAGCCTTGAACGTACCTCCCCACACCTTAAAATTTATGTTTTCATGTTTGAACGTAAAGGTTTAAACCCCAAGGACAAACCATGAGTCCTTGAGGAAAATCCTTATGTTGGCTGCCTGGCAGTGACCCACGGAGGGCACCCACGCCTCGTGGGTGAGGGGCGTAGGTCAAGCTCCTGAGAAAATAGTCCCTGAACCCAGACCACGCTTCACCAGAATTGGCCGTGGTTCCAACCACGGTCCGTCAGTGAAGGGTCGTGGGGCGAGGCCTGCAAACCAGGCCACAGGACATCAGACCATGGATGGACAGCACGCCATATGAGTCCATCCACGGACCGTGGTCGTACAGCCGTGGATGAGGCATGTAGCTGCCAAAAGGCAGTTTCACTTAGGGGCAATATGGGGATTTCCTATTTTATGTTAATATTAAGTGATGTCGTTTTGTATTAATTTAGACTAGCTATATAATATTTTAAGACCCCTAAATCTATTCATCTCCCTCATAATTTCCAAATTCCCAAATCAAAATCAATTTCCGTCAAAATCTTCTCTCTAGAACTCCAAGGAAGAAGAAGAAGAAAGTCAAGCTAGGGTTTGAAGAAGAAGGATTTTTCACTCGATTTCTTTGGAAAATTGATATACCGTGAGTTTACTGTATTTTTGATACATTTCACTTAGAAATTGTGTGTGTCTAGAGCTATATTATGTTAGAATTAATGTTTATGTCCTATGTTTAGAGGAAATAGGCTTGGACGCGTTTGATGGAAATGAAAGCTGAAATTATGCAGAAGGGGCCACCCACGGAAGTGATCAACGGACCGTCGATGGGCAGGCGTAGATGGAGCATCAGGGAATTTTGACTAAGTGTCGAACTACGAAGCAACTGACAGACCGTAGGTTAACCCACGGGCCGTCCTGCACATCCGTCGATGGATTCAGAGAGTTGAAGTTCCAGTAACTGATGAAAAATCCTAAGTATGGAACCACGGAAGGGGACCTACGGACTGTAGGTCAACCCACGGTTTGTAGGTCGAGTCGTCGAATGAAGCCGTGTTCCAGAAATTTATTTCCTTATTTTGTTTCCTTTTTATTTGGGAGTTGTTTTTCTATAAATAGGAGTTATAAACCTCATTTTTAGGGGTTAGACATTATTGTAAAGTCTTAGTTTTTGGTGTTTTGGGAATTAACTTGCAAACTTTAGCAATTTGATTTCTGGAATTCTCTTGATAAGATTTTGACTTTGAATTTCAATTCAAGATTCGATTTTTCATCAATTCTTCTTGTAAGTTCATGAATTCTTTTTACCCAATTATTAATTGTGTTCTTTCAAGCATGAGTAGCAAAATCCACAACTAGGGTTGTGGGAACCATGAGCAATTAACAAAGTATGAATAATAATTAAGTAATTCTTGAATAGTGTGCATGCATGCATTCCTAATTCTTTCGCTTAGAAGTCTTTTTAACGGTTGCAAACGTTAGAACCTGCCTCGTTTTGAGTTGCCGGACTAAGGAAGTAGTTAATGAGAAAAGAATTAACAACAGAGATTTAGTGGATGCTATCTAATAGTCTAATGTCAATTTGTGTGAGGGTGAAAACTAAGCCATACATTGATGTGATATCTAATCTGAGGTAAAGGTAAAGGTTAGTAAAGTACACACTCGTAGCCGGATCAAGGTGCGTAGTGAAATTCCCTATTAGGAGGACCAATCACTTAGGAATACCTAACTTATCAACTTTTCATGTAAATCACTAGGAAAGGATTACTATTATTAGGATTACTGCGTTAAAAGCTTGTGGGGAACACATACACCCTAGTTTCTCTCTCATATTGATAACTCAAAGTTTGAATCTTGCTTACTTGTTACTTAATTAACAATTTGTTACTTGCCTACAAAATCCCTCATTTATTTACTTGTCTCGGAAATAATTTGACTAAGCCGATATAATAGTCAGTTAAGTTTAAGTCTAAATCATTTTCCTCGTCGGATCGACCCTAACCTACAAGTTGGGTTCTTTACTTGATAACGATCGCTTATACTTCTTTAGGGAGGTGTAATTTGAGCGTATCAAATTTTGGCGCCGCTGCCGGGGAATTTGGCTTTTTGATTAAGTTTAACTACATTATTGATCTTTAGTCAAGTATTTCCTAATTTTACGTTTTGTTTTTGTTTTTGTTTTATACAGGTTTCTACTCTAGTGTATGCCAAGTACACGGAGTCGAGGCAAACCACTGACCCCCTACGATCTAGAGTTGAATAAAACTTTGAGAAAAATGGATAATCAAGGGGTCCAAAATAATCCAACAAGAGAGGATCTTGGAGATGGATTGGAATTGCAGCCTCTAGGAGTTATTAATGTGCCCGCTCAGGTTCATGGTGGTAATCTAATCGGAAATGGAGAAAGGGTTCAGAATCCACCAGCAACGAAGTTTCGTGAGCATTACTGGGCTGATTATGATGCGACCACCTCGGATGGTCCTATTGTTCTTCCACCTCTACCTCCAGGTCACACATTCGTGGTCACTAGAAGTTTGATACAGATGCTTACAGTGAGAGGGTTGTTTGCTGGGTTGGCTTCGGAGGATCCCTATGCGCATATGGCTAACCTTTCCAGTGTGTGTAAAAGTTTTTTTGGGCGACCAGAGTTAGATATGGATGTTATAGGTCTGAGGGTCTTCCCACTATCATTAACCGGTGATGCTGCGGTATGGTTTCTGAGTTACCATACAATTCGATCTATTCATGGGACCAAATGCACAAGGTGTTCACAGCAAGATACTTTTCGGTGTCTAAGAAGTTAAATCATAAAGATAAATTGAAGAAATTCACGACATTACCTGGAGAGTCGATAAGCAGTTCTTGGGATAGGCTCACTGGGTTCATCAGAAATGTTCTAAATCACCGCATTGATGATGAGTCTTTGAAAGAGTATTTCTATAGATGGTAGGATGACAATGGAAGGGCTGTGTTTGATACTATTGCTGGAGGATCTTATTGTGAGTGCACCATCGAGGAGATCGCTGAGAAGCTTGAGTGGACCTCCCAAAACAACAAAGCCTGGAGCACTAGAAAGGAAAACACTAATAGGACCACGTTCGCTCTTCAAGCCGCACCCAACCAAGCCAATGATGACATTCGGGAAGAGATGACACAGATTAGAACAGAATTGGGTTTGGTACTAAATCATGTGAGTGGGATTGCGGAAAAGGTAAATGTGATGAATTATCTAACTAGGTCTCGACCACCACCAGTTGAGGAGTGCTACTATGAGGAGGATGCGTACTTGGTAAATGATCAGACGGGGGTTTCTGAACCAATGCCCCAAGGTTCCAACTCGGATAATTGGCGCCAATGTCAAAGAAACCAAGGTCGGAACTATGGAAGCTACAATCGTGAGGGTAAATATGTCCTAGATGGGAACTACAATCGTGACACCAACTACAAGCGAAACAACTATGGCAACAAGAATGATAAGGCTGGACCCTATTTTCCTCCTAGTAATAGAGAGGGTGGTAGTAGTATGTCAAGAATTGAGGATATGATGCAGAAGTTGATGAAGCAGTTTGATACAACTGATGAGAATTTTAAAGAGATGCGAAATGACTTGTATGGAATCGGTCAAAAAGTTAATGCCCATGCAGTGTCAATCAAACAACTTGAGTGGCAGTTTAGTCAGTTTTCTGCCACTGTGAATCTACGTCAGCCTGGCACACTTCCTAGCAACACCATCCAGAATCCAAAAAATGATAGGCATTGTATGGCAGTCACTACTCGCGGAGGAAAGTAGACCATAGACCCTCACATGCCATCCGAGGTTGAAAAAGTGATAGAGAAGGATGAGGATTAGATTGAGGTTACTGAAATTTCAAAAGCGGATATTGCAAAGGAAGCCGAGGTGACCCAAAAAGTTGTTCCCATGCCTAAACCCCCCACCTCCATTCCCGCAGAGATTGGTGAAAAAGACCAAAGAGGAAAAATACCACAGGTTCATAGCTATGCTGAAGAAACTGTCCATAAATATCCAGTTAATAGAAGATATGGAAAAAATGCCTGGGTATACTAAATTCATGAAAGATTTGGTGACCAAAAAGAGGGATTAGTTTTGAGAATGAAGAGAAACTGCAACATTGTAGTTCTATTGCCACTAGGTCACTTGTGCAAAAGAAAGAGGACCCTGGAGCTTTCACTATTACTTGTACCATTGGGAAGTCATACTTTGCGAAAGCTTTCTGTGACTTGGGGGCCAGCATTAATTTGATGTCATTGTCCATTCATAAGAAATTAGGTTTAGGAGCTCCGAAACTGACTGCTATGCATTTACTTATGGCCGACAGAACTGTGAAGAGGCCCGTTGGAGTGCTCGAAGATGTCCTTGTGAAAGTTGGGTCGTTCAGTCTTCCGGCAGACTTTGTGATACTCGATTGTGAGGTTGATTTTGAGGTTCCCATCATCTTAAGGAGACCATTCCTTACTACTGGCATGCCTTAGTTGATATGGAGAGAGGGCAGATGAACTTCCGACTTAATAATGAGGAGGTCACTTTTAACATCTGTAGGTCTATGAAGCAAGAAGGTGATGTTAAGTCTGTATCGGTGGTGAATCATACTGTGGAGCAAGAGTCTGAAGTGCCTATTGAGGAAAGGATAGGTGTTGATGCACTAGTAGCCATAACACTGAATTGTGACAGTAATGATATTAAGTCATGAATGAGCTTGATGAATATCGCCTAAAAGCATATGAAAGTTCAGCCTTGTACAAAAAGAAGATGAAAAAGTACTATGATCAAAAGATTGAAAAGCGTGAATTTGTTGTGGGTTATTTGGTGCTCTTATTTAACTCAAGGTTGCGCTTGTTTCCTGGCAGGCTCAAGTCCAAATGGACCGGGCCATTCAGAGTCACTCAAGTATTTCCACATGGAGCGGTCGAGCTCGAGAACAAGGAAGTAACGAGGTTCAAAGTGAATGGACAAAGGATCAGAGTCTACTTGGGGAAATTTGAGAGTGTGCAAGAAGTGATTGAGGCCTATTATCTTGATGAAGTCTGAGTAATCAAGGTGTCCGCGTCATACCGCATCGTTAAATCAAGTGCTGCTTGGGAGGCAACCCAAGATGTACAATCTAGCCAACTATAAGATTTTCTTTTCATTTTAGGAGTTTTCTTCTTTCTTTTTAAATTTTGTAGTTCTTTAGTTAGGTGTTTATTTTTATGTTTTAGTGTTGGCTAGATATAGAATAGGGCCCGTGAGGTGGATGTTGGCCCATCTGGCATTCCGAGAACTACTGATGGTGCTCCCATAGTTGGTGAGGGCGCTACTGATGGCGTCCCTAGTGTTGATCCAGCGGGCTCCGAGAAACCATACCCACCCGCTTCTTGTGTGGTCTTCGGCGCATTTGCGCCACATGTTTGCTTCACCCTATGCAGACTTTTGATTTTTGTGCATTGAGGTAAATTGCACCTTATTTTGTTAGGGGTGGGGTGAATGGATTTTGAGTGATAGGGTGAAGTCTGAGTAACCCAACTCATAATCCTCCTTTGGGGTTTTCTTGCATGTGTTCTTTTCCGCCAAAGGACTGTTTACTTTTATGTTGAACTGGCATGTTTAAGAATGTATGTGTAGAAGTAAGTAGAAGAATAAAGTCATGATGGCATAAAAGGCATGAAAGGCTTGATGAGTTGAATGTGTTGGCTCTTAATATCACATGATAAAGAACCGATTTGACCTCAGGACTTAAGATAAAACTTGAACTGGGTAATCTGATAATCCGATAATGAAATAATATGCCAAGTGTGAGTGAGAAAAGTTTGAATGTTCAGACAGTAATGTTCCAATCTAGAACTTGCCCCGTTGGTCCTGCTATGATAATCTAGGCTAGAATTTGGGAAATGATCATAGGCCCTTGTTCTAATAAAGTTCACTCAAGCTTAAAATGATCCAACTAAATGAAATAAATGTTCCCCTTGATCCAAATGTTTGAGCCTAAAATAGACCACTTCTTTCAATACACCTAACTCACCTTCCCTAAAATAATTATTTTGGCCCTGGTCCCTCCTTGGACATGTGCACCTTGACTTAGGCCAAAAGCCTAAGTTGAGGGTGGCTAATTCAAAAAGTTACCTTGATCTTGGCCCCGGTCTGACATCAGATATTGTGCACCTCAACTCATGCAAAATACATAAGTTGAGGGTGGCTATGAAAGAGGAAACCAAAAGAAAAAGGGTACGAAAATAATTTTGTGTTGTACAGAGAAAAAGAAAAGAAAAAAAAAAGAAGAAGATGTAATTGTATTCAAAAGATGAATGACAAAAGTGCTGAAAGAATCAAAGAAAAATTAAGTAAAATAGAAATAAGAAAAGTGAAAAATATGAGTTATAAAGTCAAAAGTCACATCTATGTTAAGGAGGGTCAAGGGAAAGAAAAGAAAATGAACGGATGTCAAGAATAGGTTGAGAAAAGAGGTAAAAAAGCCAATGTAATGTCAAGGAGGGCAGAAAGTCACTAAAAAGTACCCAAATATATCATACCTGACCCTGAGCCTACGTTACAAGCTAAGAAAGTCCTATAGTGATCCTAGTGACTAGTCTGGAGAGTCTATGCAGTGAAAATAATGGCAAGCTTATGGTATTGAGGACTAACTGTACTTGAAGTCACTTCTGAGTGTGAGTGTCGAATTAATCCTTAAACTCAAAATTCATATTTATTGTGTGAAAAAAGGATTTCATTTGAAGTGAGGGCACTAGTTACATTGTTGGAAAGTTGGTACCTTGGTGATTGTTAAAAGTGTATGTTGTGATGTCTATTGATCAATCTATGTCATATCTTGATCTGCATGAGTTAACTTGTTGAGTCTAGATGAAAAGGTTTGCACTAAATAAGAGATGTGAGTTAGAAAGCCATGTGATTGCTTGACATTGAATGTCTGCTGCTACACAAGTGTCGTTTACAGTTTTAGTGCGTCGCTTGAGGACAAACAATGAGTTTAAGTTGAGAGTGTTGATATACCATGAGTTTACGGTAGTTTTGATACATTTCACTTAGAATTTGTGTGTGTCTAGAGTGATATTGTGTTAGAATTAATGTTTATGTGCTATGTTTGCAGGAAATACGCTTGGACGCGGTTGATGGAGACGAACGCTGAAATTATGCAGAAGGGGCCACCCACGAAAGTGATCTATGGACCGTGGATGGGCAGGCGTAGATGGAGCATCAGGGAATTCTGACTAAGTGTGGAACTACGATGCAACTGACGGACCGTAAGTCAACCCACGGGCCATCCTGCACATCCGTCGATGGATTCAGAGAGTTGAAGTTTGAGTACCTCATGAAAAATCCTAAGTATGGAGCTATGGAAGGGGACCTACGGACCGTAGGTCGACCCACGGTCCGTAGGTCGAGTCGTCGAATGAAGCCGCGTTCCAAAAGTTTATTTCCTTATTTCGTTTCCTTTTTACTTGGGACTTATTTTTCCATAAATATGAGTTATAAACCTCATTTTTGGGGGTTAGACATTAGTGTAAACTCTTAGTTTTTGGTGTTTTGGGAATTAACTTGCAAACTTTAGCAATTTGATTTCTGGAATTCGTTTGATAAGATTTTTACTTTGAATTCCGATTCAAGATTCGGTTTTTTGTCAATTCTTCTTGTAAGTTCATGAATTATTTTTACCCAATTATGAATTGTGTTCTTTCAAGCATGAGTAGCTAAATCCACAATTAGGGTTGTGGGAACCATGAGCAATTAACAAAGTATGAATAATAATTAAGTAATTCTTGAATAGTGTGCATGCATGCATTCCTAATTCTTTCGCTTATAAGTCTTTTTAATGGTTGCAAACGTTAGAATCCACCTCGTTTCTACTTGCGGACAAAGGAAGTAGTTAATGAGAAAAGAATTAACAATAGAGATTTAGTGGATGCTATCTAATAGTCTAATGTCAATTTGTGCGAGGGTGAAAACTAAGCCATACATTGATGTGATGTCTAATCTGAGGTAAAGGTAAGGGTTAGTAAAGTACACACTCATAGACGGACCAAGGTGCGTAGTGAAATTCCCTATTTGGAGGACCAATCACTTAGGGATACCTAACTTATCAACTTTGCATGTAAATCACTAGGAAAGGAAAACCTAGGATAGATCTACGCTAAGATTTACAAATTACTTACTCTACCTCGAAACACAAGTCCAAATCCAAAGGATCCAAGAAGGCCCAATGTCACACCCAAATCACACCGGCGCCATATCATAGGGATATTATGGATGGAAATATAATTAAGAAAGACTTGTCATTGAACTAAGGCTTCACACTATCAAACCCAAGTTTGCTACATCAGTCTACAAGGATCTTGAAGTGTTCGGATCGAATTTAGAAGATTTTCAAAGGCAGAACGGCTACAAATAATAATTCTATGGTAATCACTTGTGTAAGCCTAGACTAAGTCCAAGAATAACTCACAAGTATCAATATAATAGGCATAAATCTCAACAATGCATGATAGGCATTGCAAGCAAGGTCAAATATGCTTAATTCCCCCAAAAATACCTGAAAATATATGTTAAGGAAAGAATTATATCAACTAAGCATGAATCATGCTAACGACGATCAAACAAATAGCTAAACATCATGAAAATACCAACACACGTGCAGTCTAAGATTAGTAAGCCATAGGCTACCTCGAAGCTGATCGTGCACTCTCCAAAATCAACTAAACCAAAGCTTTACACTTCTGAACCACCTCTGATTGGTATCAAGCCATCAAATAAAGGATGAAACCTCAATATTGAAGTTTTGACACCCTATCAACCATTATTAAAAAAAAGACTAAAAATGAGGAAAAATGGCATTGTGGAACTGCACAACGAATCACGAAATTGATGTCGGGAATAGGTATAATTTAGCTCAAGGAGTGTGTACCCCAAAGACTGACACAATCCACGCTTAACTTCGAGCCAAAACAAATCATCCACCAACATCATCAAAAGATCACACTTAAACACTAAAATAGAGGAAATTTGGAGACTTATGGGTTTAATTGCGCCAACAATGAGTCTAACAAGGTCCCAAAGCAATACCCCAACTAATTCCTACAACAAACAGCATAATCTACTCTAAATCGGGCTCTCAAGGTTTTAAAATTGAAGAAAGCATAATGAAATGAGTTGTTGAAAATGAAAATAATTTGCCAAATGACCGCAAAAGTGGTCACTTGGACTCTAAAGCGGTGCTAGGTTCTTAAAGCGACTATTCCCTTTGCTGGCATGCCCCGCTAAACCGATCCCTTGGGTACTTAAACAACTGCCACTAAAGAGACCAAGGCGGTTAATGCGTTCTAGGCCCGCTTAGGAAGCTAGAGTAGCACATGCACCACCCAACCCAGTTTAAGCAAAGTCCCAACAAACTCTGATCGAGTGCTCGGGATTGATTCAAAACCTGTGCACAAAAATGAATTATTCCACCCCACAAAATTCAACATTCTAGACTCAATGGAGATGTCAAAACTTCCATCACAGGTTGTCTCAAGAAAGAGTGGGTTCCACACCCAAGCTCTATTTTAGCCAAAAATCCACAAGGTAGCTCAAAATGAGTCTGGAAGCCTTAAGACTCAAACTAAGGGTCCCTCTAAAAGACTTGGACATTTTGGAGCTATCGGAACAATCAAAACTGCATTGTGAGGTTGTTTACCCGAAGTTTGGACTGAAGTCAATAGTTCTATCTTTAGAACCTCCAAAACATAGAAACTTGCATAAAACCCAAATGCACGACTAGGTGACTGAATTATCAGTCCCAACAATTTATAAATGAATTGGGGTGGCTGTAGGAAACTTCTAAATTGTGAATAACACACGATTTGGAGAAATGACCTAACGGATCATTACAATATCCACTACTAAAAAGACTTTCGTCCTCAAAAGTAAAGAGAGAAGAAGTACCTGAAGGCTCAAACAAATAAGGATATTGAACTCGTATCTCATGCTCGATCTCCTAGGTAGGTTCCTCGAGTAGAAGATGTCTCCACTGAACCATAACAACAGGAATGGTCCTTGAACTCACTTCTCTCTTGTCTCTAGCAAAAATAGAAACTTGCTCCTCCACAAAGATCGAAAACTAAACTGAGTCATACCACAACACATGGGACTCGTCATGAACATATTGGTGAGAATTAAAACATGGAAAATTGTATGAGTAGCTGAAAAATGCATGAGGTAAGGCCAACTCATAAGCAACATCACCAATAGTCTGGAGAATCTTGAGTGGTCTAAGCTTGCCCTGTCTCCCAAATCTCATCAAGCCCTTCATTGGGATACTTAGAAAAATACCCGATCACCAACTCTGAATCTCAATGGTCGGTGCCTAAGGTCAGCATAACTCTTATGCCTGCTATGTCCTGATCTTAGCCTATCCTAAATCACACCTACTCTGTCTAAATCCTCCTAAACAAAATTAGTACCGCATGGCCTAGGCTTTGAAGCGTTAACCCACCAACCAAAGAGCGATAACACCTACTATATAAGGCCTCAATGGAGCCATATGAATTCTCGAGTGGTAGTTGTTGTTATACGAAAACTTTACTAAGGCTAAGAACAAGTCTTAATAGCCTGCAAAGTACAACACACATGTGCGTAACATATCCTCTAAAACCTGAATATAATGTTCTGACTACCCATTGGTCTGCGGGTCAAATGTTGTGCTATGGTTAACTCAGGTACCCAACTCTTCTTGGAAGGTCCGCTAGAATCTATAAGTAAACTAAGAAACCCTATAAAATATAATAGACACAGTCACCCATGGAGATGAACTACCTTTCGAATATAAACATGAGCTAACCTCTCGGCACTGAAAAAAGATTGAACGGGAATGAAATATGATGACTTGGTCAATTGATCCACGATGTCCCAAATGATATCAACACCACAAGAAGTCTGAGGCAACCCCATAACAAAAACCATAGTGATGTGCCATCATTTTCACTCATGAAGGGGTAATCTCTTAAGCTCACCACCAGTCCTCAAATACTCAACCTTCACCCATTGGCAAGACAAGCAATGGGACACATAGTCTATGATGTCTCTCTTCATGCCACTCCACCATTAATGTTGTGTCAAGTTGTGATACATATTTGTTGTTCTCGGATGAATAGAACATTTGGAGTCATGGGCCTTACAAAGAATGAACAATATCAAGTCCCAAACTCTAGGAAAGCAAATAAAACCATAAGACCTCAAAACACCATCCGCATCCAAGGTGTCCTTCTTGGAATCATCTTGCAACACTTGATCTCAAATAGTCACTAACGCATCACCCGCAAGCTGCCGACTACGAATTGGCTCAAACAACGATAACTGAACTCCAACATAGGCTAGAATACCCCTAGAAGCTAAATTATCAAGGAAAATCATCCTATTGTCTAAAGACCTAATATCCAAAGCAAATGATCGCTCTGAAGTAGAAAGAAAGGTTATAACTATGCATAATCACTAGCTTCCGGCTCAAGGCATCCGCTACCACATTTTCCTATCCCAGATGGTACAGAATGTAGAGGTCATAGTCCTTCAAGAGCTCAATCAAAATGTTGCCTCAAATTGAGGTCCTTCTTATCATTATGTAGTGCAAACTCTTGTGATCAGTGTATATATCACATCAGACCTCATATACGTAATGCATCCATATCTTAAGCAAGAAAACTATTGTTGCAAACTCCAGGTCATGAGTGGGGTACTTGCGCTCCTACACCTTAAGTTGCGTCAACCCATATGCAATCACATAGCCCTGCCACATCAGTACACAACCCTAACAAATGCTAGATGCATCACAATATATTGTGAAGCACTCGACCTCAACCGAAAGAATCAAGATATGAGTTGTAGTAAGCAACTTCTTGAGCTTTCGAAAGCTCAACTCACACTGATTTGACTATTAAAAATGGACATCAAGATGAGTCAAATGAGTCAAAATTGGTGCAATTGAATAGAATCCCTCAATAAATCATCTATAGTAGTTGGCTAATGATGAGTCGGGGATTTCCACTCATTTAGGCCTTAATATTAAAGGATTTAGTGTCCTCAATGCCTATTTTATGCTCATAACAGATGTTTAAATGTTTATATGCATCAATGAATGCTAGAGAGTAAGGCAAGGACATTACGAGGCAAATAGGAGCGAAAAAGCTTAAAAAGTTAAAGGAAAGCAATGTTGGTACTCGCTAAAGCCACTCAGTGAGTCACCGAGTGGACCTTCAGACCTTTAGCTCGCCTAAAGTTCCAGCATGCCAGCCCATGGACAAACCCAACTTGGTGAGCGGATAAGTGATTTGGCGACATGCCGAAGAGATCCACGATGCCGATTTAGCTCACCGAAAGTCACAAAAAAAATTGGTGAAAATTCATGCCAAAAAGGCGAGAAGAGGAGCACTCGGTGAATCGCCGACCAGTTCGGTGAACCCAACTTACTTCGCTGAAAGTTACAGAACGATTTAGTGAAAATCCTCACCAAAAGGGTAAGAAGACGAGCACTAGGCGCATCGCCGACCAGTTTGGCGAACCCGACTTACTTCGCCGAGTTTACTCTTTGCTGAAATTCTGGGAACGTATAAATGCAATTTTGAAAAGAAGAGAAGGATTTCCCACATTATTCACTTCTGGTTTTTGAGTTTTTACATTCTGGAACATTGTTTTCACATTTTTGAGTAGAGATAGTGAAATTTTTTGCTTAAATTTCAGCATTTGAGAATGCAGATCGTTGTCAAATCATATGAAAAACTTTGTTGGTAAAGATTACTTGTTTTTTACTATGCTTGGCTAAAACCCCTATTCTTGGGAGTGTGATTATGTAGTTGAATGTACTAATTAGCTAATGGGTGTTGTTAGTTATTGATTTTATTGTTGTTTTGAAGTGAGTTCAATTTGTTGTTCTTGTTTTAATTGAGAAATTGTAGTTGCAAATGCAATTATAGCTTAGTACTCTATACTTTCTTGAGAAAGAAGTATTAGAGTTGAACTATTAGTTGATGATTGTATTGATTGCATCTTTATGAATCTAGCTTGAGAAAGTGGGTTTGATTGCATTCTTACAAATTCAGCTTGAAAAAGTGAATTAATTAAGGAATTGGGTTGTTTGATTGTGTTTCGCTTGTTGAGGTTCAAAAGAACTCACTTGATTCGCAATAGTTGATTGGAAAATGGCAATTGCACTCAAAAACTAGTCTACCCACCGAGATTCAATACGTTTGAGTAACTAGTAATCACCCATTACGCGAAATTAGCATTCAACTTATCACACTCCCAAGGATCTCTCTCTATTTGTTTACTACCCGTTTTAGTAGTCGTAAATTGGCTACCCATATCCCCCCATATTAATCATCAAAACTTTGTGATTTAATTTAATGTTTCGAAACCTCTACTGCTACAAATGATTAGGACAAAATTTTACTTCTTAATCAAATTCTCTAATGTATCACTCCATGTGGGATCGACCCAAAGTCTTAGTTGGGTTTATACTTGTTAGCAACCACCTACACTTAGAATTGTATGAAGTGTAGTTGAGCTTTTTCAAAAATGGCGCCACAGCTGGGGAGTGGTGTTTAGAATTCTTTTATTGAAGTTTGGTCGTCTACTGATTTTGTTGTAGTTGAATCATCTTATTAGTGTTCTTTGTTGGTTTCTCTAAAATAGGCAAGGAGATGAGTGTCAATGGGAGTAACGCAAGCAAACTTGGGAACAATGATGACATCATAAATGTGTATGACGTCAATAAGGATCAGTTGGGAAGTGCGGGTGCTATTTGATTGCCTCCTACCGTAGGCAATGCGGTGTTTCATGTGACTAGCACAATTTTGCAGTTGTTGCAAATGAAGGATCTCTTTGGAGGACTTGCTCATGAGGACCCTCATGACCATATCTGAAACTTCGTGGATGTGTGTGGGTCGTTCTCTTTCAAGAACATCACGCAAGAATCAGTCCGACTTCGTTTGTTACCCTTTTCTCTAATGGCGGAAGCAACGAAGTGGTTAGCTGAACTACCAAGGGATTCAGTCACTTCTTGGGAGGAGCTCACTGATGCATTTTACGAAAAGTTTTTCCCTCCTTCGAAGATGGTCAAGTTAAGGGATAGTATTCAGAATTTCCAGCGTATTGATGGCTAGCCTATCTATGAGACATGGTTGAGGTTCCAAAAGTTGCTGCTTCGATGTCCAACTCATAGGTTACCAGACAATATGTTATTGCAATATTTTTACCGGAGCCTTGATGGGGTCAACAAAGGTGTTGCAGACCAACTCATTCAATGTGGAATCATGAGACAACCGTTTGACATAACATCAACCCTTCTTGATGAGATGACGAAAATCAATCGTGCATGGTACACAAGAGAAGATCAGGTGTCTCCTTTGAATTTTGGGCTGACAAAGGAACAACTTAAAAAGAACCAAGAGCGAGATGAAAACATGGCCAAAATGATGACCCAAATGGACCTATTGACAAAACATGTCATGGGAAGTGTTTCCAATGCTGTGAATGCGGTCGGAATTAGTAGTGGAATAAATATTTATAAATCACACTTTGAGGCCATGTATAATGAAGAAGTGCAATTCTTGGCAAACAAGGCAGGGGGTTCTCTTCCAAACTATCCAAGGCCGGGTGGGAATCAAGGTTGGAACAGGGATCGCGATGATTGTTGGAGAGACCAAGATAGGGAATGGCGTGACCGTGGTAAAAATTGGAGAGATCGGGATAGAGACAAATATTGCTATGTGCCTCCCTATGAGCGTCAAAATCAAAAAGAGCCAAGGACTGATCCTGAAAATTTCCGCACCGAAGATATGCTCATATTCTAAACAAAGTGGAAGGATCAGACAAGGTGCTAAAGGAAATAAAAGATGACGTCTCTTCCCTAAACCAAATGGTTAAATAACATTCGGTGTCTATCAAGCAGTTGAAAACACAGATGGGTCAGATCTCGACTCATTTAAATCCAAGGCCAAAAGGGGGTCTACCAAGTGATACCATGGTTAACCCAAAGAATGAAACTTAAAATCATGTCTTCATCGTGCCACAACGTTAAATAAGGTGCTTCCTGGGAGGCAACCCAAGTTTTAGTTTATGTTATATGAATAACGGATGTGCATGTTCAAAATTCAATGTTTGGGAGAAATAGGTGATTGGGCTAGCTCAGAAGCCACTTAGCGAATCACCGAGAATTTCGGTGAGCCCGATGTGGATCTCTTTTTTTACTAACCGAATGGTTGGAGTTCTGGTAACTTCGGCAGGCAAAATTTCATTCGGCGCGTCGCCGAGTGGATCATCGACCTAAGTGTCCGTCGCCGACTGAGGCGCGAACTGAACGGTCAAAAGGCTTCCAACCATTTTGAATTTGAAAGCTCTCCTTATTTTGAACATTTCGACTCTTGCACTATCTCAACTTCATTTTAGATCTTAGTTTTACTAATTTTTTGCGTGAGTATCGTTGTGTGTTTGGAATCCATTGCATTGCTCGTCTTTGTTTTTGCCCTCATCGTTCATTTATCTACTTCTGAGATGTGGCTAGACCAAAGGTTCCTTTAAAGGGTCCACCACCTTGAAAGAGAGCAAAAGGGGTGGTTATTGCTACAGAGGTTGCCCCTCCAACATCAACGAGACCAAAACTTCCTCCGACAAGGGGGAAAGGTACAGAAAATGGAAAAACAACCTGCGGAGCCAAGTTCAAGCAGTTCTAGCTCCGGCATCATGGGTGTCTACTCCACCCACCTCACTACTTCTGAGTCTGAAAGTGGGGAAGATGATTGGTCCAAGACTCTAGTCTATGAGTCCGAACGAGCTGACAATAAAAACATCAAGCGGAGACAAGTTGAATTGCACTACAAACCGCTACATGATCCGACAAGAGTCCCAACACTCCCGACTCCTCCAGTACCTCAAGCACAGGAAGAAGTCCAGGAACCACAAGTGCCCCCAGCCCAAGCACCTCTGCCACGCTCGATGAACAGGTTAAAGGCTGCTTGTTTGAGAACAATTCTAAAGGAGAAGAGGTTGTCCACTGATGGGGTAGTGGACATGTATCTTACTATGCGGGACAGATCCATTTCCACAAATTCGAGTGGTTTACACAACCCCAAGGCCCATATGTACCTTGTTAGGTCCGAGAGTTCTATGAGGGGTACGGGAAATTGATCCCAAAAGGCAAGAAGAAGGCCAGTTTCTTCAGCACCAGTTGATTATGTTGTGGTGCGGGGTAAGAAGGTCAAGTGCAGCAACACGGACATAAATGAGGTGTTGGGCTGAACATCCAGAGAATCTATTTCTTTGTGGACAAGATCTAGAAGAAGACTCTGGATGAGCTTAAGGGGTGGTTGGCCCCCTTGATCTTCGATATTACGGCTGCGTGGATTGAGCCAAGGGTCCAAATTGAGAAGAAGGACATGAACAACGCTGCTAGATATTGGTTCGGGTTCATCAGCAGCATACGCATGCACTCACAAAATGAGTCTATCCTCTGTCACCCAAAGGCATCTTTGTTGGGGATTATTATTGACCGTGACAGACTGTATCTAGGGCTGATTATCAAGAAGGAGATGTCCATGAGGGCCAAGCAGAGGCAGACCTCACTACCATTTCTGTTGCTTATCACGAAGTTGTGCCGATGAGATAGAGTGCCATTTGTGGCAAAAATGGATGTGGAAGTGACTCCCACTTCCTCTACTGACATCCAGAGGATCGAGGCAGAGTACACTAGAGATGAGGCTGAGTGGAGGAGGACTGCCCCGATGGACACATACCCGGCTTTAGATTTAGAGACCTTGGAGACAGATGATACTCCTTCTGCTCAGGCCGGTGAGCCATCAGGTACACCTGGCTTTACCTTTCATACTAATTTTGTTGTTGCTGTCTCCCGACACCCATTGACACAGGACATGTTGTATAAGATGGGCCATCTAGCCCATACAGCCGATGTGCATTTCTTCCAGGTTGAGGCAGGTGTCCCAGGGTTGATTGAGCGGGCCATTGTTGCTGCCATTGCCCCCATCCGGGATGAGTTGCTAGAGCAAAGAGAGTTAATTACAACTCATGGCCTAGCATTAGACGCCCTCACCATGTGAGTTAACGCGTGTGAGGAGGGAGGTCCACAATTGGAGTATGTGACAGCCTTGAAGGCTGATGTTGCTGAGTTGAGGCGTGATGTGAATGAGCTAAAGTCCAGTGACATTTCGATGCTCTGGGGCAACGTGGACATTCCTAAGGGTCCTGGTTTAGATTTTCCAACTATTTCTGAGATCCCTCTGGCTACTGTGACCAGAGATGCTGCTTTAGCTGATGATGGTAAGGAGTCGGATGTGTCGTAGACTGATGAGGATGAGTTGGCGATTCGAGAGGAGGTGGTTTATGAGGACTTGGAGGACGTTGAGGGTGATCTGGTCTAGGTAGCTATAGAGGCCTCACTGCGGGACACATCGATGATTGGTCCCAGTGGATCGCAACCCACTCTTGGAGGAGAGCAGGGCACTGATGCCCCGTTTTAGAGAGCTCCAGATGCGCAACATTCGCCTTAGGCTTAGCCTGACAAGGGGATCTTGACTCTCTTTCTATTTTATTTTGGAGACATTTGTTTTATATTACATTGAGGACATGATAACGCTCAACTACACTTCATCCAATACTAAGTGTAGGTGATCGTAATCTAGTATAAACCCAACAAAGAGTTGGAGTCGATCCCACAGGGAGTGGTACGGAATGAAATTCAATTAAGAAGTAAAAGGTGCGTTCTAATTGGTTGTAGAAGTAGATATTATCGAAACAAAGCGAAGTAAATTTTAAGATCCGACAATGAATTTCAAATGGGGGAATTAGGTTTGTCAAGTAACAACTACAACAATTATGAAAACATGGGAGTAAACAAGTAGAGAGGGATCCTTGGGGATGTGATCGATTAACTGTCAATTTTGCTAAACGGGTGATTACCAATTATTGTAATTCGCTGAGTCTTAGTGGGTAGGCTAGACTATAGAGGCAATAGCCATCTCTCGATCAACTATTACGCTTCAGGCGAGTTCTCTTGAACCTCGACAAGGATAACAATAGAAACAGTCCAAAACCTCAATTAATCTACTCTTTCGAGCTAGATTGATAGGATTGAATTCAGATTCACTCTCTCGAGCTTAACCAACAATAACCCAATCGCTACAAACGTCAATCGATAACCTTGACTCTAAACCTTTTTCTCAAGGAAGCATCGAATACTAGACTATAATTGCATTTGCAAATACAATTCATAAATTAAACCCACTTAAAAAACAATTAAATCAATAATTACTAACACCCATAAGCTAATTAAGACAATTAATCACATAATTACACCCCCAAGAATAGGTGTTTTAGCCACATATCATAAAAAAGATGAAACAATTACCATCTATGTTGTCCATGAGCTGGGTAATGAATTCCAAGTCTTTACAATGCTTCAATTCAACTAAAATTCAAAAACCCACTTGAAATCTCTACTCAAAACTCTAAGAAAAGTGTTTGGGATCAAAAACTCAAGGTAAAAGTTCTCAAACACTCAGAACAAGTGTTCAGAATTTCGAACTCTCTCTACTCTTTTTAAAATTTCCCTTTTATACTCTCCTGAATTTCCAGCTTGTGGACCATTCGGTGGAGTAAGTCATCAATCGCCGACCACGTCGGCGATTCACCAAGTGCCTTGCTTCATCGCCTTCTTGACTTGCCTCAGCACCATTGGACTTCTGTAACTTTAGGCGATCAGGATCGCTGTTGCCGATCCATTCAACGGTTCACCGACTGTCCATTTCTATCGCCAAGTTGGCTTGTTCCCCAAGGCTGGCATGCTGTAACATTTGGTGAGCTTAAGAGCCACTCGGCGGTTCGTCGAGTGGTCTTAGCGATCACCAGGATTGCCCTTCTTCAACTTCTTCATCTTTTTTGCTCATTTTTGTCCAGTAATGTCCTTGCCTTGCTCCTTCGCCTTTATTGCTGTAAATCAACACTTTAACATCAGTTTAGAGAATATATTAGGTATTGAGGACAATAAAACTATGAAAACAAAGCCCTAAATGAGTCGAAATCTAAGATTCATCAGGACACTGTGTAGTTTTTGTTTTGTGGGGTGAGGGTATCTTCATACCTATCCTCTTCGATTGTATTTGTTTTATTTTGGATGTTTTGGGATTATTTTGTGTTTTACTACTTTTGGCTGTGTCCGAAACTTCTCGTTTATTATGGCAAAATTTGTGACTGTTGGTTTTGAATCCCATTGATCCATCTCCTAATTTCTTAATTTGTGAATGTTGTGGTTGTTCTCTTGCATATTTGAGTATCGGTTGCGATCAATACCGATGACTTGAATAGTGCTCTTGATTGAACGATATGTTTGGGCAAATCTAATCAAGAGAACTATTCAAGTCATAGGTATTGATGACAACCGACACTCAGAATTGCAAGAGAACAACCACATTTACAAGCATCAAGAGGTGGCAAAACCAACATTAACATTAAAATCAAGGACTCAAAATTAAAACCAATGGATCAAAAACCAATATATACCACAAGATCCAACATTCACACACCCAAAACAAAACACAAATCAATAAAACAACCCAAAATAGGTAGGTATGGAAATACCTCACCTCGCCAAACTAAACTAGAAATTGTCCTCAAATGCAAAGAAATAACTAAACATAAAACTGAAAAGAGTCAAAATCCCCCTGTCAAGCTAAGCAGGTGGTGAACTCTACATATCAGTGACTCCATCAGCTTGGGCATCAGTGTCCGGTGTAACATCATCCTTGGCTCCACTGGAGCCTAACATCGATGTATCCCTCAACGATGCCTCATAAGTTGTATGAACAATGGCCCCCTCAAGGTCCTCCAGATCATCATACATAGCTGCATCACAATCACCTAGCTCCTTCTCATATGTCTCAGCCTCAGACTCAACCTCCGCATCATCCCTAGGAACATCTCCGGTCGTAGTAGCCAGAGGAATATCTGAATTGGCTGGGAACTCTGTACTCGGAACCTCAACGAGAGTCACTGTGCCAAATAGCATAGACAGATCGGTGGATTTCAGCTCATCCATATCTCGGCGCAGCCCAACAATATCGGCCTTCAAGGCCTTCACATCCTTAGAGGCACCCTGTCCCTGCCCACAAGCCTCTACCCTCACAGTAAGGGCATCCACTACAAACCCATGGGCGTCTATCTGCTCTATGTGCACTTAGAAATCAACCCAAATCGGGGATAAGGAAGCACGATCGCCCACTCAATCAACCCAGGCACAACGGCCTCTACCAGGGAAGGACACACATCAGCAGACTGGGCTAGATGGCCCATCTTGTACAACATAGCCTGGGTAATCGGGGGTCGGGAAGAGGAAACAGTAGTAGGAGAGGAGCAGTAGAAGAACTAGAAGGTACAGAAGTCGAAGTGCCAGGGGTACCTATAGGCTCACATGCCCGAGAGGGAAGGATATCCTCTATCAGCAACATCTCAACATCATCTACCGGGGACGTATCCGCCGGTACAGTTCTCTTTCAATCAGCCTCATCCCTTATGTACTCGGCCTCTATCCTCCAAATGTCATTAGAGGAAGTGGGAGTCAATTCAACATCCATTTTGGCAATCAAAGGAACACAGGCCCGCCTGCACAACACTATGATCAAGACTAGAATGGGAGAGAGGTCTTGTTCTGTTTAGCCCTCATGGCCATCTCCTACTCGATGATCATACCAAGATTAAGATCATCCCTGTCAATGATACAGCCCAGCAATGTAGCTTTCAGATGCCTGAGTATCGACTTGTTCTGTGAGGGCATCAAAGTGTTTCTGATGCATCCAAACCAATATCTGGCAGCCACATTCAAGTATTTCTTTTTTATTGGAGATCCTGCTTCAATCCACCGTGGTGTGATGTCGGATATCAACGGTGCTAACCAACCCTTCAAGTCATCAAGGGTCTTCTTCTGTATTTGATCCACAAAGTAGTGGAATATATTCTTCGTGCACCCTAGCACCTCATTGATGTTGATGCTACTGCATTTGACTCTCCGGCCCTGCACTACCACATAGTCAACCGGCTTGAAAGAACTGGCCTTCTTCTTCCCTCTCGGTACCAACTTCCCATACTCGGCATAGAAATCCCAGACCCAAGTAGGAATATAGGAGCCTCGGGGCTTTGTCAAGATTTCAATCCTGAGGAACTTGATTGTGTTCCACACCTCTGGGTACCATTCTACAACAGCAGCTGTAGACAACCACTTCTCCACTAGAATCGTCCTCAAACCCACGGCCTTCAATCTATTCAGTGACCGGGGTAGGGGTGCATGAACTGGTGGCACAGGAGGGACCTGCTAAACAACCTGAGCTGGAGGTAGAGGAGGCATAGGAGGTACCCAGATCCGAGCAGGATCATTCATCTCCTTGGAGCGTAGCTCTACTCTCCTAGCCTTGAGAAGTTGATCATCTTCCGGCTCAGATACGGAGACTGGTGAACTGTCACCTGAGTGTTCCTCACTATCAGAGGTACTGAGGTCAGTGACATAGATGCCCTCGCTGTCGGAGCTCCCCTCCGCTGGTGTTGGCAACACAGGCCCTTTGCCTTTTCCTTTTCGCCCAGTCGGAGGAAGTTTAGCTGGTGCATTCTGGGAGGGTGCAGCTCCCTCACTTATAACAATGCCTCTAGCCTGCTTGCGGGGCGGTTGATTTCTTCCAGCAACTTTGGGTCTAGCAATGCCTGCAAAACTAAGATGAAAACGTCAGACTTAGCTAAAAAAGTGCAAAGTTTAAAAGTTGCTAGAAAACTCGTCGAGCCATTCGGCCAGTCACCGATCACATTTGTCAAGCCAAATTTGCCTCGCCGATTGTTCCAGAACAATATTAGTCAGAAATAAGCACAAGGCGGCAATGTCTTGGGCCTTTCGTCGGATCACCGACACCATTCAGTGAACTAAAAGTAGCTCACCAAATGTTACAGAATATTCTCAAAAAATTGAGGTGCAGAAGGGGGATTAGAAGGGGCATTCGACGGCTCGCCGAGTGAAATCGGCTAGCTCAAGAGAATAGCTGAAAGTTATAGAATATAATTCACAAAAATGAAGGATAAGAAGGCGATCCAAGGGTCTTTAGGCGAACCGCCGAACCACTCGGCGAGCTGGACCCAGCTCACTGAATAGTCCAACGTGCCATATTTTGACCCCGACCTTCAATTTCTCACCCACAGCCCATGAAAACAAAATTGAACACCAATTCTACGCAATTAAGCCCAGACCCATACTACCCATGACCTCAGGGTACTCGGACTTCCCCGTTGTGGCCAAAATTGGCTAATCGATGTCTTTTACCCTTAAGAATGACATGACCCACTCTATCATTGGGAAAAATCAGACGATCGACACAATTGGGCTAACTCAGACTTCACCCACACTAGATCCAGTAACAAAATCAACAGAACCCAACATTTTAAATATGCAAACACATGGGATTTCACAATTAAAGACCAAATATCACAATTTGGGATATCACATGCACAACACATAATCAATCCAAATAATCACTTGATAGTACGCAAACAACAGAAATAGGACAATGATCATGCATACAAAATTACAAAATATAAAAGTGGGGTTCGGATAACCAACCTCAAAAGCAGATATTTGAACGCCAGGCTAGCAAAGTATACCAAAGTTCCCCCCGAACAATTGATCCAACATGAAATGCAAGAAATGCAAGTACAGAAATATAAAATGTGGATGTGAGACTGCAAAAGTTGGAAAATATGAAACGAGGGAGGTTTTTGAATTTAAAACGGTTTAGTCCCTTTTTGACCCTTCAGTTTGCGCGCTGATCGGCGAGGTCACAACAACATCATCATTGGCACTTTACTCTCAAAGCACCCTTAAACATTTGCATAGATTTCATAATAAAATGCATTATTCCATAATTTACCTCTTGAGGTTCAAAACCCACTTTCAATCATAAATACTTAGAAAACATGGATTAGATATGGATTTCATCATAATTTCATGTAAAGCTAGGAATACATGCTTAATTTCATAAAACTTTTCCTTTACAATCAAAATCTCACATCACATGATTCATAACTTGAAAACATGGGGGTTACATGGGTTCATGGGGAAATCATCATATTTCATCAATTAATGCATAAGAGATCATAATTCAATCATTTAAATCAACTTTGAAGAGAACCCGTGACATTTGAAGAAAACCCTAACTCAATTGGGGAATTCTAACTTTGATAATAGAGGAATTTGGGAACTCCATGAATGTAAGGAATCTATGGATGAAAACTATCATACGTTGAATCTAAATGCTAGCCTTCAATGGAGGAATTGAGACCTTGACTTGAAACCCTAGGTTGAATCCTTCTTCTTCTTCAAGTTTTTAGAGAGAGAATATTTTGGAGAGGGGAATTGATCTTCTTTTGTGATTTTGGAAGAATGAAGTGAATGGGTTGAATTAACGGGTTAAAATGCTTATATAGAGGTCTTAGTCAAGGGTAAAACGACGTTGTACAGGATTTAATTAATTATGAAAAGACCCAAATACCCCTGACCTTAACTGTCTAACCCCGACCCATGACTCACTACTAACTGACCATGGACAGACCAACGGTCTGTCCTGCACACACGTCAGTGAGTTCAGAGAGTTTTGGCCTGACCTATAGCTCCCTAGCCAAGAGGCGTGGGCCCATCAACATTTCGTGGGTCCAGCCGTGGTTCCTGCCTGGACAACTTTTTGGTGGCCCTTCCACGGACCCACCTACGTTCGTGGTTCAACCCATGGGTCGTGGTTGGCCTTCGTGGATGGCACCTGAAAGTTCTAGTAAAATTCTATTAGGCCCTTTCTCAAATCCGGGGTGTTACAGTTTTCAAACACTCAGAAGAGTTGTTCAGAATTTCGGACTCTCTTTACTCTTTTTAAAATTTCCCTTTTATACTCTCCCAAATTTCCAGCTTGTGGACCATTCGGTGGAGTAAGTCATCAATCACCAACCACGTCGGTGATGCACCAAGTGCCTCACTTTATCGCCTTCTTGAGTTGCCTCAGCACCATTTCACTTCTCTAACCTTAGGCGATCAAGATCCCTGTCGCCGATCCATTCGGCGGTTTGCCGACTATCCATTTCCATCGCCAAGTTGGCTTGTTCCCCAGGGCTGGCATGCTGTAACATTTGGCAAGCTGAAGAGCCACTCGGCGGTTCACCGAGTGGTCTTGGCGATCACCAGGATTGCCCTTCTTCAACCTCTTCAGCTTTTTCACTCCTTTTTACCCGGTAATGTCCTTTCCTTGCTCCTTTGCCTTCATTGCTGCAAATCAACACTTAAACATTAGTTTAGAGCATAAATTAGGCATTGAGGACAATAAAACTATGAAAACAAAGTCCTAAGTGAGTCGAAATCTCAGACTCATCAAGACATTGTATAATTTTTGTTTTGTGCGGTGAGGGTATCTTCATACCTATGCCCTTGGATTGTATTTGTTTTGTTTTGGATATTTTGGGATGATTTTGTATTTTACTACTTTTGGTTGTGTCTGAAACTTCTCATTTATTATGGAAAATTTTGTGAATGTTGGTTTTTAATCCCATTGATCCATCACCTAATTTCTTAATTTGTGAATGTTGAGGTTGTTCACTTGCAAATTTGAGTATCGGTTGCGATTAATACTGATGACTTGAATAATGCTCTTAATTGAAAGATATGTTTGCGAAAGTCCAATGAAGAAAATTTGAGTTGCATAAGTCATGTGTGAACTCTTAGCATCTCATTGTGACTAGTCGATTGCTGAAGAGAGTCTTGTGATGATCGTTGCATGTGAGCTTAACTTGTAGAGTCATGACCAATGATTGTGTTTAATGCCTTGTGTGGTGAGGTTTTTTTGAAATATGTGCTTGGTGATACCTAGAACTTGCCCCATTGGTCCAATCGACTAGCATAGATGAATGAAAGAAATGATCTTAGGCACAAATTTTTGAGAGTGAACCCAATTGCTATTATACCTCTTTGTGACCACCTTATGAGAGTGTGAACCTAGTTTTGCACCATTTGAGCCTAACCTTTTTGTTGGATGTAACATGAATACATTTAGCCCTTTTTCCCTCCCCACCTAAAACCTTCATGAAGCCTTGGTTCGTTTGAATAGCCAACTTAGGCCAAAATCCTAAGTTGGGGGTGTGGTGAAAAATGAGGAAAAAAATTGAGCAAGAAGTTTGTGAAATTCACCCTTGAAGAATTGTGTTGAAAAAGATGGAACCCCTCCATATAAAAAAGAGAGAAACAAAGAAAATCAAAAGAAAAAGATTGAAAAAGAATTTTGCATTTTGTGCATTGGTGGAAAGAAAAGGGGTATCCAATGAGCCTTACAAAAGTTTTTGTGCTTGAAAATACTTAGGGTGAATTGTGGAAATGAAAAGAGTGTAAGAAAAGGAGAAGAAGTGAAATGCAAGCCATGCTTCATGAAGGTAGATGTCACTAAGCCAAAATGATCATACCTTTACCCTCAGTCATGTTACAAGCCTTGAAAGACCTTGGTGATCTTGCATAAGCCGAATGAGATGTTGATCGAAAAATACGGGCAACCCTATGGGTAAAATCTTACATGTGTTTATCTTTGAGTGTGTGAGTTGATTTTGATTCCTTAAGATATAATCTTTGATGAGCTTTGTGAGAGCATGGAATCATTCTTGATGTGAGGGCATTCAAATACTCTTGTTGAACTTGAATTCGCATTTGAAGTGAGCATTGTGAACTTGACCTCTGTCTGATGATGGCTAGTCATGGTTTGAAACTTCTAGTGCACAATTGAACATTGAAGTAGCCCTATTTGTAGACATACTTGTTGACCTGATCGATCTTGTGTTTTACTTGAGGACAAGAAAAAGTGTAAGTTGGGGGTGTAGATGAGTCGAGGATTTCAACTCACTTAAGGCTTAATATTCAAGGATTTAGTGTCCTCAATGCCTATTTTATGCTCATAACTGATGTTTAAATGTTGATATGCAACAATGAAGGCTAGAGAGTGAGGAAAGGATATTACGAGGCAAATAGGAGCGAAAAAACTGAAAAAGTTGAAGGAAAGGAAAGCTAGTACTCGCCAAAGCCACTCAGCGAGTCGCCGAGTGGACCTTCAGCTCACCTAAGGTAAGCATGCCAGCCCATGGACAAACCCAACTTGGCGAGCAGACAAGTGATTCGGGGACATGCCAAAGAGATTGGCGATGCCGATTTAGCTCACCGAAAGTCACAGAAAGAGTCCAAAAAGGTAAGAAAAGGAGCACTCAACAAATCACCGACCAGTTAGGGACTGTGGTCCCCGTGAACCCAATAGGGAGGTTGTGGTCCCCGTGAACTCAAATATGGGTACGGCGGCATCTAGAATTAAGGACTTTACTAGGATGAATCCTTTGGATTCTATGGCTCAAAGGTTGAGGAAGATCCTCATGAGTTCATTGATGAGGTTTGCAAGGTGTTGGCTATTATGGGAGTGACTCCAGTTGAAAAGGCGGAATTGACTGCTTATCAACTTAAGAGTGTTGCTCAAATTTGTTTCAACCAATGGAAGGAAGCAAGACTAGAAGATGCGGGTACCATAGAACGGGAAAGGTTCAAGTCTGCTTTTCTTGATAGGTTGTTTCCTGTTGAGATGAGAGAGGCTAAGGTGCTTGAGTTTATCAAACTCCCAAAACATGAGTGTGAAAGAATATGCTTTGAGGTTTACACAGTTGTCTAAGTATGCTCCATCTATAGTGGCAGACTCTAGGTCAAGAATGAGTAAGTTCATTTCGGGAGTGTCTAAATAGGTTGTGAAAGAATGTCGTACCGCTATGCTTGTCCATGACATGGACATTTCTCATCTTATGGTTCATGCTCAATAAATTTAGGACGAAAAACTTAAGGAGAAGTCTAGGGAACTAAAGAGGGCAAGAATCGATGACGGTAACTCTTCATACTATCGGTCCGGTGGACATGGTCGTTCCAGGTTTTGAAAAAGGTTTTCTGGGTGATTAACGTTTCAAGCACAGCTCATCCAATTCTAGGTGCAAACGATCAATAAAAAGTATAAAACCCAACAAAGAGTTGGGATCGAACCCATATGGAGCGGTACGTGTTCAAATTCAATTAAGAAGTACGAATGTGATCTAACTAGCTATAGGAATAGAAATTATCGAGAAAGACATGAAACAAATCAAAGGGGTGACATTAAATGTCAGATGGGGGTTTTGGTTTGCAATTATCAACTACAATGCAGTCACAAACAATTTGAAATAACAATAGGAGAGGGATTCTCGGGATGTGATCGATTATAGGCAAATTTTGATATATGGGTAATTGAAACTACTAGTAAATAGCTAAATATCAATGGGTAGGCTAGACTATAATTGAAATAGCTTTCTCTCGAACAACTATTCCGCTTCAAGTGATTTCTCTCAAAAATCAAAAAGCATAGCAATTAAGAACAGCCCACAACCTTATACATCTTCTCTCTCGAGCAAGATGGGTAGGATTGGGTTTAGGATTCACTCTCTCGAGCTGAATCCAAATCAACCCAATACCTACAAACCATTAATCAAAAGCTTTGGTTCTAAAACCTCTCTCTCGAGCAAGCTAAGAACAAAAATTAAGAACTGCATTTGCAACTACAATTCATAAATTAACTCTCAGCTAATGATTAAACCCACTTCAATATAGCATTTAAACTAGTAATTGACAATACCCATAAACTAATTCAACCCATAATCACATGATCACACCCCAAGAATTGGGGTTTTAGCCAAACATCATAAAAGAGTAAAAACGGTTACCAAATAGATTAGCCATCAACTAGGTAAGAGTAATTAAGCCTTTACAATGCTTCAATTTGCAGAAAATTCGAAACCCACTTGTAAAATTTCCAAATTGAATCTCAAAAATTCTTCAAATCTACTAAGGAACTATCAAAAACTCCAGAGAAAATTGGTCTACATTTTAAAAGAAAATAAAATATATAAATTTTCTTTTGAATTTAAAGTTCAAAATCCTATTTATAGTCACCAAAAATTAGCCACGAAAGGCCATTGGGTGATATAAGTCGGCTTCCCCAAGTAGTTCGGCGAACTTCCCTTTGCTCTCTTCTATCGCCTTTTTTCATTGGCTCGCAACATCCTCAAGTTCTGTAACTTTGGGCGATCAATCTTGTCATCGCGGACCTGATCGACGATTTGGCGACAGCCTCTTTCCTGTCGCCGACTTAGTTTGTTCCCTCAGGGCTGGCACACTGGATCTTTAGGCGGTCCAAATATCCACTCGGCGGTTCGCCAGGTGCTTTTGGCGATCATCAGGCTTCCCCTTTCTTCACTTCTTCAGTTCGTTTTGATCCATTTTGCATGTTAGTGTCCTTGCTTGCTCCTCAATTCATATACCTGAAAATCAAGGCTTTAACATCAGTTTATGGCACAAACTAAGCATTTGAGGACACTAAATCTATATAAACAAATCCCCAAATGAGTCCAAATCTCGTACTAATCAACATCCCCAACTTAAACTTTTGCTTGTCCTCAAGTAAAACTCAAGGTCAGCAGTTCAAAAAGGATGTCTCAAATAGTGCTGCATAAGACTCAACATAAATGCACACAACAAGGTTCAACTTACTCATGCAATGATCAATTGTGCACTCAAAGATTCAAATTGTGACTCACCATTACCAAAGATACTCAAGTTCACAATACTTTCTTCAAATGCAAGTTCAAGCTCAACAAAGGTATTCAAATGCCCTCACAACAAAAATGATTCCATAGTCACACACAATTTCTCAACAATTTAAGGTTCCAGAATCACATACAACTCTCACACTCACAAAGGTGAACACATGCATGAATTCACCCATAGGTTTTCCCTTATTTTCCAATCGACATTCGTTTCAGCTCACTCAAGATCACAAAGGTCTTTTCACGGCTTGTAACGGGGCTGAGTGTCAAGGTATGGTCATTTAGGCTTAGTGGCTGCTACCTTCATGAAGTATGGTTTGAACATCACTTTTCTATTTTTCTTTAACATTTCAAATATGCTCGCAATCCACCCCATTGATCAAATTCATATGAACTATCGAATACCCTATTTCTTTTGCAATTTCCACCACTTTATTTCACAACTTTTTCATTCTTTTTCTTTGCTTCTTTTCTTTTTTCTTTTCTTTATTTTTTTTACATGGAGGGGTTTCATCTTTTTCAAACCATTACTAAAAGGGGGATTTCTCACACTTCTTGACTTTCCTTCTCTTTTCACCACACCCCCCAAACCACACTTCATGAAAGTTATGGGTGAATGGAATAAAGAAAGGTCACAATTGTTCAAGTTTCTTCCAAGAAAAAGAGTAAGGCTCAAAATGTGCCAAGCAAGGTTCACTCATCTCATAAGGTTGGCCACAAAAGAGGTATATTGTCAAATTGCTTCACTCTTCAAAATTGTTGCCTAAGATCATATCAAGTGCTTGCATCACTTAGTCAACCGGACCAACGGGACAAATTCTAGGTGTCATCACACACACTATTCAAAGTAATCTCATCACACAAGGCATTGGCAACAATGTCAAACAAGACTCCATACTTTTTAGCTAGTGTGCAATGTTCATCAAAAAAGACTCATTCGATAATTGGCTAGTCACAACGAGATACTAAAAGTTCACACATTGTCTATGCAACTTCAATGGCCTCATCGTAGTCGCACATTCATTTCGTTCAATTAAGAGCACTATTCAAGTCATCGGTATTGATCATAACTGACACCCAAATTTGCACAAGAACAGCCACAATGACACACAAAAGAGGTGGAAAATTAAAAAATTTAAAATTTGGTTTAAAACTATTTCCATTCAAAACAAGGGCCACAAGCTAAAATAGCCACAATGTCAAGATCAAAACACATATATAGATCAACAATACCCAATATTCACAAACAAACAGAATCACAAGAGGTAGGTATGGAAATACCTCACCCCACCCAACAAAAAGAAGCATTTGTCCTCAAAATGCAACTAAAACAAAGATAATCAATAAGAGAGGGAGGTAAATATCATCCTGTCTACTCAGTCACTCCATCTGTCAGGGCATCAATACTCAGGGTAACACTCTGAGGGTGGGCATCAGTGCCCGTGGAGCATCAGTTGTAGCTACACTAGACCCAGTCATAGAAGTGCCTCTCAAGGAGGCCTGTCGGGCTGTCTCAAACATGGCACTCTTTAGGTCGCCAAATCCTCATAAACAGCCGCATCTCGTTCCTCAAGCTGCTCATCATTGGTCTCATCATCAGACTCAGCAGCAGCAGCATCCTTCTTAATATCATCTCTGGTGGTAGCCAGAGGTACCTCAGCACAAGCTGGAATCTCAGCAGTCGGATCATCTGGATCTCCACTGTCCCAAATAGTGAAGTAAAGTCTATAGACTTCAGATGGTCCACATCCTTCCTAAGATCAGCAACCTCAGCTTTCAAAGTCGTAACCTTAGTAGTCACACCATGTCCTCTCTGGCAAATCATTACTCTCGCAGTGAGACATCAATGGAAGCTTGGGGAGGTGTCAGCACAACAGTGATAACTCTCTCAATCATCCAGGGTACCTCGGCATCGAGTCGGGAAGCCCCCACATCTGTAGAATGGTCTAGGTGCCCCATCTTGAGGAGCATGGCCTGAGTGATCGAAGGCTTGGCGGTAGTGAAACCAGTAGTAGCTCTAGGGGGTGGGAGGCAGCAGAAGAACTCGGGGCCTGGGAAGGAATGGAAGTAGATGTACCTGAAGGCCCGGAGGCCGGAGTAGGCAAGGCTGCCTCTGCAGGTAAAGGATCAATATCAACATCCGGGGATGTATCCACCGGAGTTTCTCTCCTCCTATCTGCCTCGTCCCACATGTACTCGGCCTCTATGCGCCAGATGTCGATGGAGGATGTGGGTGTAACCTCAACATCCCTCTTCTCATCATGAGGAAATCCCGCCCGATGAAATAACTCTGTAATGAGTACTGGAAATGGAAGGGACGTCTGGCGCTGCTTGGCCCTCATGGCCATCTGCTGATCTATATTCAACCCCAGATTCAGCCGCTTCTTGGCAATGATAGATCCGATACAGGCCGCCTTTTGGTGGCGGAGGATGGACTCATTTTGTGACGGCATGACTGAGCTACTGATGAACCCAAACCAGTACCGAGCTGCTATGTTCAGATCCTTCTTCTCAATAGGTGCTCCTGCCTCAATCCACCTCGGGGTGGTGTCAAAAATGAGGGGATCTAGCCAACCCTTCAGGTCATCCAGGGTCTGTGAAGTGACCATACTCTGATATGCGTGCTCGATGTTTGTGGTCCTATCAAATACAGTGTTTATCTCATTGTTGTCGCATCGCACTGTCCTCCCCAGGACTACCACAGATTCTACCAGTCTGAAGGCACTGACCTTCTTCTTGCTCTTTGGTACCAGGTCACTATAAGCCGTATAAAACTCCCAGACCCATGTAGGAATTTATGGGCCACGGGGCCTGGTGAAGATCTCGAAACTATGGAACCTGAGAGTGTCCCACACATTTGGGTATTTGTCCACTACACCATACGTGGACAACCTCTTTTCCTCTAGAATGGTCCTCAATCCCTCGGCTTTTAACCGATTGAGTAACCGGGGAGGCGGACCCTGAACTGGTGGTGCTGGAACCACCGTCTGTGCCGGAGCTGGCACTGAATCTACAGTATGAGGGGTCAACTCTGGAATCCTAGAAGGATTTTGATGAGCTTTTGCATGAATCTCTGTTCGCCGGGTCTGTAGCAATTGATTATCCTCAGGCTCAGAGAATGAAGCCAGAAAATCGAAGGATTTCCCATCACTGTCGGAGTTGTGCTCCAGGCTCTCAACTACGGGCGCCTTGCCCTTACCCTTGCCTCCCTTCGGAGGTGCTTTCTTGCTCTTTGTGGTGGAAGCAGCTGCTTCCTCATTAATCACAATACCCCGTGCCCTTTTTCGAGGTGGCATACCACTCCCATCCAAATTGGTTCTAGCCATATCTGCAAAACACATCGAAGAGTGTTAGAAATAATTCAAGAAAAGTGCAAAAATTAAGTTGCAGAAAGACTCACAAAACCAGTCGCCGAGTAACTTGGGCGAGCCAGATCGGGCTCGCTGAAAGTACCAACTCAAAAATTAAAGCATGTCGGCGATGATCAGTGCCCTTCGGCGAGCTTAGAGTAGCCTGCCAAATATTACTGTGTATTTTAAGGGTTAGGGACGCAGAAAGGGTGATCTAAGGAACCTTTCAGTGAGTCGCCGACTGAACTCAGCGAGCTCAGGCTTCCTACCGAAAGTTACTAAATCAAATTAGCCAAAAGATGAAATTAAGGGCGATTAAAGGGGGACATTGGCGGACCGCTGAACCATTCGGCGAGCTCGACGCGGCTCGCCAAACGGCCCAACATGAGAGTTTTCAACACCATTTCCCAAAATCATGCCCGCAGCCCCCAAAATCAAAATCAAACACACACATCATGCAATTAATCCCAGACCCATACGACCCATGCCCTCGGGTACTCATACATCCCCCGATTTGGCCAAAATTGGCCATTTGACGATTTTTGCCCTTAGGAATGACGTCAAACGCTCCATCATTGGGCAAATTACGTCATTTGGCACAACTCAGGGCTACTTAGCCTTCACCCAACTAGACCCAATACAAAATAACCGCAACCCAACAATTTAGGACCAATTTTAACGCACAAAACATGGGGAATCATTGATTTAAGCATTTAGGCACAAGTTCAGACAAATTACGGGCAATGCGATACAGAAAATACAATTAAAAAAGTTACCCAACACATATCAACATATATCTACCTATTGCATTTGAGTTTAACCACAAAATTAAAGTACAGGATTCAGAAAACCAACCTGTAAGCCGAATTGAGAAATTGAAAAGCTAGGCGGCAAAGTATTCCAATTCCAAGCCAGAGATCACACAAAAATATGAGGAAAAATAGTAAACTATTGAAGATTAATTAATGGGTGAGGGACTACGATAGTTGAAAATGAGAGAATATAAATGATTTTGAAATTTTAAACTGTTTGGCCTTTAAAACCTTTTAGTTCACGACACCATCGGTGAAGTAAGTCGTGCTCGCCGACCCACTCGATGATGCGCCCAGGGGTACTTTATATCGCCGAGTTTTACAGGACCTCCAGGAAATCTGGGGGTTCAAACAGCGGACAAAAGAAGGATCGTCAACCTATTCGGCGAGTCGCCGATTAAGCAATTAGCCCACCGACATTTACAGACTTCGACTTTAGGCTTGGTGGGTCTAACGACGATCCAAGTCGGGCACGCCGACCTATTCGGCGTGTCGCCGACTGGACTTTTGGCTCGCCAAACTGCCCATTTTCCAACACTTTTCACCTTTCAAGCTGCACCATCAAAACCCGTTGTTCAAAATCAAAAACCAAAGCATTAAAAACATGGGTTGCCTCCCAAGAAGTGCCTTAGTTAACGTCATGGCACGACGAGGATACCAAATTAAGCTTCATTTTTGGGGCTTGCCATTGTGTCAGTAGGCAACCCCTCTTGTTGACTTGGATAAAATGTGAAGAAATTTTACCCATTTGGGTCTCCAGCTGCTTAATAGACGCTGAGTGAGAGGTCACCATCTAATTGAGAGTCGAGACATCCTCTTTCATCTCTTTCAACACTTTGTCGGACCCCTTCGACTCTGTTAAGAATGCGTGAAAGCATATCTTCTGTCCGGCCACCTTCAGAGTCCTTGGGCTTTTGACGCTCATGGGGAGGATATATCTATCCTTCTCCCCCTCTCTTTCCTTTCAAGTGGCCTTACGATCACGCCATTCTCTGTCACGATCTCTCCAGCCCTCATCTTTATTCCCTCCTTGATTTCCACCCGGTCTTGGGTAGTTTACACGATAACCTCCTCCTTAATTGGCTAGGAAGTTCACTTCCTCATTGTACAATGCTTCAAATTTTGCTTCATCGGGGTTCACTCCACCAACACCCACAATATTAACACTTCTTGCACCAGCACCCATGACGTTTTTAGCCAAGATATCTATCTGGGTCATCATTTTTTCCATGTTTTGGTCTCTCTCTTGATCCTTTTCGATCTGCTCTTTTGTCATTTTATAAGTAAGAGGAGAGACTTGGTCTTCGCGAGTGTACCATGCCGTGTTAATCTTGGTCATGCAATCAAGGAGTTGGGACGTTATTGCATAGGGTTGTTGCATTATACCGCCCAGACAAAGTTGATCAGCCACTCCTTTGTTTACCGAATCGAGGCTTCTATAGAAATATTACAGCATCACATTATCTGGAAGTCCATGGGTTTGGCACTGAAGCACCAGCTTTTTAAATCTCAGCCATGTCTCATGGATTCGTTCACCTTCCAAGCGTTTGAAACCTTGGATACAATCCCTTAGAGTCATCATCTTCGATGGGGGAAAGAATCTCACTTGAAATATTGTGGTCAGCTCATCCCATGAGGTAATGGAGTCCTTCGGTAACTCAGCCAACCATTTAGTAGCTTCACCCATCAAAGAGAACGGAAACAACCTGAGATGGACCGATTCTTGTGATATGTTCTTAAATGAGAACGGCCCACAAACATCCACGAAGTTCCTGATATGCTCATTGGGATACTCATGAGCCAGCCCCCCAAACAATCCTTTCAATTGTAAGAGCTGAAGCATTGTGCTTGTAATGTAAAAACCGCGTTTCCTTCAGCCGGAGGTAAATGAATGGCACCAACACCACCCACTTGGTTTGGGTTATTGACGTTTGGGTCATTAACATCATTGAGGTTCTCAATTTCATCTTGGTGGCCCACTTGGCTACCATTACTTCCGTTAACGCTCATCTCCTCCTCTGTTTAACACAATCAACACAAAACCAAAAACTAAAATAAGTAGATTCAACTATAACTACAAAGATCACAATTCAACTTCAATAAATGTATTTTAAACAACACCACTCCCTGGCAGCGGCGCCATTTTGATTAACGTTTTAAGCAGCCCTCATCCAATTCTAGGTGCAAACAATCGTTAAGCAGTATAAAACCCAACGAAGAGTTGGGGTCGAACCCACAGTTAGCGGTACGTGTTCAAATTCAATTAAGAAGTACGAATGTGATCTAACTAGATATAGGAATAGAAATTATCGAAAAAGACATGAAGCAAATCAAAGGGGTGACATTAAATGTCAGATGGGGGTTCTGGTTTGCAATTATCAACTACAATGCAGTCACAAACAATTTGAAATAACAATAGGAGAGGAATTCTCGGGATGTGATCGATTATAGGTAAATTTCAATATATGGGTAATTGAAACTACTAGTAAATAGCTAAATATCAAAGGGTAGGCTAGACTATAATTGAAATAGCTTTCTCTCAACAACTATTCTACTTCAAGTGATTTCTCTCGAACATCAACAAGCATAGAAATTAAGAACAACCCACAACCTTAATACATCTTCTCTCTCGAGAAAGATGGGTAGGATTGGTTTAGGATTCACTGTCTCGAGTTGAACCCAAATTAACCCAATACCTACAAACCATTAATCAAAAGCTTTGGTTCTAAAACTCCTCTCTCGAGCAAGCTAAGAACACAAAATAAGAACTACATTTGCAACTACAATTCATAAATTAACCCTCAGTTAATGATTAAACCCACTTCAATATAGCATTTAAACTAGTAATTGATAATACCCATAAACTAATTCAACCCATAATCACATGATCACACCCCAAGAATTGGGGTTTTAGTCAAACATCATAAAAGAGTAAAAATGGTTACCAAATTGATTAGCCATCAACTGGGTAAGAGTAATTAAGCCTTTACAATGCTTCAATTTACAGAAAATTCGAAATCCACTTGCAAAATCTCCAAATTATATCTCAAAAAGTCTTCAAGTCTACAAAGAAACTATCCAAACTCCAGAGAAAACTGGTCTAGATTTTAAAAGAAAATAAAATATATAAATTTTCTTTTGAATTTACCGTTCAAAATTCTATTTATAGTCACCAAAAATTAGCCACGAAAGTCCATTAGGGAATATAAGTCAGGTTCACCGAGTAGTTCAGTGAATCACCCTTTGCTCTCTTTTATCACCTTTTTGCATTTGCTCGCAGTATCCTCAGTTTCTGTAACTTTGGGCGATAAATCTTATCATCGCGGACCTAATCGGTGATTCACCGACTGCTCCTTTCTTGTCGCCAACTTGGTTTCTTCCCTCAGGGCTGGCACACTGGAACTTTAGGCGGTCCAAATATCCACTCGGCAGTTCTCCAAATGCTTTTGGAGACCATCATGCTTCACCTTTCTTCACTTCTTCAGTTTTTTTTGTTCCTTTTTGCCTATTAGTGTCCTTGCTTTCTCCTTAATTTAGATACCTGAAAATCAAGGCTTTAACATCAGTTTATGGAACAAATTAAGCATTTGAGGACACTAAATCTATATAAATAAAGCCCCAAATTAGTCCAAATCTCAGACTCATCACCGGGCAAGGTTCTTCTAAGGCTCCTCCAAGATTTAACAATGAGAGGGTGTCTAACCCTAACCTCAAAGAGGAAATGGTAGTGGGTCTCTATATCCTAGTTGTGCTAAGTGTGGAAGAAAGCATGCGGGTAAGTGTTTAGCAGGTTCCAATGCTTGTTTTGGTTATGGTAATATAGATCACAAGATAAGAGATTGTCCTTCAGTTGCTAAGAATGAAGGAGATAGTCATCGTAGGGATCAACCATATCCTTCATCCGGTCAAAGTGGTTTGGGTTCGAATGCTCCTAAGCAAAACATGTTTTATGCACTTTAGACTCGTGGTGAACAAGATTATTCTCGTGATGTGTTACCGGTATGTTGAAAGTCTTCCAACTTAATATTTATGCTTTACTTGATCCCGGTGCTACTTTGTCTTTTGTGACGCCATATGTGGCTATGAGGTTTGATGTTCTCCCAGATGTGTTGTTAGAACCATTTTTTGTCTCTACCTCTGTTGGTTATTCTGTTGTGGCTAGGAGGGTCTATAGATGATGTCCCATTTCCTTATCCCATAGACTTACTCTTGTTGATTTGATAGAGCATGATATGCTAGATTTTAATGTTATCCTTGGTATGTATTGACTGCACTCTTTCTATGCTTCTATTGATTGTAGAACTCGTGTAGTCGGGTTTTAATTTCTGAATGAGCCAATCCTAGAGTAGAAGGGGGGAAATTTTATGCCTAAGGGTCAGTTTGTTTCTTTTTTCTGAAAGCTAGAAAGATGATTTCTAAGGTTTGCATTTACCATCTAGTTAGGGTGAGGGATGTACATTCTGAAACCCCTACACTTGAATCGGTCCCCGTTGTGAATGAGTTTCCGAAAGTGTTCCAAGATGATCTACCCGGTATTTCTCCCGAAAGTAAAATAGACTTCGGTATTGACCTTCTCACAGATACACAACCTATTTCTATTCCTCCTTATAGGATGGCTCCGGCAGAACATAAAGAGTTGAAAGAGCAATTGAAAGACTTGTTGTATAAGGGTTTCTTCCGACCGAGTATCTCTCCATGGGGTGCTCCAGTTTTGTTTGTTAGAAAGAAGGATGGTTCTCTTCAAATGTGTATAGACTACCAGAAATTGAATAAAGTTACGATTAAGAATAAGTATCCTCTCCCAAGGATAGATGATTTGTTTGACCAACTTCAACGGGCAAGTTACTTTCTAGGATTGACCTCCGATCGGTTTATCACCAATTGAGGGTGAAGGAAGATGATATTCCGAAAAAAGATTTTAGAACCCAATATGGTCATTTTGAGTTTTTGGTGATGTACTTTTGTTTGACTAATGCTCCGGCGGTATTTATGGATTTGATGAATAGGGTGTTTAGACAATACCTTGATATGTTTGTGATTGTATTCATTGATGATATTTTGATCTGTCCGAGAAGTGAGGATGGTCACATCAATCATTTAAGAATTATGTTGCAAATCCTTAAGGAACGACAACTCTTTGCAAAGTTTGGGAAATGTGAGTTTTGGCTAAGGTCTGTGGCTTTTCTAGGTCACATTGTTTCAAGTAAGGGTATGATGTAGATCCTATTAAGACAGATGCAGTCAAGAGTTAGCCTAGACTTTTATCCCCTTTGGACATTAGAAGCTTCTTGGGTTTAGCTAGTTACTATAGAAGGTTTGTTGAGGGATTTTCTACGATTGCCTCTCCACTGACAGCATTGACTCAAAAGAAAGCTAAGTTCATATGGTTTGAAGCTTGTGAAAAGAGTTGAAAAGATAGACTTACTTCCACTCCCATTTTGACTTTTCCAGAAGGGATGGATGATTTTGTGGTTTATTGTGATGCCTCAAGGATTGGGTTAGTTGTGTGCTTATGCAAAATGGGAAAACTATTGCCTATCCTTCAAGGCAAATTAAGATTCATGAGAAGAATTATCGTACCCATGACCTTGAACTAGCGATGGTTGTTTTTTCCTTAAAGATTTGGAGGAATTATTTGTATGGCGTTCATGTAGATATTTTTACCAACTACAAGAGTCTGCAATATGTGTTTACTCAGAAAGATCTAAATCTTAGCCAAAGAAGGTGGCCTGAGTTATTGAAAGATTATGATATGAGTGTTCTCTATCACCCTGGTAAGGCAAGTGTGGTGGCAGATGCTCTTAGCCAATTATCTATGGGTAGTGTTGCTCATATTGATGATGATAGAAAAGAGTTGGTTTGAGACGTTCATAGGTTGGCCCGGTTGGGTGTTCAGTTAGTGGACTCTACCAAGGGTGGTGTTATGGTTCACAATTCTTCAAAATCATCTTTTGTGACAGATGTGAAAGCCAAGAAATGTCTTGATCTGACCTTAGTTGAATTGAAAGAAGCGGTGCTTAGAAAGTCCGTAGAGGCTTTCTCCCAAGGGGGAGATGGTGTACTTAGATATCAAGGTCATTTGTGTGTTCCTAACGTTGATGACTTGAGGGAACATATCTTGTTAGAAGCCCATAGTTCTCAGTATTCCATTCACCCGGGAGCCACCAAGATGTACCGTGATTTGTGGGAGATCTATTGGTTGAATGGGATGAAGAAGGATATTGCAGAGTTTGTGGCTAAGTGTCCTAATTGCCAACAAATGAAAGTTGAGCACCAGAAATTGGGAGGTTTATCCCAATACATAGTATTCCTACTTGTAAGTGGGAAGATTTGAATATGGACTTCATAGTAGGGTTGCCACGTACTCGGTGATAATATTATTTTATTTGGGTTATAGTAGACCGAATGATGAAATCGGCTCATTTCATTCCCGTCAAGATTTCTTTTACGGTGGAGGACTATGCCAAGTTGTATTTGAGGGAAATAGTAAGATTGCATGGAGTGCCCTTGTCCATTATCTCCGATCGAGGTACCCAATTCACTTCTCAGTTTTGGAATTCATTCAAAAAGGGCCTTGGTACTCGTGTTAATCTTAGCACAACTTTTCATCCCCAAATCGATGGTCAAGCAGAGCGTACAATCCAAACTTTGGAAGATGTGTTAAGAGCTTGTGTGATTGATTTCAAGGGAAATTGGGATGATCATTTACCTTTGATTGAATTTTCCTATAATAATAGTTATCACTCAAGTATTGGTATGGCTCCATTTGAGGCATTGTATGGTAGGAGGTGTAGATCTCCTATAGGCTGGTTTGAGGTGGGTGAAGTTGCTCTAATAGGTCCCAAATTGGTACATGAGGCTATAGAGAAAGTTTGACTTATGAGAGAAATATTGAGAACAGCCCAAAGTCGACAAAAGTCTTATGCAGATGTTATAAGAAGAGATCTTGAATTTGATGTGCATGATTGGTTTTACTTGAAAATCTCACCCGTGAAGGGTGTAATGAAGTTTGGAAAGAAAGGGAAGCTTAGTCCCCATTTTGTAGGCCCATATCAGATTTTGAGACGAGTGGGTAGGGTTGCTTATGAACTAGATTTGCCTAATGATTTGGCATCGGTGCATCTGGTTTTTCATGTCTCTATGTTAAAGAAATGTGTTGGAGATCCGACATATATAGTTCCCTTAGAAGGTTTGGGAGTTAAAGAGAATATTTCTTATGAAGAAGTTCCAGTTGAGATTTTAGATCGGCAAGTCAAGGAGTTGAGAAACAAGGAAGTTGCTTCCGTGAAATTGTTGTGGAGGAATCATTTAATTGAGGGTGATACTTGGGAGGTTGAGGCCGATATGATGTCCCGTTATCCTCTCTTTTTTCCTTCTACTCCTACTCTAGCATGAGGTATTGAGTTCCTCATGATTTACTATTTTAATGTCATGTGTGTTTTAGATATTTCCATGATTTCTTTATGATGCATGTTCATACAAAGCTTAAGTTTTGAGAAAATGAGTCAACTTGATTGATTTCTACATGTTTATGTGCTTATGAGTATGAATTACATATAGACCATGATATGGTGTTTTGAACATGCCTTAGCTTGGGGTTGATATGATAATTCCTCCTTGAATATATGCATTTGAGTATGAGTTGCATATGAATTTAATGATATGAAGATATGAGTATGTTTTAGCTTGGAGTTGATGCTTCCTCCTCGGATATGTGCATTTATGTGATTGCATGCATGATGGGCTGCTCGTCTTGAGTCTTTTCCTTTAAGAGGTGTCTAGAATTCAGTTCAAGGATGAATGTTCCCAGGGGGGAGATAATGTAACACCTCGGAACCTAGTGGGATAAGAATTGAGCCAAGTGGGAGGTCACTAGCCCTCCATGGAGCCAAGGCACCCTTCATGGAGCCCCTCACGGGCCGTGAAGGGCACCACGACTTGTGGTGGTGCTCGTGGACCCTCACAGTGAGTGGCCATGTGGAGCTCACCTCCCACGACCACCAAGACGGGTCGTGGTGATCACCGTGAAAGGCTAGGCAGTGTGCATGTTAAGGAAGCCTCCTCTCACGAGCCACTTGACGGCTCATGAAATCCTTGATGGATCGTGGAGGTGGGCGTGTGGGAAGTTGAGTTTGAGGGGTGGCAATCCAAGCCACTGGTCAAGGACCACGGCTGGCACCACGGCTCGTGAAGAGCCTCGTGAAGGAGGGTTCGGCAATTTTAATTTAGGGGTATATGGGTCTTTACCAGATTTAATTAAATCAAAGTTATGTTGTTTTACCCAAGCCTAGGACCCCTATATAAGTGATTCTAACCCCAAAACTCACCCATTCAAGTCATTCTCTTAAATTCACCAAAAGAATTGGGTTCTTCCTCTCCAAAATATTTATCTCTCTAGAACTTGAAGAAGAAAAAGGGTGGAAGCTAGGGCTCAAAGTCAACTCTCCTTTCTCCAAGCTTTTGTGGGCTTTGATAACAAGGTATGATAGCTTTTCATCCATGGAGTCCCTAAGATCTCCCAATTGAAAAGAAGAATTCCCCAATTTGAGTTAGGGTTTACTTCTAAGTTGTAGGTCTTTGTGAATTTTGATTCAATTGAGTGAATCATTATTGATTATGCATGAATTGAGTGGATTCAGTGCTTTTATGATGAATTTCCATGTACCCATGCCTAACCCATGTTTCTAAGTAGAAATTGATGTAAATGGACTTTATGCTATGAAAGGAGAATTTATGGATTTAGATATATTCTTATAGGATTGATAAGGTACATTATGAATTGCTTTGAGATTTAAGCATATATGATGATTTAAGATTAGGATTGCTTTGAGAGTAAAGCTTATGAGATAATTGTTGATTGTCGATGTGATTGTTGTGGAAGGGATTTTCCCAACATGATTTCTATGTATGAATATGAAAGGCTTTCTCACATTGAATAATTCTAGGTTGAACGGATTGCTCACCTAAAGTGAATCTATGTTAAAAGACTATGAAATTGATGAGGCTAGAGGCGATTACCTATGACCTCTACATGAGAAGGATATGAGGTGATTACCCATATTCTTAAGTTATAAGACATGAGGCGAGTACCCATGTCATAAGATAGAAGGACAAGAAGAGAATACCCATGTCATATGATGAAGGATAAGAGGAGACTACCATATCCCTTAGAATAGAATAAGAGGCGATTACCCTTATTCCTTGAAGTTGAACAAGAGGTGACTACCCACGTTCCTAATATGTAAGTTGGACAAGGGGAGACTACCCTTGATCCCAAAGTAAGAAGGATAAGAGGCGACTACCCATGATCCTTTATAACAAGGCAAGAGGCGAGTACCCATGAGCCTTTATAGTTAGGCAAAGAGGCGAATCCCCATGTCTTTAAAAGTAAGCAAGAATAGTATGTAAAATGTAATAATAAATGATTAGCTTGGATTGTTTCTTGAGTTTCCTTCCATGATATGTAAGACTAGAGGCTGTCACCCAAGTCTTGACTAAGGATGAGTTGAGGTTACTTCAAGAAGTACTCCTCCTATGTTATGATGATCTATTATGTGCATTGATTATGTTTTATGAATTATGATGTCTAATGCTTATGTTTATGTTGTTTATGCAAGTTATAATATTTAGTACATTCTTGTACTAACGCATACTCTTGCCTACATTTCTTATTCAAATGTAGGGTCCGATGATCTGGACTCTCATCCCCGTGGCTAGGATTATTAGTAGAGGCAAGGTTGAAGATTGGTTAGTTCTCATAGCATTCGAGGATTTGGCCACTATTTCTCTTATGTTCTTTTATTTTAAGTTTTGAACATTGTTGTATGGGCTGTGTCCCAAGATTCTATTGTATTAGATAGTTTTTGAGACAAGTGTATTAGACTTCCGCTTTTGAAATGCAAACTTTGATTGTGTTGAAATGTTTTAAAAATCTCATCTATTTCTATTATCTTGACTATGAAAGCTAAGTGGCTTGTGTGAGGCCTCTCAGGGTCTTGTACGCCATGTTACGTCTAGGGGGTACACCTGGGTCGTGACAACTCCGTGCTGAAATTCAGGAAACGTATAAATGCAATTTTTAAAAGAAGAGAAGGAGTTCCCACATTGTTCACTTTTGGGTTTTTGAGTTTTTACATTCTAGAACATTGTTTTTACATTTTTGAGTAGAGATTCTGAGACTTTTAGCTTAAATTTCAGCATTTGAGAATGCAGATCATTGTCAAATCATATGGAAAACTTCGTTGGTAATGATTTCTTATTTTTCACCGTGCTTGGCTAAAACCCCTATTCTTGGGGGTGTAATTATGTAGTTGAATGAACTAATTAGCTAATGGGTGTTGTTACTTACTGATTTTATTGTTGTTTTGAAGTGGGTTCAATTAGTTGTTCTTGTTTGAATTGAGGAATTGTAGTTGCAAATGAAATTCTAGTTTAGTACTCTATACTTGCTTGAGAAAGAAGTATTAGAGTTGAACTATTAGTTGATGATTGTATTGATTGCATCTTTAAGAATCAGCTTGAGAAAGTGGGTTTGATTGCATTCTTACAAATTCAGTTTGAAAAAGTGAATTAATTAAGGATTTGGGTTGTTCGATTGTGTTTCACTTGTTGAGGTTCGAAAGAACTCACTGGATTCGCAATAGTTGATTGAGAAATGGTTATTGCACTCAGTAAGCCACAGGCTACCTCGAAGTTGATCGTGCACGCTCCAAAATCCACTAAACCAAAGCTTTAAACTTCTGAACCACCTCTGATCGCTATCACGCCATCAAATAAATGATGAAACCTCAATATTGAAATTTTGACACCGTATTCACCATAATTAAAGAAAAGACTAAAAATGTGAAAAAAATGGCATTGTGGAACTGCACAACGAATCACGAAATTGATGTTGCGAATAGGTACAATTCAGCACAAGGAGTGTGTGCCCCAAACACTGACACAATCCGAGCTCGACTTCGAGCCAAAACAAATCATGCACCAACATGATCATGAGATCACACTTAAACACTAAAACAGAGGAAATTTGGAGACTTACGGGTTTAATTGCGCCAACATCAAGTCTAACAAGGTCCCAAAGCAATACCCCAACTAATTCCTACAACAACCAGCAGAATTCACTCTAAATCGGGATCTCAAGGTCTTAAATTGAAGAAAGCATAATGAAATGAGTTGTTGAAAATGGATATAAATTTCCAAATGAACGCAAAAGCGGTCACTTGGCCTCTAAAGCGGTTCTAGGTTCTTAAAGCGACTAGTCCCTTTGCTGGCGATCCCCGCTAAGCCGGTCCCTTGGGTACTTAAACAACCGCCACTAAAGAGACCAAGGTGGTTAATGAGTTCTAGGCCCGCTTAGGCAGCTAGACTAGCACACGCACCACCCAATTTAAGCAAAGTCCCAACAAACTCTGATCGAGTGCTCGGGATTGATTTGAAAACCCATGCACAAAAATGAATTTCCACCCCACCAAATTCAACATTCTCGACTCAGTGGAGATGTCAAAACTTCATCACAGGTTGTCTCAAGAAAGAGTGGGTCCCACACCCAAGCTCTATTTTAGCCAAAAATCCACATAGTAGCTCAAAATGAGTTTGGAAACCTGAAGACTCGAACCAAGGGTCCTTCTAAACAAAACTGGACGTTTTGGAGCTACCGGAACAATCAAAACTGCATTCTGAGTTTGTTTACTTAAAGTTTGGACTGAAGTCAATAGGTTTATCTTTAGAAGCACCAAAACATAGAAACTTGCATAAAACCCAAATGCACGACTATGTGACTGAATTATCAGTCCCAACGATTTATAAATGAATTGGGGTGGCTGTAGGAAACCTCTAAATTGTGAAAAACACAGGATATGGAGAAATGACCTAACAGGTCATTACAATATCCACTACTAAAAAGGCTTTCGTCCTAAAAAGTAAAGAGTGAAGAAGTACCTGAAGGCTCAAACATGCACGGATACTGAACTCGTATCTCATGCTCGATCTCCTCGGTAGGTTCCTCGAGTAGAAGATGACTCCACTGAACCTTAACAACAGGAATGGTCCTTGAACTCACTTCTCTCTTGTCTCTAGCATAAATAGAAACTTGCTCCTCCACAAAGGTCGAAAACTTAACTAAGTCATACCACAACACATGGGACTCATCATGAACATATTGGTGAGCATAAAAACATGTAAAATTGTATGAGTAGCTGAAAATGCATGAGGTAAGTCCAAATCATAAGCAACATCAATAACAGTCTGGAGAATCTCGAGTGACCTAAGCTTGCCCTGCCTCCCAAATCTCATCAAGCCCTTCATGGGGGATACTAAGAAAAATACCTGATCACCAACTCTGAATCTCAATGGTCGGCGCCTAAGGTCAGCATAACTTTTATGTCTGCTCTGTGCTAATCTAAGCCTAACGTAAATCACACGTACTCTATCCAAATTCTCTTAAAGAAAATCAGTACCACGTGGCCTAGGCTTTGAAGCCTCAACCTACCAACAAAAGAGCGATAACGCCTACCATATAAGGCCTCAAAAGGAGCCATATGAATTCTTGAGTGGTAGTTGTTGTTATACGCAAACTTTTCTAAGGCTAAGAACTAGTCCCACTAGCTTGCAAACTCCAACACACATGTGTGTAACATATCCTCTAAAACCTGAATATAATGTTCTAACTACCCATTGGTCTGCGGGTGAAATGTTGTGCTATGGTTAACTAGGGTATCCAACTCCTCTTGGAAGGTCCGCTAGAATCTATAAGTAAACTAAGAACCCCTATAAAATATAACAGACACTGTCACCCATGGAGATGAACTACCTTTCAAATATAAACATAAGCTAACCTCTCGGCACTAAAAAAAGATTGAACATGAATGACTTGGTCAATTGATCCACGATGTCCCAAATGATATCAACACCACAAGAAGTCCAACGCAACCCCATAACAAAAACCATAGTGATGTGCCATTATTTTCACTCATGAATGGGTAATCTCTTAAGCTCACTACCAAGCCTCAAATACTCTGCCTTAACCCATTGGCAAGACAAGCAATGGGACACATAGTCTGTGATGTCTCTCTTCATGCCACTCCACCATTAATGTTGTCTCTACTTGCGATACATCTTTGTTGTTCCCGAATGAATAGAACATTTGGAGTTATGGGCCTCACAAAGAATGAACAATATCAAGTCCCAAACTCTAGGAAAGAAAATACAACCATAAGACCTCCAAACACGATCCGCATCCAAGGTGTCCTTCTTAGAATCACCTTGCAACACTTGATCTCAAATAGTCACTAACGCATCATCCTCAAGCTACCGACTACCAATTGGCTCAAACAACGATAACTGAACTCCAATTTAGGCTAGAATCCACCTAGAAGCTAAATTATCAAGGAAAATCATCCTATTGTCTAAAGACCTAATATCCAAAGCCAATGGTCGCTATAAAGTAGAAAGAAAGGCTATAACTACCCATAATCACTGCCTTCTGGCTCAAGGCATTAACTACCACATTCGCCCTTCCCAGATGGTACAGAATGGAGAGGTCATAGTCCTTCAAGAGCTCAATCAAAATGTTGCCTCAAATTGAGGTCCTTCTTATCATTATGTAGTGCAAACTATTTTGATCAGTGTAGATACCACATCAGACCTCTGTAACACCTCGGAATCTAGTAGACTAAACTAGGGCTAAGTGTGAGGGCAAGAGCCAAGGGAGAGGGCTAGGGCAGCCCAACCTTCCCAATACAGTGCCCAAAACAGCCTCCTCCTCATGAGGGCCTTGACGGCTCGTGGTGACACTCGTGGAGTTGAGGCAGTAGCTAGGCTACACTACCCCAAATAGAGACCCTCATCATGAGCCAGTTGATGGCTCGTGAAGGCCTTCACGGCCGTGGGAGGTGTCGTGGTCATGACTTAGAGTTCAAGGGTGAGGGGTGGCCAAGTGAGGCCACAGGTCCAAAGACCACGAGGAGGACCACGACTTGTTGTAGGGACCACGGATCGTGGAAACTCTCATGAAGATGGGGCGCAGTGCACTGTAAGTGAGGGTTAAATGGTCTTTTTTTATTTTAATTAGATCAAAGTCAATTCGTTTTTCCTTAGCCTAGGACATCTATATAAGTCATTTTAACTCTAAAACTCACCCATTCAAGTGATTATTTCCAAAACCCCAAAAGAAATCCTAAGTCTTCATCTCAAATATTTCTCACTCTAAAACTTGAAAAAGAAGAAAGAGTTCAAGCTAGGATCAAGGTCAAGTCTCCAATCCTCAAGCATTTGTGGGCTTTGTAATCAAGGTGTGATGGCTTTTCATCCATGGAGTCCCTAGATTTCCCCAATTTAAAAGCTGAAATTCCCCAAATTGAGTTAGAGTTTCTTCCAATGTTATGGGTATTGATGAATGTTGATCCAATTGAATGGATTATAATTATTTATGGTTGAATTGATATAATTACATATTTTTAGGATGAATTTACATGTACCCATGCCTAGACCATGTCTAAAAATTTGAAATTGATGTAATTGGGTTTTATGCCATAAAAGGAGAATTTATGGGTTTAAATGTATTCAATCTAGGATGGATGAGCTATATTAGAATTCAAGCTTATATCATGAATCATGATTAGTATTGCTTTGAGATTGAAGCTTATGATATGATTATGTATGAATTGCTTTGAGAGTGAAGCAAGTAGTATGATTATAAGATGTATTGCTTGAGAGTGAGCATATATGATGAATTATGATATGTAGGGCTTTGAGAGTAAAGTTCATGTTATGAATTATTCTGATTTTTGTGGAAGGGATAGTTCCCACATGAATTTCTTATGTATGAATGTGAAAGGCTTTCTCACATTGAATGATTTTAGGTTGAAATGATTGCTCACCTAAAATGAATCTAAAGCTAAAGACTAAGAAATTGATGAGGCTAGAGGTGATTATCCATGACCTCTAAATGAGATGGATATGAGGTGATTATCCGTATATCATAGAATAGAATAAAGAGGTGGTTACCCTTATTCCTCAAAGTTGAACAAGAGGCGACTCCTCGTGTTCTTAAGATATGACTTGGACAAGAGGCGAGTACCCATGATCCATATAGAAAGACAAGAGGTGGATACCTATGTCACATAATGTTGGACTAGAGGCGAGTACCCATGATCCATATGTTAAGAAGGACTAGAGGCGACTATCCATGTTCCTTTATAGTAAGGCAAGAGATGAATCCCCATGTCTATAAAAGATAAGCTAGACTATGTTATGATGAATGATAAGCTTGGATTGTTGCTTGAATTGCCTCCATGATGAGTAAAGATGATTTGAGGTTAATTCAAGAAGTACCCCTTTATGTTGACATACTTTATCATGTGCATTGATTATGCTTATGGCTTATGTTGCTTACCGCTTATGTTCATGTGATGTTTATGCTAGCTATCATATTTAGTACATGTTTGTACGAACGCATACTCTTACCTACATTTCTTATTAAAATGTAGGGTCCGGCGATATCGACTATCATCCATATGGCTAGGATCATAGTAGAGCAAGATTTAAAAATTGGTGAGTCCTCCTAGCATTCGAGGATTTGACCACCATTTACTTATGTTCTTTCATTTTATGTTTTAAACTATTGTATGGGTTGTGTCCCAAAGATATTCATATTCTAGATGGTTTGAGACAAAGTGTAATAGACTTCATCTTCATTTTATAAAAAAAATTATTTTGTTGAAAATGTTTTAAATTTCCGCATCATTTCTATTACTTTATGTAATGAAATGCTAAGTGGCTTTTATGAGGCCTCTCGGGGGCTTATACGCCTTGTTACATCTAGGGGGTACCCATGGGTCATGACAAACTTGGTAATCAGAGCACTAGGTTTAGAATGATTCTAGGATGTCTCGAAACCACGTCTAGTAGAGTCTTGTTCAAAAGTATGAAGCGTGCCACATTATGAATGAGAAACTATTAGATGCTTAGGAAACTTCACTTCTTCATTTCTCTAAGTCATGCGATAGAGTTTAACTCTATAATGTCTTTCTCCTAATCCTTACCCGATGGTCTACAGGATATGACAACTAGAAGGGCTTTTACAAGAAGGACCGAGGGAGAAAATGTTGATCAAGGAGCTCCTTCTCAATCTCCTCAAGCTCTGGTTAACCCTTTGGCCTACCAAGTAACCAATGCGGAGCTTAGGAAGGCTTTCCAAGTGTTGGCTCAAGCTGTGACGGCTCAAGCCAATAGAGGAGTTGTGAACCCCGTAAACATAAATCTGGGTACGGAGGCATCAAGAGTAAGGGACTTCACAAGAATGAATCCCCCAGAATTTCATGGTTCAAAGGTTGAGGAAGATCCTCAAGAGTTTATTGATGAGGTCTACAAGATATTGGCTATCATGGGGTGACTCTGGTAGAGAAGGTGAAATTGGCATCTTACCAACTAAAAGGGGTTGCTCAGATTTGGTTCAACCAATAGAAAGAGGCAAGGCCGGTAGAAGCAGGCCACATAGAGTGGGAAAGTTTTAAATATTCTTTTCTTGGTAGGTTCTTCCCTGTAGAGATGAGAGGCTAAGGTGCTTGAGTTCATCAACCTTCTCCAAGGAAATATGATTGTTAAGGAGTATTCCTTGAGGTTTACTCAATTGTCCCGATATGCTCCTTCAATAGTTGCCGATACTAGGGCAAGGATGAGTAAGTTTGTGTCGAGGGTATCCGATATGGTGGTTAAGGAGTGTCGTACCACCATTCTTGTTCATGACATGGACTTCTCTCATCTCATGGTTCATGAACAACAAATCTAAGAGGATAAGCCTAAGGAAAGGTCTAGGGAGACCAAGAGAGCTAGAACCGATGACGGTAACTATTCATACTCTAGGTCCAGGGGACGTGGTCGTTCAAAGTTTCAACAAAGTTTTTCCTGGCAAGGTTCTTTTAAGGCTCCTCAAAGGTTCAACAATGAAAGGGTGTCTAACCCTAAGCCTCAAGGAGGTGGTAGTGGGTCTTCGTTGTAAAATTATGCCAAGTGTGGAAGGAAGCATGAAAGAAAATGTCTAGCGGGTCCCAATGCTTGCTTTGGGTATGGTAAGATGGACCACAAAATAAGAGATTGTCCTACGGTTGCAAAGAATGAGGGAGATAATCTTTGTAGGGCTCAACCCTACCCTACATCCGGTCCAAGTGGTTCGGGTGTGAATGGTCCAAAGAAAAACTGATTCACTTCAAACTAGAGTTGAGCAAGAGTGTTCTATAGATGTGGTTACCGATATGTTGAAAGTTTTCCAATTAGATGTGTATGATTTACTTGATCCCGGTGCTACTTTCTCTTTTGTGACGCCATATGTGGCTATGAGATTTGATATGCTTTCCAAAGTGTTATTAAATCCCTTTTATGTCTCTACCCCTGTTGGTGATTCTGTTGTGGCTAAGTGGGTCTATAGAAGATTTCCCATTTCCTTATCCCATAGACTCACTCTTGTTGACTTGGTAGAACTTGATATGCTAGATTTTGATGTGATCCTTGGGAAAGATTGGTTGCACTCTTGTTATGCTTCTATTTATTGTAGGACTCGTGTAGTCAGATTTCAGTTCCCGAATGAGCCTATCCTAGAGTGGAAGAGGGGAAATTCTATGCGTAAGGGTCAGTTTGTATCTTGTCTTAAAGCTAGAAAGATGATTTCTAAGGGTTGAATTTACCATCTTGTTAGGGTAAGTGATGTAGATTCTGACACCCCTACTCTTGAGTCGGTCCCCTTTGTAAATGAGTTTCCGTAAGTATTCCCCAATGATTTGTCTGGTATTCCTCCCGAAAGAGAAATAGACTTCGGTATTGACCTTCTCCCGGATACGCAACCTATTTCTATTCCTCCTTATAGAATGGCCCTGGCTAAGTTAAAGGAGTTGAAAGAACAATTGAAGGATTTGTTGGATAAGGGTTTCATCCGACCGAGTATCTCTTCATTAGGTGCTACGGATTTATTTGTTAGAAAGAAGGATGGTTCTCTTCGTATGTGTATTGATTATCGTCAGTTGAACAAGTTGACCATTAAGAATATGTATCCTCTTCCAAGGATAGATGATTTATTTGACCAACTTCAATGAGCAATTTATTTCTCTAAGATTGATCTTCGATCGGGTTATCACCAATTGAGGGTGAAGGTGATGATATTCCGAAAACGGCTTTTAGAACCCCGTATGGTCATTATGAGTTTTTGGTAATGTCGTTTGGTTTGACTAATGCTCCGGCGGCGTTTATGGATTTGATTAATAGGGTGTACAGACAATACCTTGATATGTTCGTAATTGTGTTTATTGATGATATATTGATTTATTCGAGAAGCAAGGATAAGCATATGGATCACATGAGTATTGTTTTGCAAGTTCTTAAGGACCAACAACTCTATCCAAAGTTTAGTAAATGTGAATTGTGGTTAAGGTCCGTAGCTTTCCTTGGTCATATTGTGTAAAGTAAGGGTATTGAGGTAGATCCTAAGAAGACGGATGCGGTCAAGAATTGGCCTAGACCTCTAACCCATTCGGATATTAGAAGCTTCTTGGGTTTGGCCGGTTACTATAGAAGGTTTGTTGAGGGTTTTCTTTCGTTGCCTTTCTTTTGATGGCTTTGATTCAAAAGAAGGCTAAGTTTATATGGTCCGAAGCTTATGAGAAGAGTTTCCAAGAATTGAAAGATAGACTTGCATCCGCTCCGGTGTTGACCTTACCAGAGGGTACAGATGGTTTTTTGGTGTATTGTAATGCCTCTAGAATTGGGTTGGGATGTGTGCTTATGCAAAATGGTAAAGTTATTGCCTATGCTTGAAGGAAACTAAATATCCATGAGAAGAATTATCCTACCCAAGACCTTGAATTAGCGGCGGTTGTATTTGCCTTAAAGATATGGAGGCATTTATAGTGTGCATGTCGATGTGTTTACCGACCACCAAAGTCTTCAATATGTGTTTAATAAAAAAGATTTGAATCTTTGCACAAGAAGGTGGCTCGAGTTATTGAAAGATTATGATATGAGTGTTCTCTATCACCCCGGTAAGGCGAATGTAGTAGCGGATGCTCTTAGTAGGTTGTCCATGGGTAGTGTTGCCCATATTGATGATGATGAGAAAGAGTTTGTTCGGGATGTTCATAGATTGGCCCGATTAGGTGTTCAATTAGTGGACTCCACCAAGAGTGGTGTTATGGTTCACAACGGGTCTGAATCGTCCTTTGTGGCAGATGTGAAAGCTAAGCAAGGTCTTGATCCAATTTTGGTTGATTTGAAAGAAGTGGTACTTAAGAAATCCGTTGAGGCTTTCTCCCAAGGGAGAGATGGTGTACTTTGATATCAAGGTCGTTTGTGTGTTCCGAATGTTGATGATTTGAGGGAACAAATCTTGTCGGAAGCCCATAGTTCTCGGTATTCCATTCACCCAGGAGCAACCAATATGTATTGTGAGTTACGGGAAGTCTATTGGTGGAATGGGATGAAGAAGGATATTGCAAAATTCGTGGCTAAGTGTCCTAATTTTCAACAAGTGAAAGTTGAGCACCAAAGACCGGGAGGTTTGTCCCAAGACATTGCTATTCCTACTTGGAAGTAGGAAGACTTGAATATGAACTTCATAGTAGGGTTTCCACGTACTCGGTGAGGATTTTAGACCGGCAAGTTAAGAAGTTGAGAAACAAGGAAGTTCCTTCCGTGAAAGTATTGTGGAGAAATACTTAGTTGAGGGTGCTACTTGAGAGGCAGAGGCCGATATGATGTCTCAATATCCTCATCTTTTTCCTTCTACTCCTCCCATAGCTTGAAGTAATGAATTCCTCATAGTCTGCTCTTTGTTTGAAGTCATGTGTGTTTTAGATGTTCCATGATTTCCTTATGTTATGCATGTTCATGAAAACTTGTGTTTTGAAAGAAAATGAGTTTATATGATTGATTTCCCTCATGTTGTAGTTCATTGAGTATGAGTTGTCTATAGGCTTCATGAGATGAATTGATGAACATGCTTTAGATGTGCTTTTGAGAATTAATTGCATATGAGCTTCATGATATTGTGTTGAGCATGCTTTTAGCTTGGAGAAGGTAGTTCCTCCTTGAACATGAGAAATGTTGAAATTTCATGCATATTGGGTCGTTAGATGTAGTTTCTAACTTCCATGTGGTGAATTGAGTGTGTTTAGATGGAGTTGATGTTTCCTCCTTGGTTGTGTGCATTTAGACGAGTTGCATGCATGATGGGCTGCTATTATTGAGTGTATTCTTCCGAAAGGTGTCTAGAAATTTCATTCGAGGATGAATGTTCCCAAGGGGGAGATAATGTAACACCTCAGAATCTAGTAGACTAAACTAGGGCTAAGTGTGAGGGCAAGAGCCAAGGGAGAGGGCTAGGGCAGCCCAACCTTCCATATACACTACCCAAAACAGCCTCCTCCACATGAGGGCCTTGACGGCTCGTGGTGCCACACGTGGAGTTGAGGCAATAGCTAGGCTACACTGCCCCAAATGGAGACCCTCCCCACGAGCCACTTGACGGCTCGTGAAGGCCTTCACGGCTGTGGGAGGTCTCGTGGTAATGACTTAGAGTTCAAGGGTGAGGAGTGTCCAAGTAAGGCCACTGGTCCAAAGAACACGAGGAGGACCACGGCTCATGGTAGGGACCACGGCTCGTGGGGCCTCTCGTGAAGATGGGGGCAGTGCACTGTAAGTGAGGGTTAAATGGTCTTTTCCAATTTTAATTGGATCAAAGTCAAGTTGTTTTTCCTTAGCCTAAGACACCTATATAAGTCATTTTAACTCTAAAACTCACCCATTCAAGTCATTATTTCCAAAACCCCAAAAGAAATCCCAAGTCTTCCTCTCAAATATTTCTCTCTAAAACTTGAAGAAGAAGAAAGAGTTCAAGCTAGGATCAAGGTCAAGTTTCCAATCCCCAAGCATTTGTGGGCTTTGTAATCAAGGTATGATAGCTTTTCATCCATGGATTTCTTCCGTCCAAGGAGTCCCTAATATTTCCCCAATTGAGAAGATGAAATTCCCCAAATTGAGTTAGGGTTTCTTCCAATTTTGTGGGTACTGAAGAATGTTGATCGAGTTGAGTGTATTATGATTGTTTATGGTTGAATTGATAGAACTACATGTTTTTAGGATGAATTTACATGTAATTGTGCCTAACCCATGTCTAGAAAGATGAAATTGATGTAATTGGGTTTTATGCCATGAAAGGAGAATTTATGGATTTAGATGTATTCAATCTAGGATTGATGAGATACATTAGAATTGAAGATTATATGATGAATCATGATTAGTATTGCTTTGAGATTGAAGCTTATGAGATGATTATGTATGAATTGCTTTGAGAGTGAAGCAAGTAGTATGATCATAAGATGTATTGCTTGAGAGTGAGCATATACGATGAATTATGATATGTAGGGCTTTGAGAGTAAAGCTCATATTATGAATTATTGCGATTGTTGTGGAAGGGATAGTTCCCACATGAATTGCTTATGTATGAATATGGAAGGCATTCTCACATTGAATGATTCTAGGTTGAAAAGATTACTCACCTAAGATGAATCTAATGCTAAAGAATAAGAAATTGATATGGCTAGAGGCGATTACCCATGACCTCTAAATGAGATGGATATGAGGCGATTACCGGTATTCCATAGAATAGAATAAAGAGGCGATTACCCTTATTCCTCAAATTTGAACAAGAGGCGACTCCCCATGTTCTTAAGATATGACTTGGACAAGAGGCGAGTACCCATGATCCATATAGAAAGACAAGAGGCAAATACCCATGTCACATGATGTTGGACTAGAGGCGAGTACCCATGATCCATATGTTAAGAAGGACTAGAGGCGACTACTCATGTTCCTTTATAGTAAGTCAAGAGGCGAATCCCCATGTTTATAAACGATAAGCTAGACTATGTTATGATGAATGCTAAGCTTGGATTGTTTCTTGAATTGCCTTCCATGATGAGTAAGGATGATTTGAGGTTACTTCAAGAAGTACCCCTTTATGTTGACATACTTTATTATGTGCAATGATTATGCTTATGGTTTATGTTGCTTACCTCTTATGTTCATGTGATGTTTATGCTAGCTATCATATTTAGTACATGTTTGTACTAACGCATACTCTTGCCTACATTTCTTATCCAAATATAGGGTCCGATGATATCGACTCTCATCCCCGTGGCAAGGATCATAGTAGAGCAAGATTTGAAGATAGGTGAGTCCTCATAGCATTCGAGGATTTGACCACCATTTCGTTATGTTCTTTCATTTTATGGTTTGAACTATTGTATGGGTTGTGTCCCAAAGATATTCATGTTCTAGATGGTTTAAGACAAATTGTAATAGACTTCCGCATCATTTTATAAAGTTTTTGATTCTGTTGAAAATATTTTAAATTTTCGCATCATTTCTATTACTTTATGTTATGATATACTAAGTGTCTTGTATGAGGCCTCTCGGGGTCTTGTACGCCTTGTTACATCTAGGGAGTACTCCTGGGTCGTGACAACCTCATATACATAATGCATCCATATCTTAAGCATGAAAACTAGTGTTGCAAACTCTAGGTCATGAGTGGGGTAATTGCGCTCCTACACCTTAAGCTGCCTCAACCCATATGCAATCACATAGCCCTTCCACATCAGTACACAACCCTAACAATGCTAGATGCATCACAATATATTGTGAAGCCCTCAACCTCAACGGGAAGAATCAAGATATGAATTGTAGTAAGCAACTCCTTGAGCTTCCGAAAGCTCAACTAACATTGATTTGACTATTAAAAAGGGACATCAAGATGAGTCAAATGAGTCAAAATTGGTGCAATTGAATAGAATACCTCAACAAACCATCTATAGTATCTGGCTAATGATGAGTCAGGGATTTCCACTCATTTAAGGCTTAATATTCAAGAATTTAGTGTCCTCAATGCCTATTTTATGCTCATAACAGATGTTTAAATGTTGATATGCAGAAATAAATGCTAGAGAGTGAGGCAAGGACATTACAAAGCAAATATGAGTGAAAAAGCATAAAAGTTTAAAGGAAAGCAAAGTTGGTACTCGCCAAAGCCACTCGGTGAGTCGCCGAGTGGACCTTCAGCTCGCCTTAAGTTCCAGAATGACAGCCCATGGACAAACCCAACTTGGCGAGTAGACAAGTGATTCGGTGACACACCGAAGATATCGGCGATGCTGATTTAGCTCGCCGAAAGTCACAAAAAGAGCTGGTGAAAAGCCATGCAAAAAAGGCGAGAAGAGTAGCACTCGGCGAACCCGACTTACTTCGCCAAAAGTTACAGAACGATTTAGTGAAAATCCTCGCCAAAAAGGTGAGAGGAGGAGCACTAGGCGCATCGCCGACCATTTTGGCGAACACGACTTACTTCACCGAGTTGACACCGTGCTGAAATTCTGGGAACATATAAATCCAATTTTGAAAAGTAGAGAAGGAGTTCCCACATTGTTCACTTCTGGGTTTTTGAGTTTTTACATTCTGGAACATTGGTTTTACATTTTTGAGTAGAGATTGTGAGAATTTTAGCTTAAATTTCAGCATTTGAGAATGCAGATCGTTGTCAAATCATATGGAAAACTTTGTTGGTAACGATTTCTTGGTTTTCACAATGCTTGGCTAAAACCCCTATTCTTGGAGGTGTGATTATATAGTTGAATGCAATAATTAGCTAATGGGTGTTGTTAGTTACTAATTTTATTGTTGTTTTGAAGTGGGTTCAATTAGTTGTTCTTGTTTTAATTGAAGAATTGTAGTTACAAATGCAATTCTAATTTAGTACTCTATAATTGCTTGAGAAAGAAGTATTAGAGTTGAACTATTAGTTGATGATTGCATCAATTGCATCTTTAAGAATCTAGCTTGAGAAAGTGGGTTTGATTGCATTCTTACAAATTCAACTTGAAAAAGTGAATTAATTAAGGAATTGGGTTGTTCGATTGTGTTTCGCTTGTTGAGGTTTGAAAGAACTCACTTGATTCGCAATAGTTGATAGAGAAATGGCAATTGCACTCAAAACCTAGCCTACCCACCGAGATTCAATACATTTGAGTAACTAGTAATCACCCATTACGCGAAATTAGCATTTAACTTATCACACTCCCAAGGATCTCTCTTTATTTGTTTACTTCCCATTTTAGTAGTCGTAAATTGGTTACCCAAATCCCCCCATATTAATCATCGAAACTTTGTGATTTACTTTAATGTTGCGAAACCTCTACTGCTACAAACGATTAGGACACAATTTTACTTTTTAATCGAATTCTCTACTGTATCACTCCCTATGGGATCGACCCCAACTCTTAGTTGGGTTTATACTTATTAGCGACCGCCTACACTTAGAATTAGATGAAGTGTAGATGAGCGTTATCAGCTAACCCAACAAATCTCTGAATCTCAGTAACTGATGTGGGCCTAGCCCAATCCCAAATATCCTCAATTTTCATTGGGTAGACGATAAATCCATATTTGGATGCCATGTGCCCCAAGAATGCTACAGAATCAAGCCAAAACTCACACATTAAGAACTATAAATCCACTGATCTCTCAAAGTTTAGAGCACAGTCCTTGAATATTGCTCGTGCTCCTCCCTACTCCACGACTATACAACAATGTCATCAATAAACACAGTGACAAGCAGTTTATATACAACCTGAAAGCATGATCATCAAGTCCATGAATATCATTAGGACATTGGTCAACCCAAAGGACATCACTAGGAACTAATAATGGTCAAAATAAGTCCTAAAAGCTTAGTGATGTCACCATCTAATCCTCAATTGGTGGTAACCGGATGTCAAATAAATCTTAGAAAACACCACAACACCGTGAAGTTGATCAAATAGGTCATCGATACAGGGCATAGGGTACGTATTAATCACTATTACCTAGTTAAATTGCTTATAATTGATATACATACATATAAAACCATCCTTCTTAACCACTAACAGAATCAGGGCACCCAAAGGTGGCATACTCAGTAAAATGAATCTCTTACCTAAGAGATCCTAAAGCTGAACACTGAGCTCTTGAAGCTTTGCATGGGTCATATGGTAAGGTGGTATAGAGATAGAAAGAGTCCCCGATAAATATAAATGGAAAATAAATGTCACGCTCAGGAGGAAGGGAAGGTAGATTGTAATAGAAGACATCAATAAACTCTCATACAATAAGAACCAAGTCAATTGTCGGGCCCTCTCTACTAACATCTCATACATAAGCCAAATAGGCTAAGCACCCACTGGACACTTTGATGACGCTCAAATTAACCTCAAAACAAGTTAGAAGAGTAAGCAGTTGTTGTCAATAAAAATACCCAACTAAGAGTAGGGTCGAATCCCACAAAGAAAAATTTATCGGCAATTGAAAAGACAGAATGACAAGTTACAAGTTCGAATCTAAACACAAAAGATACAAGGTTATCAAATTAAGAGTGATTTTGGTAACCATACAACGTTTTTGGGCAAAGACAATATCAAGCAAGGGATATATGAGAATTGGGGAATTCGAAATTCAATCAACACTCAATGATCCATAACAATTTAACACATGCTCATTCAATCATAGATATGTTAGATCATCATCAATCAATCTTAATATCCTTTTGGTTTCAAAGGGTTATGTCACGATATTTTCTTTCAGTGTCAATTGAGTCAACAAAAAAGCAATCCAAGACCTTAGTCTAAACCCCTATTTCTAGCAAATTTAACATTCAACAAAGTAGACCCAATTTATCTCCTTTCAGTATCAAATTTAGGACTCAAAGCCAAATATGATATTAACCTAATTCTCCAGTTCATGAATTCTCTTTCGAGCAACCGAGAAAGATCGAAAGCTAGATTTGAATGTGCACTCTCAAATCATATATTCAAACATGAAAACTAGATTAATATCATTTCATGAATTCAAGCATGGAATCAAGGAATTACCAAAATAATAGAGCAACAGATCAAATATCCTAATAGCTTTTTCTATTTCTAGCACAAAAGCCCCAATTTCATACACACAATTACACCCACAATTCTAGCAATGCAAAGCAAGGTAAAAAGAAGGGAGAAGAGGTTTTACTATCAAGAGCATAATCTTCAAAACCAAACATGAATTGTGAGGCAACTTGCCTTCAATGTCTTAACCCAAAATTAAGATCTACAAATTAGGTTTCTTCCTTAGTCTAAGCTAATAGATGAGAAAATCATCTAAAATCTGATATTATATGATATGGAATAATGATTCTTTTCAGCCATTTCGTGAGAATTTGGATCCAATGCTTGAGATATTCCAATCATCCCTTGTCAAAATAGACAGGCCTCGTAAATACGGTTTGCAAAGAAAATGGCGCTTGGTTGCTTAAGCGACTAGTTAACTTTGTTGACTTGTTCACCAAAGTGAACCCTCTATCGCAGGTTCGACATCTGAGGCTCATTTCCTGCCAGGTTCAGCTCCTTTTCTACTTTTGTCCATTGTTTTTCTTCGCAGTAACAACTACCTACAATGAACACAATTCAATGGATAATTAGCCTCTTTCTCTACTTGAGTGCCACAAAATCATTAAAAAAAAAATCCTCAAATAGTATTGAGGTAGAGGCCACTCCATCTGCTCCGTCTATGGCACTTTTAGGTATACCACAACCTACCTCTATATTATCTACTTCTACTATTTCACCTGCCCCTACTCCTATCTCTTGGTCCCTTGACCCAGGCCATGATTTATCCAATGGGAAATCTTGCCTGGTCTACGGATGTACGAGCTGCTAGGGAGGAGAAGGATATGCCCAAAATAATTAAGTAGGCAATTGAGGCTTCTTTGATCCTTCGAGAGATAGGTTGACTCAGTGTAATGGCCACCATAGTATCACATGGAAAGAGGTTTGACACCCTCATAGCTAGGATGGAGACCTGAGAAACGATAGAGGGTAGCTCTGATTCTTTGGCTATGATTAGGGCGGATATAGGCACTGATAGGGTTGATGTAGAACAGTTGAGGTCTACAAATATTTCTATGCTATGGGGTGAGGTTCTCTAGCCTGATGCATCCAAGTATGTGTAACATCCTGCCTTTGAAAGATCTAGAAATAGAAAGAACCAATTTGAAAATTTGTTAAGTTGTGAGCTTTGGGTCAACTTCAAACGACCATAACTTTCAGTACAAGATGAGTTAGGCGGCCCATAAGATATCAAATGAAAGGTCTTGGAATTCTCTTTCAAACACAATAGATTTTGCTAAGTTTCGAGTTCAGATGAGGGAGATATGCCCATTTGAAATCTACATGTCAAGTTAAGGAAAGCTACCTGAATTAATGAGGGGTATTTTGGTATTTTCCTTACCCCTTCATCTTAAAATGATTTTTGGTATTATTTTGGGGTCAAATATGATTTGGATCAGTTTTACAAATCCCATATACGCTTAGGGTTTTGAGAAGAGTTCAAGAAGAGGAGAAAAGAAGAAAAGTCAAGGCGTTCATCAATTTTTCTTGCGAATCGAAGGTTGTTTCGCCAAGGGTTTAATCCCTAAGAGGTATGTGAGTTCTCATAGTGTTGGATTCGTTCACCCACATGCCAATCATGTTATTTTCAGCATAATTTCATTCTGGAAGTTGAAGAATTTGAGTTCTTGATGAGTTTTCTTGAAGTTTCATTCGTAATCTTTATTGTTCAGGTTTTGATGAATTCTGGAGATAAGTGTTCGTAGTTTGAAGGTTGTTTTGAGTAGATTATCGTGTACTAATGTTGTTCATTCGAATCTAAGTGAGTTGGGGAGAAACCATTCAATTCTAGGTGAATTGGGGTTAGAAAACGAGAAAGAAAATTCGTCGGAAAGTTTTGGGCAGGGGCTGGCACGCCGCGCCAGCAGTGCACCACAAAAGTTCTTTTGAAATTTTGGTCCTGGGGAGCCGCGCAACTCAGTGCGCCCCAAACCCCCCTTACGTAGTTCAGGGGTTGGCGCCAGGGTCACCAAGCCCCCTACTCTTTCGTCCTTCTTTTCGTATGAGTTCCCTCGAATCGTACCCATGTATTCTAATTGATCTCTACACTTTAAATTACATCGAGAGATTATCCATAACATGAGATCATAACCCTTGAATCCATAATTCAAATTCAAGGTAGAGTTAAGATTCAAGTTTTGAGAGTTCTTTTGAGTCTTTTGAGAAGTCTTTTGCAAAAGAGTTGTTGAGTAGGTTTGAGCACTATCTCTTTTAAGAGAAATATTTTGAGTAATAATCTCAAACTAGAGAAAGAATTATGTTTTTAAACGTATGAGCTAAGTTATATTTTGGGAGTAGTATTGAGCATCGATATGGGGACGAGTTCTAATAACTCAACGTCCTCATAAACCATGTATCCAACGTGGGTAGATAGGGTCATACTTTTTAGATGATTCCTTATTACTTTTAGCATAGACTAGTGGATCCACTTAGTTAGTAGGTCCTATACCCCGGCAAAGTATAGGAAAGTTCTGGCCACGTGGGCTAGACGTTGTATCATCACATAGCTCATAGTGATGATTGTCGGTTGGAGAATCTCCCACAGAGTTATTTTGTATTCTGGCATACAAACTGAGTTATATTTTATTTTCTAATACATTGAATTATCGTCTACTATTTTAAAAGCTTTTCTTATAATTCATCTTTACTACTGCTTTATATTGAAATGAGTTGAGTAAGTTTGAGTATCTCTTAGTTGAGTTGAGACGAGGTAAGTTGTTTCTTCAGTTCTAGTTCAAGCTTATGTCTTGTTTTAGATTTCCCCTTGCATGCTCGTACATTCCATGTACTGACGCCATTTTGCCTGAATCATTCATGATGTAGATACAGGTAACCAGGATCATCAACCAGCGCTTCGCTGATCTAGTTGAGTTCCAGAGTTGTTTGTTGAGCCTCTTTGCTTTTGGAGGATCCCTTATTTATCTTCAGTTATTTTAGTTTGTTAGGATGATCGGGGGTCTTGTCCCGACATCCCTCATAGTATTAGAAGCTTCATAGATAGATAGACAGTAGTTCATTAGTCTTTTCATTTTCAGTTGGTTATGTTGAGAGTTGAGTTGCCACTTTGGATAGTGAATAGTTTACTTCTAAAGTATTCTAAGTTTATCTTTAAGACAGTTGAGTAAAGCTTCAATTTGACTTTATTTTTTTATGAGTAAGTCTTCTGCTAAGAGTTAAGCTAGGCCAAGGATTCTCTTGGGGCCAGCAATAGTTCACGAGTGCCACACGCGTCTAGGGTGTAGGCTCGGAGCGTGACAAACTTGGTATCAAAGCACAGAGTTCAAGAGTCCTAGGGTGTTTATGAAGCCGTGTCTATAGAGTCCTAGTTATCGGTGTGAAGTGCGCCACATCTTTAAATAGGAGGCTGCGAAATTTAGGAACTATCTCACTTCTTTCATACTCTTTTCGTGTGATGGAGTTTTTAACTCTATAAACTTTCTCTCTAATTCGTGCTTGCACGTATCTTTCAGATCATGCCTCCACGAAGAGTTGTTCGAGGTCGTCCCGCTAGGAGGAATGTTGAACCACAGGATCAAGGGGTACCCAATGCACCAGAAGTTCAACCCCAAGGAGAGGTCACTAATGCTGAGTTTCGGGAAGCTATCCGGATGTTGAGTCAAGCTGTGACCAACCAAGCTGGGCAACAGAGAGGGGTTCAATAGGATATGGCTAATACATCTAGTATCCGTGAGTTCTTAAGGATGAATCCCCCAAACTTCACCGGTTCAAGTGTCACTGAGTATCCGGAGAATTTTCTAGAAGAGTTGCAGAAAGTATTTGAGGTGATGCATGTGATAGATGTTGAGCGAGTGGAACTAGCTGCATACTAGTTGAAGGGTGCTGCTAGAGTGTGGTTCGACCAATGGAAGAAGGGTAGAGCTGAGGATGCACCAATTGTGAGTTGGGTTGTGTTTGAGGAGGCCTTCTTAGGGCATTTCTTTCCCCGTGAACTAAGAAAGGCGAAGGTAAGAGAATTCCTCACTCTTAAGAAGGAATCTATGAGCGTACATTAGTACAGCCTTAAGTTCACCCAACTATCTCATTATGCTCCAGAGATGGTTGTTGACATGGGGAACAGGATGAGTCTGTTTGTTGCTGGGTTGTCTCGTCTGTCAAGTAAGGAGGGCAAGGCAGCTATGTTGATAGGGGACATGGACATAGCAAGGTTGATGATCCATGTGCAACAGGTTGAGGAAGATAATCTGAGAGATCGAGAAGAGTTCCAAAACAAGAAAGCTAAGACTGTAGGAAATGAGTCTGGACAGCAGAAGAGTAATGCAAACCTGTCATCCTTCCAGCAAAAGCAAAAGGGACCTGCTCCATCATCTGTTAGTGCACCTGCACCAAGGAACAGAGGTGAGTTCAATAATCAGAATTCACAGAATTTCAGAGCTAGACCTGCGCAGTCTCAAGGTAGTGTGGTACAAGGGGGTAATGGGACTCCTGCATGTGCTAAGTGCAGTAGAAACCACTAAAGAGTGTGTCGTGATTGCTCCACTGGTTGCTTCAAGTGTGCTCAGAATGGTCACTTCATGAAATAGTGCCCTAAGAATAGGCAGGGCATTGGTAATGGGGGATATCAAGCCCAATCTTCTTTAGTGGCTCCACCAGACAGACATGCACCTAGAGGAGCTACTTCAGGGACAGGTGGAGGAGCAAACCGTTTGTATTATATCACCAGTCGCCAAGAGCAAGAGAATTCACCAGATGTTGTCACTGGTATGATCAGAGTCTTTACTTTTGATGTATATGTTTTGTTAGATACAGGAGTGAGTCTATCTTTTGTGATTCCATATATTGCTATGAATTTTGATGTTCTTCCTGAGCAACTTCTTGAGCCCTTCAGTGTTTCCACACCTGTTTGTGAGTCTATTCTAGCTGAGAGAATTTATCATGATTGTACCATTTCTGTCAATCACAAGGACACTATGGCTGACTTAGTCGAGTTAGACATGATAGATTTTGATGTTATTCTAGGTATGGACTGGCTTCATGCCTGTTATGCCTCAGTTGATTGTAGAACTCGAGAAGTTAAGTTCCAGTTTCCTAATGAGCCAGTTATAGAGTGGAGGAGTAGTTCAGCAGTGCCTAAGGGTCATTTTATTTCATACCTTAAAGTGAGAAAGTTAGTTTCCAAGGGGTGTGTCTATCACTTAGTCCGAGTTAATGGCTATAATGTTGAGACACCACCTATTCAGCCAGTTCCAGTTGTGAGTGAGTGTCCAGAAGTCTTTCCAAATGATATTCCCAGAGTCCCTCCTGAGAGAGAAATAGACTTCGGTATAGATATTCTTCTTGATTCTTGTCCTCTCTATTCCACTAAATAGAATGGCTTCTGCTGAGTTGAAAGAGTTTAAAGAGAAGTTGAAAGACCTCCTTGATAGAGGCTTTATTTGAACAAGTGTATCACCTAGGGGCGCTCAGGTCTTATTTGTGAGGAAAAAAGATGGTTCTCTTAGAATGTGTATAGATTACCATCAGTTGAATAAGATTACTATCAAGAATACGTATCCCCTTTCGAGAATTGATGATCTTTTCTATCAACTTCAGGGTACCACTTGTTTTTCTAAGATAAACCTTAGATAAGGCTATCATCAGTTGAGAGTAAGAGAAAGTGACATCCCTAAGACAACATTCAGGACTCGTTATGGTCATTATAAGTTTCTGATGATGTCGTATTGATTGACTAATACTCCTACATCGTTCATGGACCTTATGAACAAAGTATTTAAGCCTTATCTAGATATGTTTGTTATCGTATTCGTTGATGACATTCTAATCTATTCAAGAAATGAGGAAGATAATGCTAGTCATCTCAGAGTAGTTCTCCAAACTCTCAAGAATAGAGATTTGTATGCTAAATTCTCTAATTGTGAGTTTTGGCTTTAATCTGTGGCATTCTTGGGCCACATTGTTTCCAGTGATGGAATTTGAGTTAACACTCAGAAAATTGAGGTAGTGCAAAATTGGCCCTGACCCACATCTCCAACTAATATTAGGAGTTTCTTGGGGTTGGCTGGATATTATTGAAGGTTCGTATTTCAATGGTCTGAAGCTTGTTAGAAAAGCTTTCAGGAATTGAAAACTAGGTTGACTACTACCCAGTGTTGACCTTACCGGAAGGTACACAAGGCTTTGTTGTATATTTTTATGAGTCCAGAGTTGGACTGGGTTGTGTATTAATGCAAAATGGAAAAGTTATAGCTTATGCCTCCGACAGCTTAAAGTTCACGAGAGGAATTACCCAACACATGATCTAGAGTTGGTTGTTGTAGTGTTCGCTTTGAAGATATGGCGTCACTATCTTTATGGTGTTCATGTAGATGTGTTCACCGATCACAAGAGTCATCAGTATGTATTCAGTCAGAAAGAGCTTAATCTCAGACAGAGGAGGTGGTTAGAGTTACTTAAAGATTATGACATGATTATTATATACCACCTAGGTAAGGCTAATGTTGTTGTTGATGCCTTGAGCAGGGTATGTATGGGTAGTACCGCCCATGTTAAGTAAGGCAAGAAAGAGTTAGCGAAAGATGTGCACAGACTTGCACGGTTGGGAGTACGGTTAATGGATTCTAATAAAGGAGGAGTAGTTGTGATGAATGGGGATGAATCATCATTAGTGTCAGAAGTGAAAGAGAAAGAAGACTAAGATCCTGTTTTTCTTGAATTGAAGGCAAATGTTCATAAGTAGAAAGTGTTGGCTTTTGAACAACGGGGAGATGGTGTATTGAGGTATCAAGGTAGATTGTGTGTGCCAAGGGTAGATGAACTTCAAGAGAGGATCATGGAGGAAGCTCATAGCTCCAGATACTCTATCCATCTGGGTTCCACAAAGATGTATCGCGACTTGAGAAAAGTCTATTGGTGGAGTATTATGAAGAAGTAAATTGCAGAGTTTGTCGCTAAGTGCCCGAATTGCCAACAAGTCAAGGTAGAGCACCATAGGCCCGGTGGTATGGCTCAGAATATAGATATTCTGAAATGGAAGTGAGAGATGATCAATGATGAGTCTGAGATTTGGACTCATTTAGGGCTTTGTTTTGATAGTATTAGTGTCCTCAATGCCTATTTTATGTTATAAACTGATGTTAAAGTGTTGATTTACAGTTATGAAGGCTAAAGAGCAAGGCAAGGCCATAATCAGACAAAAAGGAACTAAAGAGCTGAAGAAGTGAAGAAAAAGCAATCCTGGAGAACGCCAAGACCACTCGGCGCACCGACGAGTGGCTCTTTCACCCACCCTAAGTTCCAGCATGTTAGCCCTGGGGAATAACCAAGTTGGCGACAGAAATGGGCATTCGGCGGATCGTCAATCAGTTCCGCGACAACAAATTGGATCGCCCAAAGTTACAGGACCTGAGATGCTGAAGGCCAATGCAAAATGGCGATGGAAGAGGACACTCGGCGGATCGCCGATCGGTTCGGCGAGGCGAGACTTAATCTGCCGAGTGGACTTTCAGGCTTAATTTTGGAAAACTATAAATTGGATTTTAAATGTAATTTTGAGGAGTTCTCTCCCAGATGTTACAGTTCCTATTCTAGACTTAGAGTTTTCTCTAGATTTTTGAGTTCGAATTGTATAATTTTGGAAGATTTGGAAAGTGGGTCTTTGAATTTCATTCTTGGAAATCACTGTAAAGGCTTGGAGACTCTTACCCAGATCATTGCCAATGCATTTGGTAACTGTTTCTCTGTTTTTATGATCTGTGGCTAAAACCCCAATTCTTGGGGTGTGATCATGTGTTAATTTGTCTAATTATCGTATAGGTATTGTTGTTTGATGATGAAATTATTGTTTTAATGTGGGTATAATCATTAGCTGAGTTTTAATTTATGAATTGTAGTTGCAAATGCAATTCTAATTTTGAGTTCTTAGTTTACTTGAGAAAGAAGTTTTAGGACCAAAGCTTTTGATTAATAATTTGTGGGTATTGGGTTAATATGGGTTCAGCTCGAGAGAGTGAATCTTAAATCCAATCCTACCCATCTAGCTCGAGAGAGTGGATGTATTAAGGTTGTGGGCTGGTTATCTTGTTAAGCTTGTTGATATTCGAAAGAAATCACCTGAGCCGTAATAGTTGTTCGAGAGAAAACTATTATACTTAAAGTCTACCCTACCCACAATGTTTCAGCAAATCATCGTTAGATTTCAATCACCCATATCGCATAATTAGCCTATAATCGATCACATCCCAATGACTCCTCTCTATTTTGTTATTTTCCGTTGTTTTCATTATTATTTCAGCTGTTCATTACAGAACCAAACCCCATCTCACATTCGTTGTCACCCTTTTAGATTTATTTGTATGTTTGCGATAATTTTTATTCCTATAACCATTTAGAACACGTTTGTACTTATTAATTGAATTTTAGACATGTACCGCTCCCTGTGGGTTAGACCCCAACTCTTCGTTGGATTTTATACTAATTAACGATCGTTTACACCTAGAATTGGATGAGGTGTGTTTGAAACGTTACTAATCAAAATGGTGCCACTACCGGGGAGTGGTATTGTTTGAAATTCTATTATTGAAGTTAAATTGTGTTCTTTTAGTGTTATAGTTGAATCGACTTAATTTGTTTTGTATTTTTATTGGTTGTGTTGAACAGAGGAAGAGTTGAGTGTAAACGGAAGTAATGGTAGCCAAGTGGGGCACCAAGACGACATTGGAAATCTGAATGATGTAAATGACCCAATTCAATTGGGTGGTGTTGGTGGAATTCATCTACCTCCGGCTAACGGAAACGTTGTTTTCCACATCACTAGCATGATGATTCATCTCCTACAATTGAAAGAATTATATGGAGGGTTGGCTCATGAGGATCCCCATGAGCATATTCGGAACTTCATGGACGTTTGTGGTCCGTTCTCATTTAAGAACATATCACAAGAATCAGTCTGTCTCAGGTTGTTCCCAGTCTCTTTGATGAGTGAAGCTAACAAATGGTTATCTGAGTTACCGAGGGACTCCATCACCTCTTGGGATGAGCTGACCGCAGCATTCCAAGTGAGATTCTTTCCTCCATCAAAGATGATGACACTCAAAGATAGCATCCAAGGTTTCAAACGCTTGGAAGCTGAGCCAATCCATGAGACATGGCTGAGATTTAAGAAGCTGGTGCTTCAGTGCCCAACTTATAGACTTCCAAATGACGTGTTGCTGCAATACTTCTATAGGAGTCTTGATTCGGTGAACAAAAGAGTTGTTGATCAACTTGTTCCCGATGGTATAATGCAACAACCCTATGAAGTAGCGTCCCAACTCCTTGATTGCATGACCAAGATAAATAGAGCATGGAACACTCGTGAGGACCAAGTGTCTCCTCTTATGTTTAGAATGACAAAGGAACAGATCGAAAAGGATCAAGAGAGAGACCAAAACATGGCCAAAACGATGACCCAGCTGGATATCTTGGCTAAAAATGTCATGGGTAGTGGTGCAAAGAGTGTTAATGCTATGGGTGTCAGTGGAGTAAACCCCGATGAAGCACATTTTGAAGCACTGTACAATGAGGAAGTGAACTTCCTTTCTAATCAAGGAGGAGGTTATCGTGCAAACTACCCAAGGCCGGGTGGAAATCAAGGTGTGAACAGAGATGATAGCTGGAGAGACCGTGATAGAGATTGGTGTGATCATAACGCCACTTGGAAGGAGAGAGAGGGGGACAAGGAAAAGTACATCCTTCCCCATGAGAGTCAAAAGCCCAAGGAATCAGAAGGTGGCCATACAGAAGATATGCTCTCACGCATTCTCAACAAAGTTGAAGGGTCAGACAAGGTGTTGAAAGAGATGAAAGAGGATATCTCAACTCTCAATCAGACGGTGACCTCTCACTCAGTCTCTATTAAGCAGCTGGAGACCCAAATTGGTCAAATTTCTTCTCACTTGAATCCAAGACAACAAGGGGGGGTTGCCTAGTGACACAATGGCAAATCCCAAAAATGAAGCTTAATTTGGTATCCTCGTCGTGCCACGACGTTAACTAAGGTGCTTCTTGGGAGGAAACCCAAGTATTTGATATTTTTAAAGTTTGTTTGTGAATAACGGGTGTTGATTGTGCAGGTTGAAAAGTGAAAAGTATGGGAAACTGAATAGTTTGGCGAGCCAAGGTCAAGTCGGCGATACGCCGAACAGGTCAGCAAGCCCCGACTTGGACCACCGTTGGAACTACCAAGCTTGAAGGGGTACCCTGTAAAACTTGGTGAGCTACATGCTCAATCGGCGACTCACCGAACAGGTCGTCGAGTCCAATTTTGTCCACCGTTTGAACCCCCAAAATTGTTGGGAATCCTGTTAAACTCGGCGAGGAAAATACCACTCGGCGCATCACCGAGTGGTTCGGTTAGAACGACTTACTCCGATGAAGGTGCCGCGAACTGAAAGGTTTTAAAGGCCAAACAGTTTAAAATTTCAAAATCCTTCATCTTCTCCTATTTTTAACTCTCGCACCCTCTCACCCAACTTTAGATCTTGACTATTTTCTTGTTTTTACCCGCTCATTTTGTGAAATCATTACTCGGAATGGTGGAACTTTGCCTCCTAGCTATACAACTCTTAAATTTGGCATTAAGGTTGGTTTTCCGAACCCCGTACTTCAAGTGTGTGGTTGAAATCGAATGCAATGGGTAAATTATTGATGATTGTTGTTGGGTAGTTGATTATAATCATGTTTAATTGTTGGATTGCCTGTAATGAATTAAAATGTGTGCCTAATTGCCTTAAACTAATCGATTCATGTGTTCTTGCTTGCAATATCGAGTCTAAATTGTTGGGTTACGGTTTTTATACATTGGGTTTGGTGGGGTAAAGTCTAAGTAACCCCAAATTGTGCCAAAAGGGGTAATTTTCCCAATGATGGAGCGTTTGATGTCATTCTTAAGGGTAAAAGTCATCAAATGGCCAATTTTGGCTAAATCGGGGGAAGTCTGAGTACCCTGAGGGCATGGGTAGTATGGGTCTAACCTTAATTGAATGGTGTTTATGTTTAATTTTCAATTTGGGGATTGTGGGCTTGATTTTGAAGTTTGGGGTTGAAAACTGGCACGTTGGGCCGTTTGACGAGCTACGTCGAGCTCTCTTAGTGGTTCGGCGGTTCGCCCAAGTCCCTCACAGATCGTCCTTAATTTCTATTATTGGTTGAGTTTGTTCTGTAACTTTTGGTGAGAAGCTTGAGCTCACCGAGTGAACTCGGTGACTCACCGAAATGCCTTCTTGATTGCCCTTCTGCGCCTCTAATCCTTAAATTGCACTGTAACTTTTGGCGGACCACTTCTAGTCCACCGAATGGTGTCAGCGATACGCCGAATGGCCCTGAACATCGCTAACCTATCTTGAATTTTGAAATATTTTAGGCTGGTACTTTCGGCGACCCCCATCTGGCTCGCCAAAGTAACTCAGCGACTCGCCGAACGATTCGGCGAGTCATTCTGCAACTAGTTTTTCTACATTTTTCTGGAAATTATTCTAAGTGTTTCTTCATTGTTTGCAGAAATGGCTAGACCCAAAGTGTCTGGAAGAAACATACCGCCTCGAAAGCGGGCACGTGGAGTGGTTATTGATGAGGGTGCAGCTGCATCCAGAGCAAAGGCAACCAAACTCCCTACCAAGGGAGGAAAAGGCAAATGCAAGGGCAAGGCGCCCGTGGTTGAGACACCGAAGTACAGCTCCGACAGTGAAGGGGTCTACGAGATTTACCTCACCACATCAAATAGCGAGAAGAAATCTCATGATTCTCAGGCCTCCTTCTCTAAGCCTGAAGATGACCAGCTACTGCAGACCTAGAGGGCAGAGATTCGCTCTAAGGCGAAGTCTGATCCGTCTAGGATCCCAGTACCTCAGACTACTCCTCCCCCTCCAGCACCTGTAGTCTCGGTGCCACCAGTACAGGGTCCTCCTCCCCGGTCTCTCAACAGACTAAAGGTCGAGGGATTGAGGACTATTCTTGAGGAGAAGAGACTGTCCATAGATGGTGTGGTGGACGGGTATCCAGAAATATGGAACACTCTTAAGTACCATAATTTTCAGGTTTTCACTAAACCCCGAGGCCCCTACATCCCCAATTGGGTCCAGGAGTTTTATGCAGCATATGGTGAGCTGGTCCCTAAGGGAAGGAAAAAATCTTGCATGTTCAAACTGGTTGATTGCATCATAGTTTGAGGTAAGAAGGTGAAGTGTGACAGTTCTAATATCATTGTTGTGCTGGGATGCACGTATGTGCACAAATATATTGATCTAATCCAGAAGAAGACGTTGGAGGACCTGAAGAGTTGGTTAGCACCCCTATTATCTGATGCCACCCCGAGGTGGATAGAGGCAGGTGTGCCCATAGAAAAGAAGGATCTCAATGTGGCAACTCGGTACTGGTTCGGGTTAATCAGCTGCACGATTATGCCATCTCAAAATGAATCCATTCTCCGACACCCAAAGGCTGCATGTTTAGGCTCTATCATTTCTCACCAGAAGTTGAATATAGGGATGTTGATTGAGCAAGAGATGGCCATGAGGGCCAGACAGAGACACACTTCACTCCCATTCCCGGTGTTGATCACCGAGCTGTGCAGATGGGCCCATGTTTCTCAAGATGAGAAGAGGGATATGGAGGTAACACCCGCCACATCTACTGACATCCGGTGTATTGAGGCTCAGTATCAGAAGGATGAGACAGAGAGGAGGAGAGCAGCTACTATAGATGTAGCCCCAGCGGTTGATGTTGCTATGATACATACAGAGGCAGGCATGCCTAGTTAGGCCGGTGGGCCCTCAGGTACATCTGTACCTCACTCTTCTGAGACTCCTAGTTCTTCTGCTGCTCCCACACCCCCTAGATCTGTTGTTGGGTACTTCTACCTCCCGGATCACCTAGGCCACGCTTCTCAAGATGGGGCACCAAGCCCATTCTGCTGATGTACGTGCTTCCCGGCTAGACGTTGAGGTTCCTAGGATGATTGAGAGAGCTATTACTGTTGCATTGAAGCCTCTCCAGGCTTCTATTGATGCCATCACAGCGAGAGTAGAGGTTTGTCAGAGAGGCCAGGGTGCTACTGAGGAGGTGACGGCCTTGAAGGCTGATATTATTGGACTGAGGAAGGATGTGGACCATCTGAAGTCCATAGACTTGACTTCGCTATTTGGGACTGTGGAGATCCCGGATGATCCGAGCGTAGATATTCCAGCCTGTTCTGAGGTACCTCTGGCTACTACCGGAGATGAGTTTAGGGCTGATGTTGCTGCTGATGATTCAGAGGCTGAGACTGATAAGGAGCAGCTTGGTGGCGTGAGGAGGCTATTTTTGAGGGTCTGACTGACTTAGAGGAGGCCATGGTAGAATCAGTTGTTCAGGCCTCTTTGAGGGATGCATCCATGGTGGGCTCTAGTGGAGCCAAGGTTGATGAGACACCGGGCACTGATGCCTCGACAGATGGAGCGACTGAGATATAGACTTCACCCCAGTCCTAGCCTAGCAGGATGATTATTTTTACCTCCCTCTCTATTATTTTATTGACTATTCTGTTGTTTTATTTGCATTTGAGGACAACTGTTTATTTTGTTGGGTGGGGTGAGGTATTTCCATACCTACCTCTTGTCTTGTGACTGTTTTGTGAATATTGGTTTTGTTTTGATGATATTTTTGTGAATATTGGGCTTTGATATATATTTCTTGGTTGTTGAATTGTTGGGTTGTGGATGTTTTTATTTTGTGGCCCATTGTTTTGATTGAAAATGGTTTTGAACCAAATTTTCAAATTTTTCCACCTCTTTTGTGTGTGAATGTGGTTGTTCTTGTGCAAATTTGAGTGTCGGGTGTGATCAATACCGATGACTTGAATGGTTCTCTTAATCGAACAAAATGAATGTGCGGCTACGATGAGGCAAACGAAGTTACATACGCAATATGTGAACTTTTAGCATCTCGTTGTGACTAGCCAATTGTTGATGAGTCTCTTGTGATGAACATTGCACGCTAGCTAGAGAGTGTGGAGTCTTGTTTGATAATTGTATCAATGCCTTGTGTGGTGAGATTACCTTGAACATTATGCATAATGACACCTAGAATTTTCCCTGTTGGTCCGGTTAACTGAGTGATGCAAGCAATAGACATGATCTTAGCAAAAAGTTGAAGAGTTAGCCTATTTGACTACATACCTCTTTGTGGCCAACCTTGTGAGAAGTATGAACCTTGCTTGTTCCTTTTGAACCTTACTACTTTTTCTTGGAAGAAACTTGAGCAATTGTGACCTTTCTTTATCCATCCACCCATAACTTTCATGGAGTATGGTTTGTTTGTATATCCAACTTAGGCCAAAAGCTTAAGTTGGGAGTGTGGTGAAAAGAAAAGGAAAGTCAAGAAGTGTAAAAAATTCCCCCTCTTTGTATGGATTGATTTGAAAAAGATGGAACCCTTCCATGTAAAAAAAAAAAGAGAAAAAGGAATGAAAAAGAAGAAGGAAAAGAAAAAGAACGAAAAAGTTATGAAATAAAGTAGTGAAAATTGGAAAAGAAATGGGGTATCCGGTAGTTCATATGAAGTTGAATAATAGCGTGGATTATGAGCATGTTTGAAATGTTAAAGAAAAGGAGGAAAGTGATGTTCAGGCCATACTTCATGAAGGTAAAAGCCACTAAGCCTAAATGACCATACCTTTACACTCAGCCCCGTTACAAGCCTTGAAAAGACCTTTGTGATCTTGAGTGAGCTGAAACTAATGTTGATTGGAAAATAAGGGCAAGCCTATGGGTGAAGTCGTGCATGTGTTCTTCTTTGTGAGTGTGAGAGTTGTATGTGATTCCGAAACCTTAAATTGTTGAAATTTTTTGTGTGAATACGGAATCATCTTTGTTGTGAGGGCATTTGAATACCTTTGTTGAGCTTGAAATTGCATTTGAAGCAAGCATTGTGAACTTGAGTAATCTTGATGATGGTGAGTCACAATTTAAAACTTTGAGTGGGCAAGTGATCATTGTATGAGTAATTTGAACCTTGTTGTGTGCATTTATGTTGAGTCTTATGCAGCACTATTTGTAGACATCCTTATTGAACTGTTGATCTTGAGTTTTACTTGAGGACAAGCAAAAGTTTAAGTTGGGGGTGTTGATGAGTCCGAGATTTGGACCCATTCAGGGTTTTGTTTTGATAGTATTAGCGTCCTCAAATGCCTATTTTATGCTCTAAACTGGTGTTAAAGTGTTGATTTAGAGCTATGAAGGCTAAAGAGCAAGGCAAGGACATAACCGGACAAAAAGGAACTAAAGAGCTGAAGAAGTGAAGAAAAAGCAATCCTGGAGATCACCAAGACCACTCGGCGCACCGCCAAATGGCTCTTTAGCTCGCCCCAAGTTCCAGCATGCCAGCCCTAGGGAAGAACCAAGTTTGCGACAGAAATGAGCATTCGGTAAATCACCGATCAATTCCGAGACAACAAATTTGATCACCCAAAGTTACAGGACCTGAGATGCTGAAGGCCAATGCAAAATGGCGATGGAAGAGGACACTCGGCGGAGCGCCGATCGTTTCGGCGAGGCGCGACTTAATCCGCCGAGTGGACTTTCAGGCTTAATTTTGGGAAACTATAAATTGGATTTTAAATGTAATTTTGAGGAGTTCTCTCCCAGATATTACAGTTCCCATTCTAGACTTAGAGTTTTCTCTGGATTTTTGAGTTCGAATTGTATAATTTTGGAAGATTTGGAAAGTGGGTCTTTGAATTTCATTCTTGGAAATCATTGTAAAGGCTTGGAGACTCTTACCCAGATCATGGCCAATGCATTTGGTAACTGTTTCTCTGTTTTTATGATCTGTGGCTAAAACCCCAATTCTTTGGGTGTGATCATGTGTTTATTTGTCTAATTATCGTATGGATATTGTTGTTTGATGATGAAATTGTTGTTTTAATGTGGGTTTAATCATTAGCTGAGTTTTAATTTATGAATTGTAGTGGCAAATGCAATTCTAATTTTGAGATCTTAGCTTGCTTGAGAAAGAGGTTTTAGGACCAAAGCTTTTGATTAATGATTTGTGGGTATTGGATTAATATGGGTTCAGCTCGAGAGAGTGAATCTTAAATCCAATCCTACCCATCTAGCTTGAGAGAGTGGATGTATTAAGGTTGTGGGCTGGTTATCTTGTTAAGCTTGTTGATGTTCGAAAGAAATCACCTAAGTCGTAATAGTTGTTCGAGAGAAAACTATTGCACTTAAAGTCCAGCCTACCCACAATGTTTCAGCAAATCATCGTTAGATTTCAATCACCCATATAGCATAATTAGCCTATAATTGATCACATCCCAAGAACTCCTCTCTATATTGTTATTTTCCCTTATTTTCATTATTGTTTCAGCTGTTCATTACAAAACCAAACCCCCATCTGATATTCGTTGTCACCCTTTTAGATTTATTTGTATGGTTGTGATAATTTTTATTCCTATAACCATTTAGAACACGGTTGTACTTCTTAATTGAATTTTAGACACGTACCGCTCCCTATGGGTCCAACCCCAACTCTTTGATGGGTTTTATACTGATTAACGATCTTTTACACCTAGAATTGGATGAGGTGTGTTTGAAACATTACTAATCAATCAATATGGATTTTATTACTTGTTTACCACGGTCTCGCAGGCAGCATGATTCGATTTGGGTGATTGTAGATCGGATGAATAAATCAGCCCACTTTTTACAGGTAAAGAGTACCCATTCAGCAGAAGATTATGCCAACTTATACATTCAAGAGGTAGTCAGACTTCATGGAGTTCTAGTGTCCATCATTTCATATAGAGGTTCACAATTTACTGCACAATTCTGGAAGTCTTTCCAGAAAGGTTTGGGTTCCAAGGTGAATTTGAGTACTACTTTTCATCCTCAGACTGATGGTCAAGCAGAGCACACAATTCAGACTTTATAGGATATGTTGAGGCCGTGTGTGATCAATTTCAAGGGTAATTGGGATGATCACCTACCTCTCATTGAGTTTGCTTACAACAACAGTTATCACTCTAGCATCCAGATGGCTCCCTATGAAGCTCTTTATGGGAGAAGATGCAGATCTCCTATTGGATGGTTTGAAGTTGGTGAAGCTGGGTTGATAGGACCAGACTTAGTTCATCAAGCTATGTAGAAAGTGAAGATCATTCTAAAAAGGTTGAAAACAGAACAAACTCGTCAAAAATCCTATACTGATGTTAGGAGAAGATACTTAGAGTTTGAGGTGGACGATTGGGTTTACTTGAAGGTTTCACCCATGAAGGGTGTTATGAGATTTGGTAAGAAGGAGAACCTTAGTCCCCGGTATATTGGTCATTACAGGATATCCAAAAGAATTGGCAATGTAGCTTATGAGTTAGAGCTACCGCAAGAGTTAGCAGCAGTCCATCCGGTGTTTCACATTTCAATATTGAAGAAGTGTATGGGCAATCCTTCACTCATTATACCTGCTGAAAATATTGGTATTAAGGACAGCCTATCTTATGAGAAGGTACTCGTTCAAATTCTAGATTGTCAGGTTCGCAAGTTGAGAACCAAGGAGGTAGCATCAGTAAAGGTCTTATGGAGAAATCAGTTTGTTGAGGAAGCTACTTGGGAAGCTGAGGAGGATATGAAGAAGAGATACCCACATCTCTTTTATTCCGGAGAAATTTCAGACCAAGGTAATGTTTTCTGAAAATCACTCTCTTAATTGATATGCTATGTTGTGTTGAAATGCATGTTGGGTGTTTGAGTTTCGGTGTTAGATGTTGCCACCGTTAGTTCTACTTGTAATGATCTCATTCGAGAACGAATGTTTCCAAGGTGGAGATATTGTAACATCCCTCCTTAGAAAGAGCTAGAAATAGAAAGAACCAATTTGGAAAGAGCCAATTTGAGAATTTTGTTAAGTTGTGAGTTTTGGGTCAACTTCAAACGACTATAACTTTCAGTACAAGATGAGTAAGGTGGCCCATAAGATATCAAATGAAAGGGCTTGGAATGCTCTTTCCAACGCCACCGAGTTTGCTAAGTTTTTAGTTCGGATGAGGGAGATATGCCCTTTTGAAATCTGCATATCCAGTTAAGGAAAGCTACCTGAATTAATGAGGGGTATTTTGATCTTTTCCTTACCCCTTCAGCTTAAATGGATTTTTGGTATTATTTTGGGATCAAATCTGATTTGGATCAGTTTTACAAATTCCATATACGCTTAGGGTTTTGAGAAGAGTTCAAAAAGAGGAGAAAAAAAGAAAAGTCAAGGCGTTCATCAAGTTTTCTTGCGAATCGAAGGTTGTTTCGCCAAGGGTTTAATCTCTAAGAGGTATGTGAGTTCTCATAGTGTTGGGTTCGTTCATCCACACTCCAATCATGTTATTTTCAGCACAATTTCGTTTTGAAGTTGAAGAATTTGAGTTCTTGATGAGCTTTCTTGAAGTTTCATTCGTAATCTTGATTGTTGAGGTTTTGATGAACTCTGGAGATAAGTGTTAGTAGTTTGAGGGTCTTTTTGACTAGATTATCCTGTACTAATGTTGGGTATTCGAATCTAAGTGAGTTGGGAAGAAACCATTCGATTCTACGTGAATTGGGTTAGAAAACGAGAAAGAAAATTCATCGAGAAGTTCAGGGGAGGGGCTGGCGCGCCACGCCAGCAGTGTGCCACAAAAGTTGTTCTGTAGTTTTGGTCCTACGGCACCGCGCCACTTAGTGTGCCCCAAACCCCCTTCAGTAGTTCAGGGGTTGGCGCCCCGCGCCACTTAGTTCCCCAAGGTCGCCAGGCCCCCTACTCTTTCGTCCTTCTTTTCATATGAGTTCCCTCGAATCGTAAGCATTTATTCTAATTGATCTCTACACTATATATTACATCTAAACATAGAAAGATCAACCATAACAGGAGATCATGGCCCTTGAATCCATAATTCAAATTCAACGTAGAGTTAAGAGTCAAGTCTTGAGAGTTCCTTCGAATCTTTTGAGAAGTCTTTTGCAAAACTTTTTAAACTTGTTTTAAGACTTAAGAATTTGAGTTTGAGGAAGAGTAGAGTTGAGTTCATTTTCTTCAAAATGATATATGGGAACTAATTAGTCCCAAGAGTAAATATTTTTACATTTAAGATGAGAGGAAACACCGATTTCCCAAAGAGTTCTTGAACAATTTTGAGCACTATCTCTTTTAAGAGAAATATTTTGAGTAATAATCTCAAACCAGAGAAAGAGTTATGTTTTTAAGCATATGAGCTAAGTTATATTTTGAGAGTTGTATTGAGCACCGATATGGGGATGAGTTTAGATAACTCAACGTCCTCATAAACCATGTAGCCAACGTGGGTAGAAAGGATCATACTTTTTAGATGATTCCTTATTTCTTTTAGCATAGACTAGTGGATCCACTTAGTTAGTAGTTCCTATACCCCACCAAATTATAGGACAGTTCTGGCAGTGTGGGCTAGAATTTGTATCATCACATAGCTCATAGTGATGGTTGTCGGTTAGAGAATCTCCCACAGAGTTATTTTGTATTCTTGCATACAAACTGAGTTATATTGTATTTTCTAATACATTGACCTATTCTCTACTGTTTTAAAAGATTTTCTTTATAATGCATCTTTACTACTACTTTATATTGAAATGAGTTGAGTAAGGTTGAGTATCTCTGAGTTGAGTTGAGACGAGGTAAGTTGTTTCTTCAGTTCTAGTTCAAGCTTATGTCTTGTTTTATATTTCCCCTTGCATGCTCATACATTCTATGTAGTGATGCCATTTGTCCTGCATCTTTCATGATACATATATAGGTAACCAGGATCATCAACCAGCGCTTTGTTGATCCAGTTGAGTTCTAGAGTTGTTTGGTGAGCCTTCTTACTTTCGGAGTATCCTTTATTTATCTTCAGTTATTTCAGTTTGTTAGGATGATCGAAGGTCTTGTCTCGACATCCCTCATAGTATTAGAGGCTTCATAGATATATAGACAGTAGTTGATGAGTCTTTTTATTTTCAGGTTGTTATGTTGAGAGTTGAGTTGCTACTTTGGCTAGTGAATGTTTTACTTCTAAAATATTCTGAGTTTATCTTTGAGACAGTTGAGTAAAGCTTCCATTTGACTTTATTGTTTTATGAGTAAGTCTTCTGCTAAGAGTTAAGCCAGGCCAAGGATTCGCTTGGGGCCAGTAATGGTCCTCGAATGTCAATCGCGTCCAGGGTATAGGCTCGGGGCGTGACAGTATGTGCCTACATCTATGCTTAGTATTGAGCTTCCTCCGAGTGTGGCTGAGCAGCTGAGTGTGGGTGGTACTATTGTTGGTGCTACTATTGATGATGCTATTGATGATGATGTAGAGGAGAGAGTAAAGGATGCTGATGATGAGGAAATGGATGAGGAGGATATATGGAGAGCCGAGGAGGAGCTGCAGATGGCTATGACCTTGACAGAGCTACTGGATTTTGAGGATACTATAGTGCTAGCCATGATGGTGAGATCCCGTGAGGAGACCTTCATAATTACACCAGTGGAGTCTCTTTAGACTCTACCATTCCTTCAATTGATTTGCCAGGTACTGATGCCTGGTTGAGCCTACTTTGCTACCTGTAACACCTCAAATTTTGAGAAGGGGAAAATATTTGTTTCCTTAGTCGACTCGGTGAAGTAGGGTGTGAACTCTGAGTGACTTGGCGATCCGCCAAGTGGAACCTTCCTCACCTTTTGGCTTGATCTCAGAGTCTAGCATTCTGGAACATTAGGCGAGCTAAGTTGAGCTCGCCATTCCGTTAGGCATGTCACCAAAGTACCCTCCCCATCGCCTAATTGGTCTGGCTCCTAGGTTTACTCACTGTAAAATTCGGTGAGCTAAGTGCTCATTTGGCGAGTCGCCAAGTGACCTTCGGCAAGCCCCAGCGAGTAGTGCTTTCAGTTTTAAGTCAAGGTCTTTTGGGTCTTTTCAGATTTATTTTAATTCTATACTACGTCGTTTTACCCTTCATATAAAGACTTATCTAAGTATTCTACTCTCAAATTTCCCGAACTTAAATCATTCTTCTAAGAGTCTAAAAGAAGATCAAATCTCCTGCCCAAAATATTTCTCTCTCTAGAAACTTGAAGAAGAAGAAGAAGGGTTAAACCTAGGGTTTCACAGCAAGTCTCAATTCCTCCATTGAAGATAAGCATTTTGACTTGAGGTATGATAGTTTTCATGCATGGATTCCTTTCATCCATGAAGTTCCCAAATTCCCTATCTTCAAAGGTAGAAATCTCGAATTAAGTTAGGGTTTTCTTCAATTGCCATGGGTTCTCTTGATTTTTGATTTAACTGATTAAATTATGATCTCTTATGCATCAATTCATGAAATAGTATGATTTTATGATGTTTCCTCTATGAACCCATGTAAACCCCATGTTTTCCAAATTATGATCATATGATGTGAGTTGTATGTTATGAAAGAGGAGTTTTATGAACTAATGCATGAAGTGATAGAATCACATGAATTTATGATGAAATACCTATCTAGTCCTTGATTTCTAGATGTGGTTATTAAAAGTAGGTTTTGAACCTTGAAAGGGTAAAGTATGAGTTCATGCATGTTCTTATGAAACCTATGTAAATGTTTTAAGGATGCTTTGAGAGTAAAGTATCAATGATGATGTTGTTGTTGTGTTGTTGAAAGGATATTCTCATAAACACACGCAAAATTGATTGTGAAAAGTTTTCTCACATAATAAGGATTCTAAAGTTGAAAGGTTTTCTCACCTAAATGAATTAAAGATAAGGAGCTATCGTAATGAAACTTAGCTTCGATTGGATACTTTATTGTACCTTTCTATGGATATCTTATGACTTAGCTTGGATTGGAAATATGACATGCCCTTCCATGAATAATGAGAACAAGTAATAAATGACTATTTCGTGGGATTTATGCTTAGCACCGAGAGGATATTGAGATGAAAGCTCTCCCGTTAGTAGAGGTCAGGTTTCTAGAAGCAATCTTCTTATCCCTTACCTATGTGCCCCCATAGGATGATTGTCTAGATAGAAATTAGCTAGTGGATCCACTTAAGCTAGAAGTTCATGGTCCTTACCTTGGCAAGTAGGACAACCCTTTTCAGTGTGGGAGACACCGGGGAATAGTGTTATAGCTCACATGGTCTCTATGTCGGTTAAGGCTACTTCCCACATTAATAATGAACTAAGGTTACTCAAGGAGTATCTCATATGTGTTCAAAGGTTTTAAAGATGTTAGCTTGCATTGACCATGTTTTATGAAATATGTTTTCTAAGCTTGTGATATCATGTTTTATCTTGGTCAATTGCATGTCATCAAATGTCCCATTTTAGCATGATTTAAATGTTTTATTAATAGCTATCATACTTGGTACATTATTTTATACTAACGCATACTCTTGCCTACATTTTTCCCAAATGTAGGGTCCGAAATTCAGGGTTCTCTGTTTCGTGGCTAGAGGTTGACCTGGTTGATTTCTGAGCTTGGTGAATCCTCATGCTTCGAGGATGGATTTTATTGTTCTGAGTTTCCTTCTTATTTTCAGTTTTGAACATGATGTATGGGCTAGGCCCAATATCATTCTATTTTATTAGATAGATATTGAGACAAAGTGTTTTAGACTTCCACTTTATTTTATAAAATGTTTGGACTTAAAATGTTGTCTTTACTTCTATTGTTCTATTTCTTATGTTATGAATTCAAAGTGGCTTGTATAGGGTCTCTCGAGGTCCTATACGCCATGTTACATCTAGGGGGTACCCCTGGGTCGTGAAAAACTTGGTAATCAGAGCACAAGGTTTAGAATGGTCCTAGGATGTCTCATAAGCCACGTCTAGTAGAGTCTTATTCATGAGTGTGAAGCACGCCGCATTTATGAATGAGAAGCTACAAGATGATTAGGAAACTCCACTTCTTTCATTACTCTAAGTCGTGCGATAGAGTTTAACTATATAAATTCTCTCTCCTAATCCTTATCTGATGCTCTACAGGATATGTCTACTCGGAGAGCTTATGCTAGAAGGAATGTGAGGGAGAATGCGTAACAAGATGCTCCTCATCAAGCTCCGATCGATCCTTTGGCCGAACAAGTGACTAATGCGGAGTTTAGGGCTGCTTTTCAAGTATTGGCTCAAGTTGTGATTGCTCAAGCCAATAGGGAGGTTGTAGTTCCCGTGAACCCAAATGTGGGTAAGACGGCTTCTAGAGTGAGGGACTTCACTAGGATGAATCCTCCGGAGTTTCATGGTTCTAAGGTTAAGGAAGATCCTCAAGAGTTCATCGATGAGGTCTATAAGGTATTGATGATTATGGGAGTGACGCCGGTGGAAAAGGTAGAGTTGGCCGCTTACCAACTTAAGGGTGTTGCCCAAATATGGTACAACCAATCAAAAGAAGGGAGCCCGCAAGATGCGGGTCCTCTTGATTGGGAGAAGTTTAAGGCTGCCTTTCTTGATAGGTTCTTTCCCCTTGAGATGAGGGAAGCAAAGTTTCTTGAGTTCATCAACCTTCGTCAAAGAAGTATGAGTGTGAGGGAGTATGCTTTTAATTTCACACAATTGTCTAAATATGCTCCAACAATGTTTGCCGATTCTAAGGCAAGGATGAGTAAGTTTGTTTCGGGTGTGTCCAAAATGGTGGTTTAAGAATATCGTACCTCCATGCTCATAAATGACATGTACATCTCTCGTCTCATGGTTCATGCACACCAAATCAAAGAGGAGAAACTTAAGGAAAGGTCTAGGGAGACAAAGAGGGCTAAAACCGGTGATGATAATTTCTCTCATGCAAGGTTCGACGGACATGGTCATCCTAGATTTCGACAAAGGTTTTCTGGTCAAGGTTCTTCCAATGCTCCTTCTAAGTTCAACAAAGTTAGGGTGTCTAACCCTAAGCCTCAAGGAGGGAATGGTAGTGGATATTCATTGCCTATGTCTACTTGTGTAAGTGTAGAAAGAAGAACGAGGGTAAGTGTCTAGCCAACACGGATGGTTTCTTTTGTTGTGGTAAAAGTGGTCATAAGATGAGGGATTTCCCAATTCTTACGGCTAAGGGAAGAGAGGGCAAGCAAGCTCCTCCTAGTGATTTGGGTTCCAATGCTCCCAAGCAAAGCCGATTCTATACACTTTAGACTCGTGGTGAACAAGAGGGTTCTCCCGATGTGGTTATCGGTATGTTGAAAGTTTTCTAAATTTATGTGTATGCTTTACTTGATCCCGGGTCTACCTTGTCTTTTGTGATGCCATATGTGGCTATGAGGTTTGATGTTCTTCCGGATGTGTTGTTAGAACCTTTTTCTATCTCTACCCCTGTTGGTGATTTAGTTGTGGCTAAGAGGGTCTATAGAAGATGTCATGTTTCCTTATCCCATAGAGTTACTCTTGTTGATTGGGTAGAGCTTGATATGTTAGATTTTTATGTTATCCTTGGTATGGATTGGTGCACTCTTGTTATGCTTCTATTGATTGTAGAACTCGTGTAGTCAAGTTTCAATTTTCGGATGAGCCTATCCTAGAATGGAAGGGGGAAATTCTATGCCTAAGGGTCAGTTTGTCTCGTCTTAAAGCTAGAAAGATGATTTCTAACTGTTGCATTTACCATCTAGTTAGGGTGAGTGATACAGATTCTGAAACCCCTACTCTTTAGTCGGTCCCCGTTGTGAATGAGTTTCCAGAAGTTTTCCCCGATGATTTGCCCGGTATTCCTCCCAAAAGAGAAATAGACTTTGGTATTGACCTTCTCCCAGATACGCAATCTATTTTTATTCCTCCTTATAGAATGGATCTGGCAGAACTAAAGGAGTTGAAAGAGTAATTGAAGGATTTTTTTGATAAGGGTTTCATCCGACCGAGTATCTCTCCATGGGTTGCTCCAATTTTGTTTGTTAGAAAGAAAGATGGTTCTCTTCGTATGTGTATTGTCTATCGTCAGTTAAACAAGGTGACCATTAAGAATAAATATCCTCTTCCAAGGATAGATGATTTGTTTGACCAACTTCAAGCAAATACCTTGACATGTTTGTGATTATGTTCATTGGTAATATATTGATTTACTCAAAGAGTGAAGATGAGCATATTGATCATTTGAGGATTATGTTGCAAGTTCTCAAGGACCAACAACTCTTTGCAAAGTTTAGCAAATGCGAGTTTTGGTTAAGGTCTGTAGCTTTTCTTGGTCATATTGTTTCAAGTAAAGGTATTGAGGTAGATCCTAAGAAGACAGATGCGGTCAAGAGTTCGCCAAGACCTCTAACCCCTTCGGATATTAGAAGCTTCTTGGGTTTGGCCGGTTACTATAGAAGGTTTTTTTAGGGCTTTTCTTCCATTGCCTCTCCATTGAGGGCTTTGACTCAAAAGAAGGCTAAGTTCATATGGTCTAAAGCATGTGAGAAGAGTTTTCAAAAGTTGAAGGATAGACTTACTTCCGCTCCGGTGTTGACTTTACCGAAAAGTACGGATGGTCTTGTGGTGTATTGTTATGCCTCTAGAATTGGGTTGGGATGTCTGCTTATGCAAAATGGGAAATTTATTGCCTATGCTTCAAGGCGACTCAAGATCCATGAGAAGAATTACCCTACCCATGACCAAGAATTAGCGGCGGTTATTTTCGCCTTAAAGATTTGGAGGTATTATTTGTATGGTGTTCATGTGGATGTTTATACTGACAAAAAGAGTTTGCAATATGTGTTTAACCAAAAGTATCTAAATCTTTGCCAAAGAAGGTGGCCTGAGTAATTGAAGAATTACAATATGAGTGTTCTCTATCACCCCGGTAAGGCGAATATAGTAGCGTATGCTCTTAGTCGGTTATCTATGGGTAGTGTTGCTCATGTTGAACATGATAGAAAAGAGTTGGTTTGAGATGTTCATAGATTGGCCCGGTTGGGAGTTCAGTTGGTAGACTCTACCAAGGGTGGTGTTATGGTTCAGAATCATCTTTTGTGGCGGATGTGAAAGCTAATCAAGGTCTTGATCCAATTTTGGTTGACTTGAAGGAAGCGGTGCTTAAGAAATCCGTAGAGGCTTTCTCCCAAGGGGGAGATGTAGTACTTAGATATCAAGGTTGTTTGTGTGTTCCTAATGATGATGACTTGAGGGAACATATCTTGTCAGAAGCCCATAGTTCTCAGTATTCCATTCACCCGGGAGCCACCAAGATGTACCGTGATTTGCAGGAGGTCTATTGGTGGAATGGGATGAAGAAGGATATTGCGGAGTTAGTGGCTAAGTGTCCTAATTGCCAACAAGTGAAAGTTGAGCATCAAAAATTGGGAGGTTTGTCCCATGACATTAGTATTCCTACTTGGAAGTGGAAAAAAATTGAATATGGACTTCATAGTAGGGTTGCGACGCACTCGGCGACAACATGACTCGATTTGGGTTATAGTAGATCGGATGACAAAATCGGCTCATTTTATCCCGTCAAAGTTTCCTATTCGGTGAAGGATTATGCTAAGTTGTACTTGAGAGAAATGGTAAGTTTTGTCACGACCTAGGAGTACCCCCTAGATGTGACAAGGCGTACTCAACCCCGAAAGGTCTCATATAAGCCCCTTAGCATATCATAACATAAGATAAAAGAAATGATGCGGAAATTTGAAAACTTTATCCATACAATCGAAGTCTTTTATAAAAGCAAGCGGAAGACTAAACTTGTCTCAATTAGCCATCTAATACAGTCTTTGAATCAAATAGGGACACAACCCTTACATCATAGTTTGAAAATGAAACACTAGAATGAAACTACTAAATGAAGATATCCATCCTCGAATCATGAGGACTCACCAACTAGCAAGGAGAATGATCAAATCCAAGCTCTAGCCACGAGAGGAATCAAATTGAGTGCCAATCCCTACACTTGGGGAAAATGTAGAAAAATATGGGTTAGTACAAAGATGCACTAAGTATGATAGCCATGCATAAAAACCTTGAAAACATGCTAAAAAGGGTATTTTAGTTGAAAAGCATGCACTTTACCAAGTTTAAAAATCATTATGAACTTTAGTGTAAAAGCACAAGTCATAAGCATATTCAACAAATAGATCATCATAGCATAATAGAACCATCTCATAGGTAACCCTAAGTTATACTTGTGCAATGCATAGATAAAGATCCCATAATCCCATCTATACTAAGTACCACTTTTAGGCCACCATAATCATACTTACCATTATTTGATCTCATCCTTTGTTCATACTCATAGACAAGGAAACATTCACCTTTAATAAGTCATATCAAGGAAAAACAACTCATAGCAACAATCCACATTAAGCATACTTCATTTAATAAACATTCATAACATAAACGAAACACACCATAACTACTCTCAAAGACTACTTGTGCAATGCATGGATGAAGTCCCATACCCCCCACCCACACTAAGTAGTGCATTCTTGAGAAGCCATAGTTCATAATCATTCATTGTTCATAGTGGGAATTAGCCTTAACCGACATAGACCATGTGAGCTTAACATGGAATCCGGTGTCTCCCACACCGAAAGGGTTAGTCTACTTGCCTAAGGTAGAACCGGTAGAATTTAGCTTAGGTGGATCCACTAGCTAATAACCTATGAGGGCACATAGTTATGGGATAAGGAGGTTGTTACTAGAAACTCGGCCATACATAGGGAGAGCTTCCACCTCACAACATCCACTCGGTGCTAAGCATTAAATCCCCACGAAGTAGTTAATTCTCTATTAACATCATTACTCATGAAAAGGTTCCCTTAGCCTACCGATTCAAGGTACATCATTAGAATAGCTCATTGACTCCTCATGAAAGGGGTGCCATTGGCCTACCGATTCAAGACAAGCCTTAGAATACTTCATTAATCACTCATGAAAGGGATGCCATTCGCCTACCGATTCAAGGTATATCAATCAAGATAGCTCTTTAATTACACATGAAAGGGATGCCATTAGCCTACCGATTCAAGGTATATCAATCAATATAGATCTTTAATTACACATGAAAGGGATGTCATTAGCCTACCGATTCAAGGTATATCAATCAAGATAGCTCTTTAATTACACATGAAAGGGATGCCATTAGCCTACCGATTCATTTAGGTGAGAAGAGTCTTTCACAATATTTCATATTCATTCACAAGTGTATAATTGAGAATAGCCTTTCAACAACACCAAAATTACATTATAGTCATAATAATTTTTCCCTCAAAGTGTCCATAAAGCATATACATAAATCTCATAGTCATGCATAATTCTCATAAATTGCCCTTCAAAGACCATAGATCATGATTCATCACACATCTATAATTACTACATTAGACATGGATAATAACATAATTCAAGTAATCAATTCATTACATTCATAATTCTATAACATTCTACTTGCATCAATCAATATCCACACTTTAAGATCAAATTTGAGAAAATAGGGTAATTCATGGATTCTTGAGGAATTTAACTTAAAATCATGTAAAACCATCAATATATATATAAACAAACATAATTCAACCTTTTAAAATGAATTTGAAAGGAATCCATGAGATTGAAGTCAAACCCTAACTTTTGGGTTTTCTAGCTTTGAAATTGGGGGTTTTGAAGGGACTCCATGGGTGAAGGCTACCCATGGATGAAGAGCTACCATACCTTATTGAAGAATTCCAATGAATTTGATGAGAAAAGCTTGATTCTTCAAACCTAGCTTCACCTTTCTTCTTCTTCCTTGGAGTTCTAGAGAGAGAAATATTTGGGGGAAAGTTTGTTGTGATTTGGGTTTTTGGGATTTTATAAAGTGAATTGGATTTGTTAATGACTTAAAAAGGCTTATATAGGTGTATAAAACCTATGCAAAATGACCTCACTTAATACTAACTACTATAGGAATTACCTAAACTACCCCTTCCTTAACTGCCAAGGAGGCAGTTTCAGGTGCCCACCCACGACCCTCAGTGACGGACTGTGGTTGGACCCATGGTCCGTGCTAGTGAGGCATGGGTTGAGTTACCGGAACTCCTCACTTTGCCCCCTTGACCCATGAGCCTCTCCCACGGAGCGTGGACCACCCTACGGGGAGTAGGTCCCTCTGTGGGTCACTGTTTTAGGCAGGTTTGGGGGGTAGACTTTAGTGTCCTCCTCTAAGACCCTTGGTAGGTCCTTGGGGAGTCGTACCTTGACGTTTAACCCCTAAACCCCTCATTCTAAGTACGAGAAGCAAATTTTACGACTTTAACCTTACGACAAGCTCTAGTTAAGCCTACTAGTTTCCGAGGTGTTACAAATTTGAATGGAGTGCCCTTGTCCATTATTTCCGATCATGGTACTCAATTTAATTCTCAGTTTTGGAAGTCTTTCCAAAAGGGTCTTGGTACTCGTGTTAAGCTTAGTACGGACTTCATCCCCAAACTGATGGGGAAGCGGAGCGTACTATCCAAACTTTGGAAGACATGTTGAGAGCTTGTGTGATTGACTTTAAGGGTAATTTGGATGACCATTTTCCATTGATTGAATTTGCCTATAACAATAGCTATCACTCAAGTATTGGTATGGCTCCATTTGAGGCATTGTATGGTAGGAGGTGTAGATCTCCTATAGGTTGGTTTGAGGTGGGTGAAGTTGCCCTAATAGGTCCCGAATTGGTACATGAGACTATTGAGAAAGTTTGACTTATTAGAGAAAGGTTGAAAATGGCTCAAAGTCGACAAAAGTCATATGCCGATGTTAGAAGAAGGTATCTTAAGTTTGATGTTCATGATTGGGTTTACTTGAAAATCTCACCCATGAAGGGTGTAATGAGGTTTGGTAAGAAAGGGAAGCTTGGTCCCCATTTTGTAGGCACATATGAGATTTTGAGACGTGTTGGTAAGGTTGCTTATGAATTAGATTTTCCTAATGAGTTGGCCTCGGTGTATCCGGTTTTCTCTCTATGTTGAAGAAATGTGTCGTTGATCTGATATCCATAGTTCCCTTAGAAGGTTTGGGAGTTAAGGAGAATCTTTCTTATGAAGAAATTCCGGTTGAGATTTTAGACCGGCAAATCAAGAAGTTGAGAAAGAAGGAAGTTGCTTCTGTGAAAGTTTTGTGGAGGAATCATTTAGTTGAGGGTGCTACTTGGGAGGCCGAGGCCGATATGAAATCCCAATATCCTCATCTTTTTCCTTCTACTCCTACTCTAGCTTGAGGTATTGAGTTCCTCATGGTTTGCTATTTTGGTGTCATGTGTGTTTTAGCTATTCCCATGATTTCCTTATTTTGTGAATGTTCATGAAAAACTTATGTTTTGAAAGAAAATGAGTTTATGTGATTGATTTTCCTCATGTTGTTGTGCATTGAGTATGAGTTGCCTATAGACTTCATGAGATGAATTGTTGAACATGCTTTAGCTTGGAGTTGATGTTTCCTCCTTGGATGTATGCTTTTGAGTATAGATTGCATATAGGCTCCATGAGATTGGGTTGAGCATGCTTTTAGCTTGGAGAAGGTAGTTCCTCCTTGAATATGAGAAATCTAAAATTTCATGCATATTGGTTGTTAGATCTAGTTCCTACCTTCCTTATAATGCATCGGAATATTTAGCTTGGAGTCGATGTTTCCTCCTTGGTAATGTGCATTTTGATTAGATTGCATGCATGATGAGCTACTAGTCTAGAGTCTTTCCTTTAAAAGGTGTCTAGAATTCCATTCGAGGATGAATGTCCCCAAGGGGGAGATAATGTAACACCTCGGATTTTGAGAAGGGGAAAATATTTCTTTACTTAGTCGACTCGGTAAAATAGGGTGTGAACGCCGAGTGACTTGGCGATCCGCCAAGTGGAACCTTCCTCGCCTTTTGGCCTTATCTGAGAGTCTAGCATTCTGGAACATTAGGCGAGCTAAGTCGAGCTCGCCGTTCCGTTCGGCGTGTCGTCAAAGTCCCTTCCCCATAGCCTAATTGGTCTGACTCCTAGATAGACTCACTGTAAAATTCGACGAGCTAAGGGCTCATTTGGCGAGTCGCCAAGTGACCTTCAGCGAGCCCAAGCGAGCAGTGCTTACAGTTTTAAGTCAGGATCTTTTGGGTCTTTTCAGATTTATTTTAATCCTATACTACGTCGTTTACCCTTCCTCTAAATACCTATATAAATATTCTACTCTCAAATTTCCTCAACTCAAATCATTCTTCTAAGAATCTAAAAGAAGATCAAATCTCCTTCCCAAAATATTTCTCTCTCTAGAAACTTGAAGAAGAAGAAGCGTTCAACCTAGGGTTTCAAAGCAAGTCTCAATTCCTCCATTGAAGATTAGCATTTGGACTTGAGGTATGATAGTTTTCATCCATGGATTCCTTTCATCCACGGAGTTCCCAAATTCTCCTATTTTCCAAGGTAGAATCCCCAATTAATTTAGGATTTTCTTCAATTGCCATGGGTTTTCTTGATTATTGATTAAATGATTGAATTATGATCTCTTATGCATCGATTGATGAAATACTATGATTTTATGATGTTTCCCCTATGAACCCATGTAAACCACCATCTTTTCCAAATTATGATCATATGATGTGGGTTGTTGGTTATGAAAGAGGAGTTTTATGAACTAAAGCATGAAGTGATAGAATCACATGAATTTATGATAAAATCCCTATCTACTCCTTGATTTCTAGATGTGGTGATTGAAAGTAGGTTTTGAACCTTGAAAGGGTAAAGTATGAGTTTATGCATGTTCTTATGAAACCTATGTAAATGTTTTAAGGATGCTTTGAGAGTAAAGTATCAATGATGATGTTGTTGTGTTGTTGAAAGGATATTCTCATAAACACATGCAAACATGATTGTGAAAGGTTTTCTCACATAATAAGGATTCTAAGGTAGAAATTGTTTCTCACCTAAATGAATCAAAGATTAGGAGCTATCCTAATAAAAATTAACTTGGATTGGATACTTAATTGTACCTTTCCATGGATGTCATATGACTTAGCTTGGATTGGCAAGATGACATGCCCTTCCATGAATAATGAGAACAAGTAAGAAATGACTATTCTGTGGAATTTATGCTTAGAACCGAGAGGATATTGAGATGGAAGCTCTCCCGTTAGTAGAGGTCGGGTTTCAAGAAGAAATCTCCTTATCCCTTACCTATGTGCCCCCATAGGATGATTGTCTAGATAGACATTAGCTAGTGGATACACTTAAGCTAGAAGTTCATGGTCCTTACCTTGGCAGGTAGGACAACCCTTTTCAGTGTGGGAGACACCGAGGGATAGTGTTATAGCTCACATGGTCTCTATGTTGGTTAAGGCTATTTCCCACATTAATAATGAACTAAGGTTACTCAAGGAGTATCTCATATGTGTTCAAAGGTTTTAAAGATGTTAGTTTGCATTGACCATGTTTTATGAAATACGTTTTCTAACCTTCTTATATCATGTTTTAGCTTGGTCAATTGCATGTCATGAAATCTCCCGTTTTAGCATTATTTAAATGTTTTATGCATGGCTATCATACTTGGTACATTGTTTTGTACTAACGCATATTCTTCTCTATATTTTTCCCAAATAGTTTCGTGGCTAGAGGTTGATTTCCAACTTGGTGAGTCCTCATGCTTCGAGGACGGATTTTGTTGTTCTGAGTTTCCTTCTTATTTTCAGTTTTGAACATGATGTATGGGCTAGGCTCAATCTCATTCTATTGTATTAGATGGCTATTGAGACAAAGTGTTTTAGACTTTCGCTTTCTTTTATAAAATGTTTGGACTTAAAATGTTGTCATTACTTCTATTGTTCTATTTCTTATGTTATGAAAGTGAAGTGGCTTGTATAGGGTGTCTCGGGGTCCTATACACCATGTTACAACTAGGGGGTACCCCTGGGTCGTGACACTACCTCATGTTATTACTTTGCTAGGCACTGATGCCCAAGATGATGTCACTCCTCCTGAGACTCCAGACTCGAGCACTCTAAAGGCATAGCCTGTCAGGGGGACTTTTATATCTTATCTTGTACTCTTATTATTTCATTCTACATTGAGGACAATACTTTTATTTTTGATGGGGTAAGGGAACTTGTGCCAATATTCCCATTTAGATTGTATTTTATTGCTTTCAGTTTTACTTTTGGATAATTTAACTATTTTGTTAGTATGGTTTTATTATAGTAGTTTGATGGTTTGGGCTAAATTTTGTCTCTCTGTATTCTTTTACCCCATGAGTTTTGAAGTCTTTGAAATGCTTGAGTTTTCATTGATAATGTTTCGAGGACCGATTATGTTCAATATTGATGTCTTTGATAGTACTCATGATGAGCATTGTGTTTAGTGTTGGTATTGCAAAAAGAAACTGATGTGGCTTCAGTTTTGAATGATCTTTTTTAGTCTTGTATAGACTAGTTGTGTTTTGACGTGATCCTAGCAATCAACATCGCACATAAGGTTTTGATCTTGTCAGGCTATGCTAAATATTTGTGTTTGAAGTGTCGTGTGTGGCAAGGTTTACTTGATAGCATGCTTGTTGAATCCTAGAATTTGCCTTTTGTAACACCTCGGAATCTAGTAGGCAAAACTAGGGCTAAGTGAGAGGGCAAGAGACAAGAAGGGGGTTTAGGCAGCCTAGTCTTCACCAAGCACTGCCCACATTCCCACGCCCACCATGACGGTTCGTGGTAGGGACCACTGGTCATCGTGAGGCTCGTGGTAGGCTAAGCAGCAGCTATGCCAAACTGCCCCACAACAAGACCCTCCCCACGATCCACTTGACGGCTCGTGAAGGCCACCACGGCCGTAGGAAGTGTCATGGTGATGACTTAGATTTTTAGGGGTTAAGGGAGGGGTTGCCTAGCTATTGGAACATGGCCACGGAGTGCACCACGATTCGTGATAGGGACCACGGCTCGTGGAGCCTCATGTGGTCATGAGGTAGACCACTACTAGTTGAGGGTTAAATGGTCTTTTCCCATTTTAATTAGATTAATGCTATGTCATTTTACCCAAGCCTAGGACTCCTATATAAGTCGTTTTAACCCCAAAACTCACCCATTCAAGTCATTATTTCCAAAACCCAAAAGAAATCCCTAAAGTTCTTCCTCTCAAATAATTTTCTCTCTAGAAACTTTAAGAAGAAGAAAGGATTCAAGCTAGGATCAAGGTCAAGCCTCAATTCCTCCATTGAAGTTAAGCATTGGGATTTGAGGTATTATAGTTTTCGCATTGGGCTTTGAGGTATGATAAGGAATCCATGGAGTTCCTAAATTCCTCTATTTCAAAAGGTAGAATTCCCCAATTGAGTTAGGGTTTTCTTCTATTGTCATGGGTTCTCTTCAATTTTGATTTAAATGATTGAATTATGATCTCTTATGCATGAATTGATGAAATATGGTGATTTTATGATGATTTCCCCATGAACCCATGTAACCCCCATATTTTCAAGTTATGAATCATGTGATGTGGGATTTTGATTGTAAGAGAAGAGTTTTATGAAATTAAACATGTATTGCAAGCTTTACATGAATTTATGATGAAATCCATATCTAACCTATGTTTTCTAAGAATTGAAGATTGAAAGTAGATTTTGAACATCAAGAGGTAAATTATGGAATTATGTGTTTTCTTATGAAATCTATGCAAATGTTTTAAGGATGCTTTGAGAGTAAAGTATCAATGATGATGTTGTTGTTGTGTTGTTGAAAGTATATTCTCATAAACACATACTAGCATGATGTGAAAGGTTTTCTCACATAATAAGGATTCCTAGGTTGAAAGGCTTTCTCACTTAATTGAATCAAAGAGTAAGAGCTATCTTAATGAAACTAGCTTGCATTGGTTGTCCTAGGATACCTTTCCATGGATCATGAGATAAGTCAAGAATTAGTAACTATTCTGTGGGATTTATGCTTAGCTCCGAGTGGATATTGAATTGAGATGGAAGCTCTCCCGAGTAGAGGTCGGGTTTCTAGAAGCAATCTCTTGAGATAAAAGCACTCCCGAGTAGAGGCCGGGTTTCTAGTAGCAATCTCCTTATCCCTTAAACTATGTGCCCCCATAGGATATTTAGCTAGTGGATCCACTTAAGCTAGAAATTCATGGTCCTTACCTTGGCAAGTAGGAAAACCTTTTTTGGTGTGGGAGACACCGGGGGATCATATTATAGCTCACATGGTCTCTATGTCGGTTAAGGCTAGTTTCCTACAACAAGATTAATAATAAACTAAATTTACTTCAAGAAGTATCGCATATGAGTTCAAAGGTTTTAAAGATGATTAGCTTGCATTGGCCTTGTTTTATGAAGTGTGTTTTCTAACCTTCTTATATCATGTTTTAACTTGGTCAACTGCATGTCATGAAATGAAATGTCCCCTTTAGCATGTTTTAATTTTTTTATGCATGGCTATCATACTTGGTACATTGTTTTGTACTAATGCATACTCTTGCCTACATTTCCCCAAATGTAGGGTCCTACAGTCAGGGTCATCAGTTTCTTGGCTAGAGGTTGACTTGAGATATTTTCGAGCTTTGCTGAGTCCTCATGCTTCGAGGATGGAGTTTTCATTGTTTAGTTCCTTTTCTTGTATTTCACTTTTGGACATGATGTATGGGCTAGGCCCAATTTCATTCTATTGTATTAGATGGCTATGATGAGATAAATTGTTTTAGACTTCCGCTTTTCTTTTATAAAAAAATATATTTGGACTTGAAATGTTGTTTTACTCTTATTGTTCTATTTCTTATGTTATGAGAACTAAGTTGCTTGTATGGAGTCCTTCGGGGTTCTATACGCCATGTTACATCTAGGGTGTACCCCTGGGTCGTGACACCTTGTTAGTCCAATTGTCTAGCTTTGGTGAATGTAAGGAATAATCTTTGGCATAAATTTTAAGAGGGAACCCAAATGTTCATACTCTTTTTGTGACTACCTAGTGAGGGTGTGCAACCATTTTGGAACCATTTGAGCCTAAACCATTTGTTGACAACTGTATTGAAACCTCTTGAGCAGAATTGTCCCTAACTTCTCACCCATAAATACTTTTCGAAGCATTGGTTTGTTTGAATAGCCAAGTTAGGCCAAAAGCCTAAGTTGGGGGTGTGGAAAGGAAGGAGGAAAGAGAGCCAAGTGGAAGGCAAAGAAAGATGAAGTGAGACTCAACTTTGAAGTGTGTTACAAATAAAGGAACCCCTTTTTATATTAAAAAAGAGATTGTGATGAACAACCATTTTACAATTGAAATGAAAAAAGAAAGTTTGGTGAAATAGAAAGTGGTCTCCAATAAAATGACTGACAAGTCAAGTTTGAGTTCTCAAGTGAAAAATAATGGAAAGAACTTGAGAAGAGGTGAATATGATTGCAACAATTCTTTGAAAAGGTGAAGTCACTAATCCAAATTGACCATATCTTAATCCTCAGCCCCATTACAAGCCTAAAAGATCCTTGAGATATTGCATGAACTAGGTTGTGTGATGATTGAAAGATATAGGCAAACCTATGGCATGAAACTTGCATGTATTTCTCATTTGGAGAGTGAGAATTTTATTGATTCCTAACTTTTTTATTGACTTACTTTTTGACAGCACGGAATCGTTCTTCATTTGAGGGCACTTGAATGCATTTATTGAAACATGGTTTTTCATTGGAGAAGAAGCTATAGTGAGATTGAGCTTGATTTGATACCGGCTAGTCATCATTTGAAGCTTTTTTATCATGATTAGGTGTTTCATTTGGTTGAGAGTAGTCTTGTAATAGCACTCGCATGTTAGCTCTCATTGAGAACTGTTGTATACACCTTTGTTGAACTAATTGTGTTATTGATTTACTTGAGGACAAGCAAAAGTTTAAGTTGGGGGTTATGATGTGTGGTATATTAACACTTATTTGAGGCTTATTTAGTTCAACAATTAGTGTCCTCAATTCCTAATTATGTTATATTCTAAAGATATTTTGATGATTTGCAGCTATGAAGGCTAAGGGACAAGGCAAGGATGACAATTTGGAAGAAAGGCCAAAAACATGGAAAGAAATGTAAACTCCACATTGTTGATCGAATAACAAGAAGGGTGGATCGCCCAACTGGAACGACCTCATCCAAAGTGACAGTTCTCAACACTTGAATAAACTGAGGCAGGTTGGCAAACTTAAATAGAAACGGCGAATCTTCGAAATCAAAGGGCGAACATGCTGACCATCACCAAAGGTGACAGGACTTTGAGGAAACATGAAGGCTTCAAATAAAGTTGGTATTCGGTGATCCGCCGAATGTGAAAGGCTGACTCAAATGAGTTCGCCAACTGAGATTCAAACACTTGAAGCTTGAAGCAAGAGAAAGGCGAGCTAAGAAGCAAATGACGATAGGCGATCTAAGAAGAAAATCATGATCCACTGAATTAGCTTAGCGAGCCCGACTAATGTTGCCGAAGTGCTCACACAGTGAACTTTTGGCCCAATTTTGGGAAACTATAAATAGCCCAAAGGAGAGAGGTTTTAAGGAGGTTTTTGAAAAGGGAGTTTTTAGTAAGTCTTCAGCTGAGAGCTTCCCATTTAAAGTGAAAAATATTTTACTTTGTGAAGAATTTAGTTTTGGGGTTTTCAACTATGATCTTAAAATTGACAATTGGAAGTTGAAATCAAAATGGGTGTTACTTATCATTGCTTAATTTCATCTCACCCATGGCTGCTATCATAATAGGTATAATTTATTTACACTTTATGATGGGTGGCTAAACCCCAATTCTAGGGTGGAATTATGGGGTTGGGTATTAATTTAATGTAGTGGATATTGTGTTTTGATCTGATTTATTGTTGTTCATCCATAGATTTAGGCTAATTAGCGTGGGGTTAACTAATAGGTTAAGGTTGCAAACTGAATCCTACTTCCGATCTCCGATTGATGCTCGAAAGAGATTGATTGGAGTGAATAATTAATTTGATACATGGAATTTAGGTTTGACGTCTGTAGTTTCCTTGAAAAAGAGATTATGGGTTGAATCTATTTGCCCTAATTCTGCTCGAAAGAGAGATAGTCTAATCTAATGGGTTGTTTAGTTATGCACATAGATTAGAACGAAATGAGATTCTATGAACTGATATTATGAGATTGAAAAAAGATTAGTGTCATTGAAGATGACCCAGCCTATCCATGAATGTTTAGCATTATTGAGTAACAAAAATACCCTTTTGTGACATCAATTTCCAATCCCCGCACCCCTAGCTTACTTATTGATTACTTGATTTTTTGAAGTTTTAGTTTAATTCTGACTTTTGATACCAAAACCCTTTTCGTAAATTTGGTGGAATCATTCATCCATTGTTCTTAATTGCTGTAAATGAATTGATTTACATTCTCAATTTCTTGATAGAATTCATTTGTACTATATCACTCTATGTGAGATTCAACCCCGACTCATAGTTGGGTATTTTTATTGACGACGACCACTTACTCTTTGAATTTTTTTTAGAGAGTAGTTTGAGCGTTATCACTTCCTAGTAAAGAACGCAGGAGTTATTTATCACATTTTACGACCTAGTAAGTTGGAGTCACAAAAAGAGTCAAACCATTGTCACAACATCATTTACTTCCCCCATTTTCACAAATTTCAGAGGGTGCTCATTTATGATTCACAAGGCTTGACTAAATCTATTAGTACCAAACAAGTCACAACCTCACATCAAAGCACCACAAAGCCAATAACACTCAACAAAATGACCTTTTGCCCTTAAGAATGACCTCACCCGATCTATCATTAGGCAAATTCAAGCCTTTTCGTTGAGCATTCTCAAGGACTTCCAATATCATAAGATACGGGTACTCAGATTTCCCCTACTTCAACGCATACAAGCATGAAACATTACCATCACAATTTATTACTACAAAACGTAACTAATAAAAGATACTACTATAATATAAGCAAAAACATAATAAAAACGACCAATCCACACAATAAATAGAATCATCAAAAATATCAATCCAAAATGTCAATCAAAACAAAAGAAACAACCCAAAGGGGATCACCCCTAACTAAAAATGATGTTGTATTCTCACAACACAACTATGAAACTCATAAAGAGAATATGAAGGGGCTTTCTGGGTTGCCTCAATCATCTCCATCAGTATCGGTGGCCTCGCTATCCTCAGCTCCACCATCATCGCTCCATGAAGCAGGCTCATCGCAATCTTCCTCCGGCCTCAAAGTCGGGAGTGGCTCATTTGCCTTCAACACCTTCCAAAGGCCTTTGAACCATTTCCACATCTGAGTAAAGAATGTGTCTCTACTTTTCTCCAGCTTCTTCATCTTGCTATGTGAGATGCTCAATTCTCCATGTGACTTCGCCAAACTTGCGTAGGCCTTCTCCAAATTTGCAAGCTGACCTTTATGATTTCTTTGATCTCTCAAGTAGGAATCAAACTCACTATGGGGCACATAGGATACCGGCCCAGAAAACGAATCACCCGGCCCTTAAGGCAGCTTCGTCACAATGTCCTTCACAATCTTCAACTCACTAGCCAATGATTCAAATGGCCCCAAAACTGGAGGTATTGAAGAATCCTCCTCCACATGTACAGACTTTTTGGAGCCAACTTTCCTCTTCTTGCTTTTCACAACCATTCCCTCACTATGCATATTAAGGGGAAAGATTTAATTTTTGGGTTCCACCCAAGTGTCACCCGGAAGGACCTCTACTTCAGTCGTTTATATAGCTTTGTGATCATAGAAGGAATAACAAGGGAGAGGCTATCATGAGCCTTGAACTCTCAGAACTCATTCATGGTCAAATGGACCACATTTAATAGGACATCATTAAGTAAACATGCCACTATTTGTACCAGCAACAACGGAATGTTGCTAATGTTCCAACTTGTGGAGATGTGGTTGCATAAAATGAACACCCATGTTCTCACCTCGGTTGTCAAATCTAAGCATAGGATCTAGGCCTTTATGATGGCCCATGGGACATTTTTTCCTAGGCAAAGCTTTGATGCTAGCCAAGCACCTGACTCATAATCCTTGGCCATGAAGGCCTCAATATCATGGTCTAGCAACCCATAGATGGCACTGATCGCTTCCGGCCCATAACTGACAACCTTATCTCGAATGGTGATCAACATTGCCGTCATGTCAGTTTCCATGAGTTTAGCATAGAACTCCCTCACCCATTGCTCATTCGCCTTGCATGCCTCTACCGCAAGGCATATCCAATCGGAGTTTTCCAACCTTTGGCAGAAGTTTGGAAGCATTTCATCAACTTTTTCAAGTGCAATGCCTCTCTCCAAGAGCAACTTCTTCTTAATAAAATCCGAATAGCAATTATCCAGAGAGAGACAAAGTTATGTTAGTCATATTTGACCACCATGTTCTTGTGTCATTCTTGATTTCATAGAGATCTGAAAATCACAATAGCATGATAATGTAAGGATCATGTGTTAAAAAATACTAGTTCATTGGTAGAAGTCAAAGAAAAGGGTTAGGAATCAATCTGGGAACCAAAATAATCCTTCAGGAAATGGCCTATGATCTCGCAAAAGCGAGACCATGTTCGCTTAAGCGAATATTGCAAAAGCGACCACAAGGCCGCTTATGCGGAAATCATAGAAGCGTAGAGGGATCGTATAAGCGGACTTCACTTTTATGATGGCCAGGTAGATTTCACGACCAGTCGCCCCTCAACATGAACAATCAAATTTTAATTCACAAATTCACACAAAACTTTAACTCTCGGTAGTTTTAATTCTACAACAACCAAACAAACAATTGAAAAACTAAGTCATTTCGGCACAAAAAGCTTCGAAAATCATCCTTGAGTTCTCTTAGGAATTTTATCAAACATATGGAGCCCAATCTATTTTTCAACAATTCGATCATGAAATGGGTACTAAGACTTCCCGAAATATATTAAATCAACCCACATACATGCATTCAACATTTATGAAACAAAATTCGGCCAACAGAATAAGAATTTAACCTGACCCCCTAAGTTTGAGAAGTTACTACCCACACAATACCCCCAACTTTCAACAAGGCTACACAATTTCAAGAACAAAATTATCATTTCAAGAGAGTAAGAGTGAGAGAGACATAATGGATTGTGCTTACACAAGGAAAACCAAGAGTTGTAGAATCAATATAAGACAAGTTAGGAAGAGAGCAAGATTTGGACCTTTTATTTTGGACGTTTTTCCCATTTAACTTCTGCCCTATGCCTTTTTTAATTCATACCTTCTCTTAAGAGACATTTTGATCAATTTTGTGATCCTTCGTTAGAGAGCGGAGTTCTCTTTTGTGAGTGCCCCTTTGCTTAAGTGATGCTCGCTTTAGCGGACTTCACTTTTGTGAACTCATCCTCGCTTTGACGACACCTGAAGCATTTTTCTTTAGAGTGATCACTGTCCATTTTGGCGGACTCGGGGGCTATTAGGCGAGTTGCTCAGTCCCTTGGGCAAGCTTGTGCGCCAAGAAAACTTCCCAAGTCATCTTTTGATGGGATTTTGGCCCCACACTTCATTTCCTCCAAGATTCACGCCTCCAAACCTGTTCAATTAACTCCCAACGCTCTAAAATCATGAGGATTAGTTAAAAACAAATAAAATTGAATCTAATCTACAAAGCAAAAACTCAATATTAAACTTATTTTGGTATCGATGGGTTGCTTCTCATAAAATGCACAGTTTAAAGTCACAGCGCGATACTGGGTACATCACCCTTTGTGTTTCCACTTCGAGGAAATAAACTTCCTACCTAACTTTGTATCATTCTTTCGCTTTGGATCCTTGGGTAAGATTGAGAGAGTCACTAGGGCACTTGAGCATTCCTTTTCATGATTGTTGACCCTCAATCGAGTGACACTCTTGATTCCGTATGAACTAAAGTTGCCATAAATGATCGTTTTGGTTCTTTTTCACAACTTTAGTATCATCACATTTATTTCGGCTTCTTGGATTATTATTGAGTTTGATTGGTCGCAAACGCCCATGATATCCTCAATGTCAACCACAACCCCTTATCTTCTCATGTTGGCTTCCAAGGTTGCATTCTAAAATTTAAGTTGGATCATCTCATTGCACCTAGCTAGGTACATATCATAAGACTCCTCTTTACTCTTTCCAAGAGTAGGATAAGCAGTAGCATCTACCTCCTATCTTGTTCCTCACCATGGTCATAAGAGTTGTGAGTTCAAACTCAAAATTGACCACTTCATGGCACCATTTGAGATGCATGTGGAGAAGCTTTTGCTTTTCTTGGGAGAGTTGGTGTAGGGCCTTTTTACTCCAATTGAGTTTTGCAACAACGACCCTAAGCCGCAATTGGCTTATCACATTTGTATCATGACAAGGTCATTGATAAGTTAGGGATTTCGACTCATTTAGGGCTTAATATAAAGAGTTTTAGTGTCCTCAATGCCCATTTTGTGCTCTAAATTGATGTTAATGTGCTAATTTACAGGAATGAAGGCAAAAGAGCAAGGCTAGGACATTACCGGGCAAAAAGGAGCAAAATAAGCTGAAAATGTTGAAGACAAGCAAGGCTGATGATCACCAAGACCACTCGACGAATCGCCGAGTGGCTCTTCAGCTCACCAAAAGTTCCAGAAGGCCAGCCCAGGAAAAAATCCAACTCGGCGATGGAATGTGCAATTCGACGAAGCGCCAAATGAATCGGCGATGGTAATTCTGATCGCCTAAAGTTAAAGTAAGGAAGTGATGAAGAGTCAAGCTAAGAAGGTGATGGAAAGGAGCTTTCGGTGCGTCGATGACTAGGTCGGCGACGCTCGACATATTCTGCCGAATGGCCCCAAAGCCAAAATTCTGGAACATATAAATGGAATTTTAAAAGGAGTTCCCACACAATCCAACTCTGGTTTTTTTATCTAAGACACTCTGAACATTGTTTTTAGTATTTTTGAGTAGAAATTTAGGTTGGGTTTTGATTTTGAACTGATTTTGAGCATTGTGAGGACTTGCAATTTGTTACCCAAACTGATGGAGAACATAGTTGGTAACATTTTCTTGTGTCTTATAATGTGTTGCTAAAACCCTCATTCTTGGGGGTGTGATTATGTGATTCAATATTTCAATTAGATTATGGGTGTTAGTATTTACTGATTTAATTGTTGATTTAATGTGGGTTCAATTGATAGTTGAGTTTTAATTTATGAATTGTAGTTGCAAATACAGTTTTAGTTTAGCATTCTAGGCTTTCTTGAGAAAGAGGTTTTAGAATTAAAACTAACAATTGATGATTGTAGTGATTGGGTTATTGTGGATTCAGCTTGAGAAAGTGGGTCTGAATTCGATCCTACCAATCTAGATCGAGAGAGTAGATTAATTGAGGTTTTAGGCTGTTCATATTTGTTGGGCTTGTCGAGGTTCGAGAGAACTCGCTTGATTTGTGATAGTTGATCGAGAGATGGCTATTACAGTTAAAGTCTAGCCTAGCCACTAATATTCAACGTCTTTTAGTAAATAATAATCACCCTTATAGCAAAATTGGCGTTTAATAGATCACATCCCCAAGGATTCCTCTCTACTTGGTTACTCCCCTGTTTTCGTAGTTGTTAATTGCTCACTCTAATCCCCCCCAATTGACACTAGTTGTCAAACCACAGAAATTCACTTCCATTGTTTTGGGAAATATTTACTTCTACAAATGATTAGAACACTCTTGTCACTTCGTAATTGAATTCTCTACTGTATCACTCCTTGTGGGATCTACCCCAACTCTTCGTTGGATTTATACTTGATTGTGACCGCCTACACTTAGAATTGGATGAAGTGTAGTTGAGCGTTATCAAAAATGGTGTCATTGTCGGGGAGTGGTGTTTAGAATTATTTTAGTGAAGTTTAGTTGTGAACTAATCTTATTGTAGTTGAATCAATTTATTTTTGTTTGTCGTTGGATGCACTTAAACAGGTGACGAGATGAGAGTCAACGGGAGCAATGCTAGCCAACTTGGACACAACGATGACATTGGTAACTTGCACGATGTCAATGAAGCTCAATTAGGAAGTGTAGGTGCTATTCGGTTGCCTCCGGTTGTGGGAAATGTGATATTTCATGTGACTAGAACTATGTTGCAACTGCTGAAAATGGAGGGTTTATTTGGAGAGCTGGCTCATGAGGATCCCCATGACCACATTCGGAACTTTGTGGATGTGTGTGGTCCATTTTTCCTTCAAGAATATCACTCAGGAGTCGGTCCAACTTTATCTGTATCTTTTTATCTGATGGGGGAGGCAAAAAAGTGGTTAGCCGACCTACCAAGGGACTCAATTACCTCTTGGGAAGAGATCACTGATGCGTTCTATATAAGGTTTTTCCCTCCTTCGAGGATGATGGCATTGAGAGATTCAGAACTTCAAACGATGGGATGGTGAACCAATTCATGAGACGTGGTTACGGTTTCAGAAGTTACTGCTCCAATGTCCAACTCACGGACTCCCAAACAACGTGTTGGTACAATATTTCTACCGGAGTCTAGATTCAGTCAACAAGGGTGTGGCTGCTGACCAGCTTGTTCAAGTAGGAATCAAGCAGCAACTGTTTGAATTAGCATCTACTATTCTTGATGGGATGACAAAGATTAACCGTGCTTGGTACACTAGGGAAGATCAAGTGTCTCTTTTGACCTTCAGGATGACAAAGGAACAAACAGAAAAGGACCAAGAGCGAGATGAAAACATGGCCAAGATGATGACCCAAATGGATCTATTGTCGAAACATGTCATGGAAAGTAGTTCTAAGGCTGTAAAATGCAATTGGAGTTAGTGGAGTAAACCCTTATGATGCACACTTTGAGGCTATGTACAATGAGGAAGTACATTTTCTGTCAAATCAGGGAGGAGGTTTCCGTCTGAAATATCTAAGGCCGGGTGGGAACCAAGGTTGGAATGGAGAGTGTGATGAAGGTTGGAGAGACCGTGATAGGAAATGGAGTGACCGTGGTACAAACTGGAAGGAGCGGGATGGCGACAAGGATCGCTATGTACCCTCGCATGAGCATCAAAAGCCAAAAGACCAAATGGCTGATCCTGAAACTTTCCGCATAGAAGATATGCTTGTGCATATTCTCAACGAAGTGGAAGGATCAGACAAAGTCGTAAAGGAAATAAAATATGACGTCTCATCTCTGAACCAGACGGTTACTTCTTACTCGGTGTCCATTAAGCAGCTAGAAACATAGATGGGCCAAATCTCTTCCATTTTAAACCCAAGGCAAAAAGGGGGTCTACCGAGTGATACCATGGTCAACCCAAAGAATGAATCTTGAAAGCGTATCTTCGTCGTGCCATGACATTAAATAAGGCGCTTCTTGGGAGGCAACCCAAGTTTTTAGTTTTTAATGTTGTTGTTTGAATAATGGGTGTTAGATGTGCAGGTTGAAAATTCAATTTTTTGAGAAGAAGCAATTAGACGAGCCCAGGTACCAGTCGGTGACTCGCCGAACAGGTCGGCGAGCCCGATCTAGACCGCCATTTTGACCAACTAAATGGCTGGATTTTCTGTAAGATTCGGCGGACAAAAGCACCATTTGGCGCATCAGCGACATTAGTGGGCGTCGCCAACTGGCGCGCGAACTAAAGGGTCAAAAGGGCCTCAACCGTTTTATATTTAAAATATTCTTTCATTTCTCATTTTCCGACCTTTGCATTCTTTCACTTAAATTCTAGATTACATTTCTGCTTATTGATTTTGTGTGGGGATCAACTGCTCGGGGGATTTGTGCGTTTTTGCTTGTGTACTTGCTAGCCTAGCATTCCTTTGTCTACTTTTGAGGTTGGTGTTTGAACCCCGCTTTAATTTTTAGTAGTTTTTGATGCATGCTCATAATACTGTTGAATTAATTATGTAATATTGAATGATTTATTGCTTTTTGTTAGTGAAGGCTATTGTCGTATCGTATTTATGTTTGTTTTAGCCTATAATTGTTGAATCCTGAGTGTTGAATAATTGAAATTGTGGGTGTGTGTTGTTTGTATGTTGGGTTTTGTATGGGTGAAGTTTGAGTAACCCCAATTGTACCGATCAACTGATTTTGCCCAATGATAGAGCAGGTAACGTCATTCTTAAGGGCAAAAGATGACGATTGGTCAATTTTGGCCAAATCGGCGGAAGTCTGAGTACCCCAAAGTCATTAGTGGTATGGGTCTGGGCTTAATTGCATAGAATAGGTGTTTAATTTCATAGAAATTGGAGGTCGGGGTCAAAAATTGGCACGAAGGACCTTTTAACGAGCTTAGTCGAGCACGCCGAATGGTTCAGTGGTTCGCCTAATAACTCCTAGATCGTCTTTTTATTCTCCAATTTGATGAAATGTTTCTGTAACATTCAGCGATATGCTTGAGATCGTCGAGTTCACTCGGCGACTCACCGAATGTTTGTTAGATCGCCCTTTCTAAACCCCAAATTTTAGAAAATATTTTGTAACATTCGGTGAGCTACTTCTAGTTCGCCGAATGGTGTCGGCGATTCACCGAAAGGACCTGAACATCACCGACTTGTTCTGAATTCTGAGCAATTTTATTCTGAAACATTCGGCGAGCCCGACTTGGCTCGCCGAACTACTCGGTGAGTTTTCCTGCAAGTTTTCAATTTTCATAATTTTTTGAAATGTTTCTAACGTATTGGTTTATTCGATGTTGTTTTGCAGGCATGGCCAGACCTAAAGTGCCAGGCAGAGATCAACCACCCCGAAAGCGAGCATGGGGAATAGTGATAAATGAGGGTGTTGCGCCCGCACGGGCTAGTCAGGACAAACTTCCTCCAACAAGGAGAAAAGGCACAAGAAAAAGCAAGGGCCTGTTGATCCAACTCCAGCGGAGACGAGCTCCGACAGTATGGGCATCTATGCCACCCACCTCACTACATCAGAGTCGGAATGAGGGCAACTCGAGGGATAGATCGCCAATCTCCGTATCTGAGTCGGAGGACTACTAGACTCTACAGACAAAGAGGGCGGAGCTGCGCTCTAAATCACTCCATGATCTGGCCAGGATCCTGGTTGAGCAGGTACCTCCGGTGCCACCAATATAGGCACCCCATCCCCGGTCGTTGAACAGACTAAAGGTTGTGGGATTGAGGACCATCCATGAGGAGTCTACAGACAGAGTAGTAGACTGGTACCCGTAAGTGTGGAACACCATCAAGTTCCAAAAGTTTGAGATATTTACCTGGCCCCGAGTCTCCTACATTACTTCTTGGGTCTGAGAATTCTATGCAGAGTATGAGAAGTTGGTGCCTAAGGGGAAGAAGAAGGCTAGTTCGTTTGCCACGGTTGACCATGTGGTGGTGCGTGGGATAAAGGTTAAATGCAGCAGCACCAATATAAATGAGGTGCTAGGGTGTACGATGAACGTGATCCACTTCTTGGTGGATCAGATACAGAAGAAGACCATGGATGACTTGAAGGGTTTGTTAGCTCCTCTGATCACGGACATCACACCGCCATGGATTAAGGCAGGAGTTTTGATATAGAAGAAGGATTTGAATGTGGCTGCCAGGTTTTGGTTCGAGTTTATCAGCAACACTTTGATGCCCTCGCAGAACGAGTCCATACTCCGGCACCCGAAGGCTGCATTGTTGGGAAGTATCATGGACCGGGATAGACTAAATCTCGGCCAGATTATCGAGTAGGAGATGGACATGAGGGCTAAGTATAGTTAGACTTCTCTCCCATTCCCGGTGTTTATCAAGGAGTTATGCTGGTGTGCTCGGGTGCTTTTAGTGGAGAAGACGGATGTGGAAGTGACTCCCACTTCCTCTACTAACATTCAAAGGATCGAGGTCGGGTACACTAAGGACGAGGCTGAGAGGAGGAGAGTTGTGCCAGTGGAAACTTCCCCGGCTGTTAATGTAGAGATGCTTGAGCCAGACACAGTCCCTCCTACTCAGGCCGGTGAGCCTTCAGGTACTCCTGGCACCTCTACCTTTGTCCCTTCTAGTTCTGCTGCTCCTCCCTCTACTGTTGCTGCTTTTGCTTCCCGACCCCCATTGACCCAGGCTATGTTGTTCAAGATGGGCCATCTGGCCTAATTTGTTGATGTGCGTGCCTCTCTGGTAGAGGCTATTGTTCCTAGGATGATTGAGAGGGCCATTGCCGCTGCCTTAGCTCCTATCCGGGCTGAGTTGAGAGAGCACCTGGAGCTTAATACTGCCCATGGCTTCGCATTGGATTCCCTCACGGTGAGAGTGGAGGCATATGAGCAGGGTAGGAGTAAATCTGATGATGTGACGGCCTTGAGAGCTGATATTGCTGGCCTGAGACGTGATGTGGATAAGCTTACATCCACAGATATGTCTATCTTCTTCGGCACGGTGGACCTTCCTGATGTACCGAGTACAGAGTTTCCAGCCATTTCTGAGATCCCTCCGGCTACTACGACCGGAGCTGCTGTTATGGCTGATGATGATGCCGAGTCAGATGCTACCATACTGATGAAGGAGGAGCTTGGTACATGAGATGCAGTAATGTTTGATAACCTGGAGGACCCCGAGGATGCGATGGTGCAGACAGTTGTGGAGGCGTCTCTTTCGGATACATCTATGGTGGTCTCCAGTGGAGCGAAGGATGTAGTCGAGCCGGGCACTGATGCCCAGATTGAGAGAGTCCCGGATGTGCAGAGTTCACCTCAGGCCTAGCCTGACAGGGGGATCTTGACTCTCTTTTAGTTTTATTTTGAGACTATTTATCTCTTTCGCATTGAGGACTGTTGCTAGTTTTGTTTGGTGGGGTGAGGTATCTTCATACCTGCCTCTTTTGGGTTGTTTTGTGAATAATTTGTCTTTGATAGCCTGTTGTGAATGCTTACTTTTTGTGAATATCAGTTTTTGGTTTTAATGTGAATGTGTTGGTTTTTGACCCAAATTAAAAAAATTCACCTCTTGATGTTTGTGAATGTGGTTGTTCTCTCGCATATTTGAGTATCGGTTGCGATCAATACCGATGACTTGAATGGTGCTCTTGATTGAAAGATAGGTTTGTGAAATTCCAATGAGGCAAATTTGAGTTGCATAAGTCATGTGTGAACTCTCAGCATCTCATTGTGACTGGCCAATTGTTGAAATGAATCTTGTGATGATCGTTGCACGTGAGCTAAAATTGTAGAATCTTGTTTGATGATTGTGTTGAATGCCATGTGTGGTGAGGTTGTCTTGAAATATGTGCTTGATAATACCTAGAACTTGCCCCGTTGGTCCGATTGACTAATGTAGGTGAATGATAGAGATGATCTTAGGCACAATCTGTGGAGAGTGAACCAAATTGCCATTATACCACTTTGTGACCGCCTTGTGATAGTGTGAACCTAGCTTGACACCATTTAAGCCTAACCTTTTCTTTGTATGAAACATGAGCACAATTTTCCTCTTTTCTCCATCACCTAAAACCTTCATGAAGCATTGGTCCGTTTGAATAGCCAACTTAGGACAAAAGCCTAAGTTGGGGGTGTGGTGAAAAAGGAGGAAAGTCAAGAAGTTTGAGAAATTCAACCTTGAAGGATCGTGTTGAAAAAAAAAGATGGAACCCCTCCATATATAAAAAAAAGCAAAAGAAGAAAAAGATTGAAAAAGAAAGAGAATGTGAAATAAAGTTTGTGCAATGGATGAAAGAAATGGGATATCCAATGAATCATGCTTAAGAGAACATAGGGTGGATTGTGAAAATCAAAAAGATTGAAAGAAAAGGAGAAAAGGTGAAATGCAGGCCATGCTTCATGAAGGTAGAAGTCACTAAGCCAAAATGATCATACATTTACCCTCAGACCCGTTACAAGCCTTGAAAGACCTTTGTGGTCTTGATTGAGCTTAACGTCATGTTGATTGGAAAATACGGGCAAGCCTTGGGGAAAATCATGCATGTGTTTATCTTTGAGAGTGTGAGAGTTGCTTTTGATTTCTAAATTCTGAAATTTTGATGAGCTTTGTGCGAGCATGGAATCAATCTTGATGTGAGGGCATTCGAATACTTTTGTTGAGCTTGAATTTTCATTTGAAGCAAGCATTGTGAGCTTGAATTATATTTGATGATGGGTAGTCACAGTTTGAAACTTGTAGTGTACAATTGAACATTGCATGGGTAGATTGAACTTCATGTACATTCATGTTGAGTCTTGAGTAGCACTATTTGTAGACATCTCAGTTGAACTGATTGATCATATGTTTTACTTGAGAACAAGCAAAATTTTAAGTTGGGGTGTTGATGAGTCGGGGATTTCGACTCATGTAGGGATTAATATAAAGAGTTTTAGTGTCCTAAATGACCATTTGGTGTTCTAAACTGATGTTAAAGTGCTAATTTGCAGCAATGAAGTCAAAAGAGCAAGGCAAGGACATTACCGGGTAAAAAGGAGCGAAAGAAGCTGAAAAAGTTGAAGACAAGCAAGGCTGATGATCGCCAAGACCACTCGGCGAATTGCTGAGTGGCTCTTCAGCTCGCCAAAAGTTCCAGAAGGCCAGCCCAGGGAGAAAGCCAACTCGGCGATGGAATGTGCAATTCGGCGAAGCGCCGAATGGATCGGCGATGGTAATTCAGATCGCCTAAAGTTACAACAAGGAAGTGGTGAAGATTCACGCCAAAAAGGCGATGGAAAGGGGCTTTCGGCGCGTCGCCGACTAGGACGGCGACACTCGACTTACTCCGCTGAATGGCCCCAAAGCCAAAAATCTGGGAACGTATAAATGAAATTTTAAAAGGAGTTCCCATACAATCCAACTCTAGGTTTTTTATCTAAGACACTCTGGACATTGTTTTAGTATTTATGAGTAGAAATTTAGGTTGGGTTTTGATTTTGAACTGATTTTGAGCATTGTGAAGACTTGCAATTTGTTACCCAAACTGATGGAGAACATAATTGGTAATATTTTCTTGCTTTTTATAATGTGTGGCTAAAACTCTCATTTTTGTGGGTGTGATTATGTTACGGAATATTTCAATTAGATTATGGGTGTTAGCATTTACTGATTTAATTGTTGATTTAATGTGGGTTCAATTGATAGTTGAGTTTTAATTTATGAATTGTAGTTGCAAATACAGTTCTAGTTTAGTATTCTAGGCTTGCTTGAGAAAGAGGTTTTAGAATTAAAACTATCAATTGATTATTGTAGTGATTGGGCTATTGTGGATTCATCTTGAGAAAGTGGGTCTGAATTCGATCCTACCAATCTAGCTAGAGAGTAGATTAATTGAGGTTTTTGGTTGTTCATATTTGTTGGGCTTGTCGAGGTTCGAGAGAACTCGCTTGATTCGTGATAGTTGATCGAGAGATGGTTATTACACTTAAAACCTAGCCTACCCAGTGAGATTCAACGTCTTTTAGTAAATAATAATCACCTATATAGCGAGATTGGCGTTTAATCGATCATATCCCCAAGGATCCCTCTCTACTTGGTTACTCCCCTATTTTCGTAGTTGTTAATTGTTCACTCTAATCCCCCGCCCCCCAAGTGACACTAGTTATCAAACCCCTGAAATTCACTTTAATTTTTTCGGAAATATTTACTTCTACAAATTATTAGAACACTCATTTCACTTCGTAATTGAATTCTCTGTCGTATCACTCCCTGTGGGATCGACTCCAACTCTTCGTTGGGTTTATACTTGATTGTGACCGCCTACACTTAGAATTGAATGGAGTGTAGTTGAGCGTTATCAGTCATCGGTCGGTATAGGGCATACCACTCCCAAACATATGATCACAAAAAGCCATAAAAGTAAGCCAAAAGAAACATCTCCATTTCTCTATTCCATTCCTGCAAATCTTCAGACCATTCAAGAAGTTGCAAGAATAACATATGAAAGATAACTATTCACAATTTAGATAGAAACAAGTAAACTAGAAATCCTAAATCAATTTAATATGCCCAATTATTCCCCGGCAACGATGCCATTTTTTCATAACGCTCATATTACCCTCAAAATAAGTTTGAAAAGTAAGCGGCCGTCGTCAATAAAAATATCCAACTTAGAGTCAGGGTCAAATCCCACAGAGAATAATCTATCGGCAATTTAAAAGACAAAGAATGAATAGTGGCAAGTTTGAATCTAAACACACAAGATACAAGGTTATCAAATTAATAGTGATTTTGGTAACCAAACGAAGACAATATCAATCAAGGGATATATGGGAATTGGGAAATTCAGAATTCAATCAACACTTAATGATCCATTGCAATTCAACACATGCTCATTCAATCATAGATAGGCTAGATCATCATTCATCAACCCTAATCTCATTTCGGTCTCAAAGGGTTATATCATGATATCTCCTTTCAGTCTCAATCGAGTCAACAACAAAGCAATCCAAGACCTTAATATAAACCCCTATGTATAGCAAGTTTAGCATTCAACAAAGTAGACGTAAATTATCTCCTTTCAATCTTAAATTTAGGACTCAAAGCCAAATATTATTATTAACCTAATTCTCCACTTCACGAATTCTCTTTTGAGAAACCCACAAAGATCGGAAGCTAAATCTGGATACTGGTGGCACCTCAAAAACACTTTGGAAATCTATTGATCCTCTAATGGCATAGCTCTTGATGAAATATCTGGTTGGGCGGCGATGGATACTGGTGGCACCTCAACTGGAAACCCTAATGTCGGCTGAACATGTAGTGTTGGCTTAGTTGGAGCTGGGGCCTATTGCATACCCCATAAGCACAGTCAATAGTTGGGCAATAGCCTCCTACAACTCTTTTGCAACATTTGGCCTGGGTGGTGGCTAGGTTGGTTCTAGCCCCACCGGCTGCAGAGGAATCGTGGTTGGTTGAGGCTCTATGACTAGATTAGAAGTCATCTCTCTACCCCGATCCTAAGCTTGTGCTACAGCTCGCGCACGACCTCGGGGTCGCCTTCTAGCCCTAGCTGGGTTTCTAATTGCTGGTTGGGAGCATCACCCCAACTGTTATGACATGTGTACGAGCCATCTTGTGAAATAGTAAAACAAGTGAGATTCTGTAAACCAATTAAGACAACCAACGACGATAAAGAATCAAAAGAAAGAATATTCGTAATGATGTCCTATAGCCTCTTGAAGATAGGATACATATGTCTCTGCACTGATCTGCATGACTGTGCTAGACATTACCTTTTGTACCAATGATACCGATGATCTGGACTCTGATACCAACTTTTTCACTACCTAAAACAACTCGAGTCATGACGGCACCTACCAACACCAACAGGTAGGTAAGCCAATCCAACCCATAGCCGAAAACGACAAGTAACGAGCCTAAGGGACAGAAACCCAAACATCAACTAACATAACAAGGAAATAAACAGTAGAAGAGAAAAAATGATATAATATATACAACAGTACATGATCCAATCCCACGAACTGGTGGACGATGGTACAAAGCTACTAAAATGAGTACAAACTCAAAAACAAGCAAAATAAGTGCAAACTTGTCCCTAACACATAAGACATGCCAAAAACTATAAACAGATGGAGATGAGTCAAACTAGGACATCATCAGCTCACCTTCGATCTCCGAATGTCCCCGCTACTGCACAAGAACAATGATGTGAGATGGTGCTCGGATCTGCATCAGGGTAAAGAAATGTAAAATGTAGCATGAGTACCAAAATAACAAGTATACAATAGGCATCATAGTTTGACTGGGCTTGGAAAGTAAGTACAAAATGTAAAGTAAGAAGTAGAACAGTAACTAGGAACTCAGAAGAAAGGACCGATGGTGATAAGACTAACCATGCACCACAATAATCTAACACAAAGTGGAGAGATAAAGTAAGCAGCTAACTATAACCTAACTGGATCCCCGTAATCCTAGTAGGTACAATATGCGCAATTGAAAGGAAAATAACCGAAACAGACCCCCATAAGCCTGATAAGCACACAAAAGAGCTTATGATATCCCTAAGGCTAAAAATAATCCATAACTGAAATGGCCGACCTCATACTCGAACCGCGGCAAAGGCACCCTGATGAACTATGTTGAAACCCAATTTCGACCGACCTATAACCCATTTTTAGATTGCTATTTGATTAAATATGTATTTTAAAACCTATTCCTTTTATCATATGCTTAAATTTATATTTAATTTTTGTCTAATTAATTATATACATTAGTATTCATAATTTACAAAATTATTATTATTATTATTATTATTTCATTAATTTTTATTTATATCATCGATCCTCGTTTTGAAATAATTATCAGCATACTTTCAAATTCTTACGTATTTTCTTAGTAGTATATAATAGAGAAACTTTCACATATAGCAAACATAAAAATCATATTTGTATGTTATAGCTATAGTTTGCATAATTGTGCTCCATAGCAAATTTTATATTTGCTATGGAGCTTTTGATTTGTATAATTCGCTAGATACATCCAATGTTATACAAATTGTTCAGTTTTGTATAAATTCATTTATACATTGTAATTTGTATAATAAGATTTGTATTTGTATAATTATAAGTGTATACTCTCGCTTTATACAAACACAAATGCATTTTATACATTTTATACATTTGTATACCGAATGGGTAATTGTATACCGAAAATGACTAATTGTATACCGAACCAGATGGCAAAAAAATGGAATGTTTGCTGCGAATTGCAAATAAAATAAACTATGGCTATTGCATTTAATTTGAATTAATAGTTTGATATTTCATACAATTTTCCTTATATAATATATAGGTATAATTTAGTGAGATGTGTATTTGTTTTATATGAAAGTTATTATTTATGGATAGAGTTTTATTATATTATTTATTACCTTTCTTATTTTTAATTACCCAAAAACCCCAAATCCCTAAATGAATTCTTTTTCCTAAATTCAGCCGCACCAATTCTCAACGACCTCACCTTCTCTTCTCCTCTCTCTAGTTCCGCATCACTCCCTCACCACTAGAAACTACTGGTGAACCACCCACCACCGCCGCTGCTGTGGTGTGAAAACACCACTAACACCACCCCTCCTCCTGTCTCACTTTCTTCCCATCGCCACCAGCGACCACCCTCATTTTGCTCTCTTTCCCGCCCTATGTTCACTACTCTCTTGTCACATCTACCTCCCTCCCAACATGACGACGGTGAAACACCAGAATGTTCTGATGTCAAAGCTCCGAGATGTGTGGGTATGAATATTTTGCTAATTAATTCATTGTTGCTTAGGCTTTCAGTTTCTTAATGTTTATGGCTTCAGACCATCGGCAAAATCCGGATTTTGACTGTAAATCTTGCATTTTGGTTTAAGTTTGTTTTTTTCTCAAATCAATAGGAATAGTACTGGTTTAGTTTGGTAAAACCTTATTCTAGGCTGAGCATGATTTTCCCTCTGTTTCCTTATTTGGAATAGAATAGTACTTCATTGCTTATGGTAAACATAATTGACTGATTTGCTACGATTAAGATAAATGTTACCTTCACTACATGATTTGATTTCCTTAATTAATGGCATAGCTTTACTTGCTTTGTTTATGATTGCTATTTGATTGCCTAGTTGATATCGTTATCTGCCTTGCCTTATTCACAATTCGCTTCATCTCATTATTTGGGGATCACTAATAATAACTCTCTTTCCCATTACAATATAACACTCCTCGAAGCTCTTGATCCAAGGACACTTCTTTTCTTGGATACCGAATCATCTCTTCTCTCTTCTCTTGTATAATCAATTTTGAATATTGATGCTTGGATTATTGTTGTATCATTTGGTTATTGTTGTTTTTTCATGGATTGTTATTCATTCTATCCATGTAATTCAATTCTTATGTGTCAGTACACTTCTTCCCAATCATACTCTTGTCATTTTTTAAATCCACTGAATATCAAGAGGTGTTCTGTGTAATGTCTAGAGGCTAACTCTTATGTGCTTCGTTTAGTTTTCAAAATATTCGTCCCTAGGATTTACTCACAATTCAAGTGATGCTCCATTCTTGAAATAATATTACCCATATATGTTCGTTGCCATATTATTATACCCAACTGAATATGATCATGAAACGTTTTATATAGTATGGGATGAGACGTAAGCCCCGAGACACGAGGTGTAAGTTTTATGGATCTACGGGGCGTAGTCTTATGTATATTCAAATTTATAATTTATTATTAAGAAAAAACCAAAAGTAAAACTTGCAATTATCTTACAAATAAATTTTAATAAATAACCTATAATAGAAAAAAAAATATTATGATTTTTATTTGAGAAAGGTATAATAACCAATAATGAAGAAAAAAAGTATTACAATTATTATTTGAGAAATATCACTACACCAATAATAATAAAAATATGATTTAAAGAAGGAAAAAAAAACACCTACGTTTTTACGCTTGAAGCTTAGGCCCCGAATTTTAGAACTTACGCTCTATGGATTTACGTCTTCAATTACGCCCCGAAGCATTTTTGATACGCCTCACCCCAAAAACCGTTTTTGAAAACAGAAATAAGTTGTTGAGATAAAGTATCAAGCTTTTATTTAAACTCTAAATAAATAAAGACTAACATTGCTATCTTTTGTATTATATTTTGTCTAGTTGTACTAAAATTGCTTTTGGGAATTTTATTTCCAGTCCATTTGCTTAATAGATATTAAAATTTATTAAGAGTATTTGTTAATATTTTCATAGGCTAACTATATCCAACTACATTGCTTTGCTTGCTTTGCTTGCTTTGCTTGCGTTGCTTGCGTTGCTTGCGTTGCTTGCTTTGCTTGCTTTGCTTGCTTTGCTTGCTTTGCTTGCGTTGCTTGCGTTGCTTGCTTTTCCCTCCTCCCATTCGTGTGTTTTTACTTGTGTGTGATGTTTCAGGCATCGTAACTCATTGGTTTGGGATGGCTCGAAGAGTGGTCTGGGATTTGAGAGATGTCGTGTGCTATTTTATTTTGCGAAGCCAATATAGTTTAGAACCGCTTAGAACAATCTGTATTGTAAAAATTATATATGAACAGTTTTGTAATAAAATTTCTCGCGACTGTAATTTCATGTCTCGCTTTATCATTTTCCTTTTACTTATTTTTATTCAAGTATTTAAACTCAAGTTCAATATTATTAAAGTCATTGTTCAATTATGCTTTTTCATAAATTGGATTGGACATGACACTTTTATATATAAGTATTATATCCTAACCTATGGTTAGTGTGAAAGTAAAAGGAATTATGAGGTCTAATTCAAATTTTTTAAACTAAGTTGACGTGTTCCCGGGAGTACCACCTACCAAACATTTTTAAAAAAAGGATTATATATATTTATACATAATGTGTTTGTATTTAAATCAAATCTTTCAATTATCCTTTGAATACTATTATTATTTTCTAAGATCGACCTTAAATAAAAAATATTTCTATGATGGAGGAGCATAATAAATAATATTGTGATATCATACCTAGAATGAAACAAACATTTGAACCCTCTTTAAATCCTCTTACAGATTTGTTTAAATCTTGAAGTACTTTTTATGCCCAACTTTTATAATTTTGATTTATCTTTGTTTGGGGTAGATTAGTTTACATTAGACCATTTATAATTTTAGACATTTTTAGTGTTAAGTCTCTCTTCTCGCTTATCTATTTTCTTAATTAATTGTTGTCTTATCATTTAATATTTATTTTAGAAAATTAGTATCACGTGTCTATTTTATTTAATAATAATTAAGTTTAACTTGTCTTATTATATTACCTCTAAAATGTTTCTGTTAATTAATGATCACTTCGCATATGTTTGTCAATTCGGTCTAAATAAAGTTTTTCCTATTTTATCAAATAATTTATTAATTAAATGATTAATGCCCTTTGGTTGTCTCTAATGCACCTTTAATTTGTTTAGAATGGTGCCCTAATGCACCTTTAATTTGTTAGGTGGCGACTCTCTTTTTAATAATTCTAAAAGAGTTGTCACGTCGTTGCATTAACCCGTTTTGCGGAAAATGGGGTGCGACAAACCATATAGAACCATAAGGCCAGGACTAAAACCCGACTAAAAGTGATGTGCTTGTACCTCGAACCGTGGTTAGTATACTCCTAAGAACCCCATAAATAAACGTTCACCATTTTAAGGGAATATCGTGGATCGACACCCACCCTTGGAGTTACGAAGGACTCACTCTAGATCAAAACCCAAGTCCAAATCTAATCTAACAAGGCTCAAAGTCACACACCAATCACACAAGGACATAGCATATGGAGATTATGGACGGAAATCTAATGAGGATGAAGTTGTCATCGAGTTGAGGATTCACACTATCATACCCAAAAGTTCTACATCAATCTACAAGGAACTAGAATCGTCTGAACCAACATCGAAAGTTTTTTTAAGGCAGAACGGATCCAAATAGCAATTCTATGCCAATTACTAGTCTAAGTCTAGACTAAGGTCAATAATAACTCACAAGTATAAATACAATAGGCATAAAGCTGAACAAGGCATGATAGGCATCACAACCAAGGTAAAACATGTGCCTAAAAATGTAAACTCTCACAACCAAGGTAAAACATGTGCCTAAAAATGTAAACTAAGGTAAGAATTATATCAACTAAACAAGAATCATTCTAAGAACCCTCTCAAAACTAGGTAAACATAATGAAAATACCAGCACAAGTGAAGTCTAAGATCGGTAAGTCATAGCCTACCTCGATGTTGATCGCACGCACTCCAAAATTACTAATCTAGGGTTTCACCCTTCTGAACCTCCTCTGATCGTTGTCACTCTATCAAAAAAATGATCACGGTGTCAATACAAACATTTTGACACCCCATTCACAACAATTGAAACCGGAACTAAAATCCAGCCAAAAATAGCATTGTAAGACCTTTGCAAGGAATCATGAAATTGACTCCGGCAATAGGTCTCATTCAACTCAAAGAACCTGTGCCCCGGAAGACGTGCACAACCCGAGCTTAATTCGAGCCAAAACAGATCATGCACTAACATGATCAAGAGTTCACAATTAAAGACTAAAACAAAGGAAATTTAAAGGAGACTTATGGGTTTAATCGCACCATCAACGAGTCTAACAAGGTCCCAAAGCAATCCCCCAACTAATTCTCACAACTATCAGCAAAATCCACTCCAAATCGGGCTCTCAATATCTCACAATTGAAGCAAACATAATGAAATGAGTTGTTGAAAATAGATATAAATTGCAGTGATGACCGCCAAAGTAGTCACTTGGCCGCTAAAGTGACTAGTCCCCCACTGGAAAGCCCCGCTAAAACGACCAAGGCCGCTTAAGCGATCCAGGCCCGCGTAGACGGCTACACCGGCAGAGGCACCAACAAATTTTAGCAAAGTTCAAATGGACTCCGCTCAAATGCTTGGGATTGGTTAGGAAAATCGTACACACCAATTAACTATACTACCCAACCAAATTAGACATTTCGAACTCAATGGAGATATTGATACTTCAATCAGAGGTCGTCTCAACAAAGAGTGGATCTCACACTCAAGCTCCATTTTAACCAAAAATCTGTAAGGTAGCTAGAAATGAGTTTGAAAGCCTCAGGACCTGAACCAAGTGTTCTTCTAGACCAAACTCGACGTTTTTCATTTTGAGGTCTTTTACCTAAAAATTTTACTGAAGTCAACTGTTCAATCTTCAAAATCTCTAAAACACAGAAACTTACATAAACTCCAAATGAATGACCATGTGATCGAACTGTCAGTCCCAGCAAGTCATAAATGACCGGGAGTCGCGATATGGAGTCACATATGTGCAGGATAATACAAGATATGGAGAAAATGACCTAACGGATCATTACACGAGATAATTGGAGTCACATATGTGGAGGATAATTGTTTCAGGATGACTTCTATTCGTGAATGGTTTTCAAATCCGCTAGTATTTCTTGGTTAGTTGGTTGATGTGAACACGATACAATGGCCGGTGTCGAACAGACTGCTTTACTTCAGGATCACTTTCTCCAAAGCTCCTTTGCATTTTAGAAATACTAGTACATTATTAAATTAAATTATGATTGTGAATTTATTTAGGGTAAAGTAAACTGATTTTTTCCCTTTCACTTTGAGAGTTTTTATTGCGAATTATGATGTAACTTATGTGGTTTATTGTGTTTTTAGTTATACTGAGTTAGTGACGAAATTATCGTGTTGTTAGCCTCTTTGTAGATGACTTCCAATTTTATTCTATCACAACTTTTTTGTCATCTTCTTTTGTCATAATCCTTTCTATTATTGTTTGGTATGAAGGAAAATGTAATCCTTTCTATTATTGGTTGGTGAATGAAAAATATTTTTCAGAAAATATCTTTTATTTTTTGCTAGAGAGTAGAAAATACTATTTAAGAAAATAGTTTATGACCTGGAAACGAACCTTGATAATTCATCTAGCACCCGAACCGAAATACGATCCTGACAATCCATCTAGAATCCGACCTCGACACTCGACCCAGGACCTCATCCCAACACCTGATCCAGGACCTGACATTCAAACTAGGACCCGAGCTTGACCCCAAACACCGACTCAAGATCCAACTTTTGAACCGAGATTGGACTCCGACACCCGACCAGAGATCCAGCCCCAACATGGGACTCGATCCCGACCCAAGACCTGACTCTGACTCCTGAACCCAACATCTAATTAATCGAAATCCTGCTTTTGGACAGGGATCCAACCCTGATACCTGATCCCAACCGGGGATTCAACCTCGACTCAAGATCTGACCCGGGATCCAACCCTGACACAAGACCCGACCATGACTCCTAACACCAACATTCGACTTGGGAACTAACTTTTGGACCGAGATCTGACCTCGAGACCCAACTTGAGACTTGACACTGACTCATGATCCAACCCGGACTCAAGACCCGACCTTGACTCATGACTCGACCTTGACTACCGACCCCAACATCCAAATCAAGATCAAAATTTTGAACTGAGATCTGACCTGGACACCTGCCTGAGATTCGACCCTAACCCAGGACCTGACCTCGACCCGAGACCCAACCTCTACTCCCGAACCTAACATCAAACTCGGGATCCAACTTTTGAACCGAGATTCAACCCCAAAACCCGACCCTAACTTGGGACCTACCCAAACACGAGACTCGACCCTGACCCAAGACCGACCCTAATTCTTGACCCAACATTCAACTCAAGATCCAACATTTAAATTTGGACCCGACCCTGATTCCTAACCCAAACTTATGAATCTAGATCCAACTTTTGAATCAAGACGCGACCTCGACTAGAGACCCGACCTTGACTCTCAAACCCAATATCCGACCGAAGACCTGACCACAACATTCAACCCAAGACTCGACCCCAACATCCAACTCAAGATCTAACTTTTGAATTAGGATTCGAAACCCAACCCTGATCTAAAACCTTACCCTAACCAGAGATCTGACCTTGAGACCCGACCCCAACTCGAGATCCGTCCCCAACTCCTGACCCAATTCCCGACATCTAAATCAAGACTTGACGTCTGAATTGGGATCTGACCTAACACCCGATTAAAGACCCGATTGTTGAACCTTGATCCAACCCTGACACCGACACTCGACTTCCAACTTCCGAACCATGATCCTACACCGAGACCCAAATTGAGACTCAACACAAAAATCGAAAGTCAATTTTGAATTGGCACTCGACCTCGACACTTGACCTAGAACATAACTTTTGAAAAGGGATCTGACTTTGACATCTAACCCCGACATCCGAACCCAACAATCGATTCAGGAATCAAACCCGACACCTGACATGACATGAGATCCGACCTCGAATCTCAACCTAAAAAATGAATTCGACACCTAACTCAAAAACCCATCCCGACACCTAATTCGAGACCCGACCCCGACACCCACCTCGAAATCTGATCTCTAATTATAACTCGAGATTTGACCTTGACTCAACCTGGAACTTGGGAATTGGGTCTCGAATTAAGAATAAGGAGCAACATTCAGGATTAGTATCAGGAGTAGATACCCGAGACTTGAGTTGGAATGGAAAGTTGAGGTGTGAGGTTCAAAATGAGTTTTAAAAAATATTATCCTTAGTTTTTAAAGGTAAGTCATTTTTTCTTAAATTTGAGGAAAATAAATTGATTTGGAAAACATTGTCCAAAACATTTAAGTCAATCAAACATGAGAAAATTGAAAAACTTTTTTTGTTTTCCTTCATACCAAACACTTAGGAATCATTTGGTAGCTAGTTAGAGTTATGTAGATATTAGTAATACATAGATTAGTTATGAGGGAATTTATGTATTATTTTATGTCGAAATTATTTATATAGATTTTAGTTATTCATGTATTACTTATTCCACTAACGTGTGACTACATGCAGGCAGGAATCAATTCATTATCTTCATTAAACAACAGAGTAATGAGTAATGACATGACTCACCCACTTACTATCAGATGTGGGATAAATAATAGAGAAAATACATAAAGTCTCTCCTAAACTTTGACCATTTTTGAAGTAGACACATAAAGTTTGCGGAGTTCTATTACCCCACGAAACTATTTTCAACAACTCTAAATACCTCATTTTGACCCATTTCCTGAGCAAGTGTAATTTCAAGTGTTGACGGGCGCATGCCCTAAACTAGTGTAAAAGTGACACGTAGCAAGATTTTAAGCCATCGCTTTCTCTGAAGAGTTCAAGAAATAGAGAATCTCTTGTTAACGATTTTCATGGTGGTTATTGAAGAATATTATATACATGTTATTTGGTATTTGAGTTTCTTTTACATTCTCACATTTACTTAAGAGTTTAAGAAGAATTTGTACAATTCCTGAATGAGAATCATCCCAATGGTACAAAGAGTATCTTAATAATCTAATAAAGGGAGCTTACGAAATGTGAAAGCAACATAATTGCAGATAAGTAATTCACCATTTCATTGTTATAGAAACAGGGGAGTCCACCATAAGCAGCAGCAAGTAGGAAAATGAACCATTTTGTTGCTTTTTCAAAAAATAAAATTAGATGGGTAACCTAGGAATTTCTAGATTTTTAGCTCTTGCAAATAGAGCTTTATAAGCAAAATAGAAGTTAATAGCTCTGAACAAACCCTCTGAAGAAGAATTCCATTGAGAAATCTTCAGATTCCTCCTAGAAATCATGAAGAGAGAAGGAAAGGGAATTGGGAAAAATGAACAACGAATTTTCTATAAGGGTTTGAGGGTTAACATGTGAGCAGGTCAGGGTATTATTTGATCTATTATAAAACGGGTAAGGAAAATAAAATTATACTATTTTATTTGCGGTGAAACACACACAAAAGTTATGAGATTACAAATGTTGTAAAAATGATGTATTTAGAGTTGATGGAAATTGTTTCATCGGGTAATAGGACCCCACAAACTTTTAAAAAAAGGTATAAGTTTAGGGGAACTTTATGTATTTTCTCTAAATACATAAAATCTAGCATCAATAAGGTAGAATTTTCCTAAACATAAATAGATAAAAGATCCAATTATTTGTTCATTACATGTACCACATCTAGATAAATATATATAATATTTACCTTCAGGAATTTTCAGTGGATCTTGTCAATTTAGTGCTTCTTTCATGATTCTTGAATCAAATGTTGTACCTTCCCACCCAGCTAATACATACGTAAATTTTAAATCAAATATGCATGAAACTAGTATATTTTGTGTTGGATAATCTTTTCTCACACGATATTTTGGTGCTTCGCTTTGTGAAACTTTAACACGTATGTGTGTTCCATCAATTGCACCAATACAATCCTGATATTATAATCATCAATTAAAGTACAAATAATTTTGACATTAGCTAAAATTTAAATAACTATTTTAATTATGTTCACCTTAAAATATGGGTATAATATTTGGTTGCTACCAATTTCAAAAGGAACTTGGAAGCCATCAGGTTGTTGAATAAATTTTTAATATAACCCCAAGATAGCTCGTAGGACAACATGAAAATGACAAGTGATTGACTCTCCAGATCGTTGAAAGATGAAATATAGCTCGCGATTTGTCACATTATGAGCTAGCAAGTAAAGTGTTTTTGCAACTTGCTCCTCAACTGTAACTCGAAGTGTTGGTCTAAGACCTCCTTCTCTAATTAACATCTCACACAGACCAGTAAAATTTGAAGGGGTCATTCTTAAAATACTACGACAAAGTTCAATTGAAAATATATGACTTAATAATTCATTTCTAACTTGCTCTCTCTCAAGTCATATATCATGTGTGATCGTACATTGATCTTTTTTGATTTCACATGCATAAGTCCAAAACCAAATTACTACTAAGAGAGAAGCATATGAAGCTAAAGAGCTCAGTTAATCCAATGTTTGACTATTATCTCGATTATTTTGATCAGCCATCTATGATAAAATTAAGGAAGATGTATCAACCAATTAAATTATACATACAAAAATAAATTGGCATGAAAATTACACAAGATATATATATATAGAGAGAGAGATAATTAATTACCGCTAAAAATCATTTTCGATGCAGTGTATGAGCAGACAAACTTTTGGTCTATCTTATGGTGCAACTTTACTTTACTAGTTATTGTTGATAAATAATCTTTACTAATTATATATCGTGTATATATAAACAAGGAAAAAAGGTCTAAAATATATCCGAACTTTGACCGAAATTGTTGTAACAATACCGAACTTTGGAAATGACCTTTTACCCCCCCTGCACTATTTAATAGTGTATTTTAAAGGTATATATGTGCCCACGTGGACATCATAAATATTGCATCATTATAAATAGTAATGTGTCCACGTGGGCACATATATACCTTTAAAATACACTATTAAATAGTGCAGGTGTAAAAGATCCTCCATAAAGTTTGATATCGTAACAACAATTTCGGCCAAAGTTGGAGTATTTTTCAGACCATTTTCCCTATAAACAATAAATATTAAAATGTCTTAATTTTTTTCTACTTTTTTATCACATGTTATTTGTCATATAACCCAATACAATTATCAAAAGGCATAAATACTACATCAATAACAAACAACTTAAAATCATGATTTACAGAAAATATATAAAATTTTGTAACATAGTATAATTACCAAACTACTTGTAACAGTGAATATATATATATATATATATATATATATATATAAGTTTTTTTCTACTATGATACTTTTCTTTATATCATAGTACTTGATTATTGGCTATTATGAATATAAAAGTATAAAGAGAAACACAAAAACTATTAGTACAATACAATTTAAAAGACGATTTAACAGAAGCATGAGAAATAAAGCAAATAAACAAAAACGTTTTACGCAAAAAATAAAGCAAGATAACAAGTAAATTTTATACTAATTATTATGCAAACAATATCACTGCAACAAAAAAAGCTTTACGATAATTTTTTTGGTCTTTAGCGGCAATAAAACTTGCCATTAAAACTGTTACCGGCAATTACATATTAGTCGATGTATCCAATTGACAAAGACGTTAGCGGCAATTTTTCTAAATGCTGGTAAAGACATTGTTTATTGCCACTGCCCACTAATGATCTAGACATTTAGGCATTTAGCGGCCCTTATTTACCGATAATAAAATGGCCATAAGACTCCAAATATTTTTAGTGCTATGCGGTAAATGATTCCTTTCAATTGCTGATAAAAGGATTCCTTTTAGCAACAAATATAATGGCCATTAAAGCTATCTATGTATTGGCCTGTATCCATATATTTAAAAGCTACTAAACCAATTAATATCCATCTTATTACCGGGAAGCGAAAAAAATTACAAATTTCTTTCAAACGTAGTAATTTTTTCTGGCCATTAGTTTCAATTGCCAGTGAATGTGCGCTTGTTCCTAGCAATTGTTCTTTGGCCGATATATTTGAATAAGAAACTTAAGTTGCCGGCAATATAGTTTATTGCCGCTATACAATTGTTGTTAAAAGTTATTTTTGTAATAGCGTATCAACTTAAATAATTGTCGTGTAGGTTAAAAGAGTTGAAAAGATCAATTGTGGCAGATAATGAGTTTGGGGAAGTATGACAATAATAATCAACGTAAAAAAAGATTCTGAACAAAAAAAATACCTGTAACTTTGTATTTATATAATGTGGAAATCTACAAAAAAAAAAACATATAAACAATATGTTGAAAGAGATAAAAGTATGGAAAAAAAAGGGAAGAACATATGCTTAAAAAAAGAAGATGAAGGACAAACAACCAAACCTAGAAGGAACAAAGCAACGTAGTAGTTGCTGGGCAGGAGGTTTGACTGAGATTAAATAATATAGGGTAAAAGGTTATATAGTATTATGAAATATTAAGTAAGGATATAATTGGAAAAGGAAATTAAGTAATAATGGTAACACACCAAATCGAAAATGCGGGTTTTCATTGTTCTATAACAAAGAAATTTAACAATACAATACTATACATTTTAAGTAACAATCAAAACAAACATTATATGTATGATAACAATACAATACTATACATTTTAAGTAACAATCAAAACAAACATTATATGTATGGTAACAATACAATGAGTAACAATGATCCAAACAGAGTGTAAATAATACTTGTATCAAGCCAACTTCTTTTCTTATCACACTATCACATCCTTCAAATTAAAATGGGGTTCAAACTGCTTTACGCTTTTCTCATGAGACCTTTAACCAACTCTTTTCTATTCTTCGGAAAGTACAAGATTTGAACAAAAGAAAGAAGAATTAAATAATTAAAAAAAGAAACAAAAATCTGGTAGAAAAAAGTGGTATACTAGTACACACATATGAACTGGGGAGTCGCAGCAGCAAATCATTGTGTTGTCAAATGTTCCCCTGCGGAAGTTGGTGTGGCTTCATTATCTTGGGGTGTTAGTGATATTATGGGGGATGCAGGTGTTGGAGGGCAAGTAGAATGCATCCTTGAGACCGGGTACACTTGTGTTACTTCTTCAATACCTTCATCCAGATACACAACATCTTGCATAGTTAATTGGTGATACTCCACAATCTCTCTTAAGAAGCGATTCTCACGAGCGTACACAGAATTCTCATGTGCTAGATGACCCTTCTCTGCTAATAGTGTTTCAAGTTGAAGCCGTATCTGCAATTTCAGATCCATAATAGGAAAAGCTTACATGAAAACGCATGCATGCATATTACACTTCATGTACGTACAAGTAGGTGGAGGATTACCATCCCAAAGGATTTTATTTTCTTCTTCAAGCTGACACCATCTAAGTTTTGCAAAAGCAAGATCTGCTTTAACAGTTTTCAGCTCTCGTAGAAGAAGCTTCGCTTTAGCAGCAGTTGCCATCGCCACCTGAAACCCAGAATGCAGAACAATGATGCACTTTATCACTAACTAGTAAGGAGATATTAATTCTGTAAAACCACACATAAGAAGGGAGATACATAAACCTGTGCCCTACCATTTAGAGAACCCGTGAGATTTCATTCTGTTAAGTTAAATTTTAGTATTAAGGGTGATCAGGTGAACTACTGCTAAGTGCTAATATATATATGAATGCAAAAATATGTTACCTTAGATGAGGGGCGGACCTAGGTGGACCCTAGGGTTCACCCGAACTCCCTCGTCAAAAAATTACATGGTATATATAACGTTAAATTCTGATTTTATAAATAAATATATTAAAATGAACTTCCTAAAAAAAGGTACAGGCTTGGCTAAGTGGATAAGTGGTTCAAGAAATGCCCCTAAGTCATGGGTTCGAATCCCTTGGACAACATTTCTTTCTTTTTAATGCTTTGGAAAATGGAACTTTTGGGCTTAGACTTTCCTTCTTCTTTTTCATTATTTTTTCCTTTTATTCCATTTCTTCTTTTTAATTTGTTTTTGTTTAATTTATTAGACAAATTTTTATTTTTTTTATTTTTTATTCTTTTTATATCTATTATTCATTTTGTTTCAACGTAACTCTTTTTCCATATACTAACTTGAATAACTCTTTTTAAAAAAATGATGAATTATATTTAACTTGAAATTGAGATAGAAATATAATTTATTTTTAGTAAAAAAAGGTAAATTAGATGTAATTGAATGAAGAAACTTAAATATCGTCAACATCTTTTTAAGAATATTAATTTATAGAATTCATGAAATTTCTTTTATATTTTTAATTCTATTTTAGAGAGATGGAAACTAAACTTATTTGATTTATTCGTTATTGTCTTTTTTACAAATTATGACTAACCTAGTAAATTGAACTATATGAACTAAAAAAATTGATGATGCTATTTATTTATCTTCTGAATATGCATTATAATATTAGTAACTCTATTTTTACACACTTTTAGAGAATCTTGACGATTTTCATAGTAATATGTGATTGAATGGATGCTAATTTAAAAATTTTAAAAGTGAAAAATAAAGTAAATGTTTACAAAATAAAAGTATAAAAAAGCACAAGAAATTTTATGAATGCTCGATGGAGCATGATAAAAGTAGAAAGAAATGCTTAATACGGTAAGATAAAGTAAGTTAAATTTAGCATGATAAGGTAAATATCTTTCTTCCCCGTCTCGCTCCCTTTTTCATCATTTAATTTTCACGTGTTTTAGGAATTAACTTATGTAATACAATTGATCCACTAAAATTATATGAATATATCTTTGTCCTCGATATCTTTGATTAGTTTAGCCTTTACTTTTATGAACCAATGAAATATCTATGGTTCATGTACAAAAAGCATGCCGAGGGACTACTACGCTCACCGCTCACTTGCATTACCACCTGAACTTCTTTTTTATACTTTGAACCCCTGAGCAAAAATTCTGGGTCCGCCACTGTCTCAGATAAGTAGCTCTAGTCTTGTACTTTGCTCAAATGATCTCTCTTCAAAACTCATGCTTAATTTTCTTTTAAAAAATTTCTTCTTCTTGTAATTGTTGCTGTTACAGCATTATTAATGCATTAACTAGTTAGTCAATACATAGGACACTTGCACTTACAAAAAATATAACAGAATGTTACACAGTTAAGATTTTGAACTACAGTTCTGAAGTAGACTTGAGGATTTTTTAATTGTACAAGGACTCTATTTATGTGCTAATATTTTTATGGCCTTAACAAATTTCCAACTTACATCACGAGATGCCTTTAGTTGATCTTCATGATTGGTTTGTCTTGAGGATTGCTGCCATTGGCTATTTAGACTAGAGACATGATTTTGCTCCTGATCGTCAGAGTTGGTACCTTTTCTCGTGATGTGCAGTTTGCGTGTCTCTTGAATAATGTCAGCGGTCTTGTTCTCAACAATTGTACGTCCCTCCTGAGATTGAAGAAAAAATTATGTTGAAGTAGCAGTTACCAGATTAGGAAATCATATACACTCCTTAAGTTGTTGTTGTTGTGAAAATCAACTTGACAATATTCTTAGGCACAATAGAGCAGAATGAGATGAGACATATAACTCCCAAATAAACATAGACATAGACAGTGGAGTGGAGAGATAAGTAAGTACAGTATAAATTAGAGTGTGAGACAATTAATGGACATGGAAATATAAGATATGAGCTTCCTTAGAAGTGAATGTAGTCATTATACCTCCAATGGTATCACCAATGTGGTTCAAAGAAGATGTGAGTGCATCGAGGCCTTTGCGCAGTTTAGGGCTATCCATTTTTCTGGAGACGACGTTATGGTTGTGATAAAACTGGATATATATTTTTGAAAGATGTTAGATGAAAAGTTGATGGATGATAATGATCACCTGGTTATGTATTGGGGATATGGTTGTGGGAGATTGAAATTGCTGGTCATCTTCAAGAATTGCTTTGGCTTTACTTGCGAGAACTCCCCAAAAACCACCTGCACTTGAGAGTGAGGAAGGAGCAGCCTGATTGAACAACAAGTATTTGATTATTATATACAAATATTAAAGTTTGAGTTATTATAATTAGGGGTAAATCCTCTGACCGGATGTGGAAAATAGGAGGAGAGAGAAGAGTCGCGATGAGCAACGGAGGCTTTAATAGCCTGAGCGGCCAGAGTTGACGAACATAACGAATCTCCTCCATCATTATCATTATCATTCTCATTCTCATCTCATCCTCATCGGAAGGTGGACGGAAAATGCTCTCCTCCTTCAAAGTTGACGACTTGCTCATCCCTTGTCTCCTTTTACACGCCATCTTCAGTCTTCAAAATTGGATTGGATTATTAGATCACACAAAGATAAAAGATATATATATATATATATTGGAGACCCCCACACAAATGTGCTACTCTCCAACCAACTCCTCCTTTTAAGTTATATATATACACTCACACATCCCTATTCATTCCGCAGCACTTTTTATTCCAACTCTCTATATCATGTTTATACTCAAACTAGTTCTGCGCTCCACGCTTATTTTTTACCGTCATACAAATTTGTATACGTCTAATCTAATGTTGATAATTATCAATTACATTATTCTTTTGTATATGTTGTTCTGTGCAAATATAACAGTGTCAATTAATTCTTTTCATTTAATTTTGGTTATTTGTTTGCAAAATAAAAAATGTTGAAAAATATAAAATTAATTAAGATAATATAGCATATAGTACGTGATATAGTGATCAACTCTTGCTCTAAATTTAAGAAATGAACGTAAACATATCTAACAAAATTAAGGCGGAACTCATAAACAAGCCCCTAAACTTGTTGGGTTTTTCCCTTAGGTACCTCAACTACGCAATTTTCCTATTGAATTTTTGAACCACCCATAATTTGTTCCTTTTAAACACTGTGGGCTGATGTGGCACAAAATGTGATCTCACATCGCTTGAGCGCGTGAAGACGTTTTGAAGGCGCTGATGTGGATCCCTGAACCACCCACCAACGCTCTTCTTCCCCTTTTAACCCTAATTTCTCCCCTTTTTCTCTTATTTCTCCTATTTTCTTTCTCTTCATCATTAAGTTGGAGCTGCTCATCAGAATATATCTCTTCTTCATTGATTTCTTCTTAATCATCAAGTTCCAATGTCGAAGTTATCTTGTTCATCGATTTCTTCTTCTTCACCTGCAAATGTGCTATGTCAATGTGTCGTTGTGGAAATGAAGACCTCATGGACGCAATCCAACCCTGGACGTAGGTTCCTTTGTTGCAAAATTTCAAAGGTAATTCATTTTTACTGTCCAATATAGTAAAGAATTCCCTTATTTGTAATTCAATTTTTTCTTTAATTTTGTAGGAACGAGGTGGATGTTGATATTTCCGATGGTATGATGATGAAATGCTCGCTCAAGCTAGGAGGGTGATATGGGGTTTGTTGAAAAGAGTCAAAACATATGAACTGGAGAGGAATCGATCAAGAAAAGTATGGATGATATGCATTGTCATAGGGGTGATATTGGCTACTTGGATTTATGCAACAAAATGATCTTAGTGCTTTGGTTCATTTGTCTTCTACTAGATTCCTTCATAATAATATGTATGGTAGATTGTAGTCTTCTCTATGAGGGCAATTTTGATCGGATTTTCTATTGTAACTGCCTTCAATTGTGTTCTTATTGTAGTGATTTTGATCGAAGGAATGAAGACAAACTGTGTCTTAGTCTCATTTGTTTTCTAATGTGTTCAAATGACTTTTGAAGTAAAACACAATTATTCTCGAACATTTTCTCACAAATTGGTGTAAAGCACAACTATAAGTGTTCATACACTTTCACTATCAATTGGACTAATGAGTTCCGGAACAACATAAATCAACACAAACATAACTGATCAACCATACCATTAATTTTCTCTAGTGAGCTCCAATCAAACATACCAATCCATGACAAATAATTAAAGTAGTACTGTATTGTCACCACAAATCAGTTAATGTACTTAAAAGACACCAAAAGACGTTTCAAAGCAGTCAATACAAGTTTTTGCTGTTGATTACACATCCAGAAAGTAAATTTTGTGCTGAAATTAGGCATTCCTTGGTGCAGTAGATGTTCCACATTTTTTTCCTTGACTGACTCAGACGTTGCAACAATGAAGCTGTGACAACATCTCCACCATTCTACTTGTGTTACGCCCCGAGGCTACCCCCTTGACGTAACACGGGACCTAGGATCATGAGTGACCCAAGCTTACCCTGAATCTGGCATATCATAAGCATACTGAAAATAACTAAGTAAAACATGAACTAATGCGGAAGCTAAAAAATAGTGGATATCTGAAAATGGGGAAAACCCAACAAATCTGAATATGTAAAACATACTAAGAGTTTAGTGATAACTGAAACAATCACTTAACACTCAAACTGAATCTACTACTATGTCTGAAAAGCCTCTAAATGAGTTGAGTTGCTGGGACATG